>CM054141.1:71095999-71219975 GCA_028751875.1 Rapana venosa
CATTATCAAACTTTGAACAGTGTTGGGATGGCTTCAGATTTGCTTCACTTGTTGCTGAAATGTGTTGTCAACAATAAATTATTGTTCACAGTGAACTTGACTGTGTGGGCTGGGCCTGCTTCTTGGAGTGTTACATTGTATGCCCCTTAAAGAGATCACAGATTAAACTTCTTGATTCTTTTTTGTGTGTGTGAGTGTTTGTGTGTGTATGTTTCTGTCTGTGTATTCCTCAAATGCTTCCTTCAAAGTTTTATCTTGTAGGGGATTTTTCTATTTGAATGTTTGACAAAATCATTTTTGTCATGAGAGTGACATGTAACTGGTTACCTGCACTTGTTTTTCCACACTGTACTTTCTCATATATATATATATATATATATATATATTATATATATATATATATATATATATATATATATATATATATATATATATCAAAGCCTGGTCACTCCCACTTCTCCTTCCTGTTTCCTGACCCCACTGCCCCCCCCCCCCACCATTACTCTTCCAATTCTTTTCCCCACTTTCCCCCAACCCTTCCCCTTCCTCCCTCTCCACCTCCCCACTATGTCATCCCACCCACCCCTTCCCTTTCCTTTCCCCTCTTGCCCTCTGCACCCCTCTGCCTGCCTTCCACCATCTGTTTGTCACCTGACCCCGTTCCTCTGCCGCCCCTGTCTCAGTCTGGGATGATGGTCAGATGTGCGTTGGTGAGGCTAGTAGACCCTTTAGAGGCCTGCCAAACCTTCGGATGAGACTATAAACCGAGGCCCCGTGTGCGAACGCACGCAGAACATCTTGCGCACACGTTAAATCCTGTTACTCTTTTCGTAAGAGTAGGTTATTGTGTGCCGGTGGGAACGGATGACATAATTTACAAACCGCATACACAAGGGGACTGGTAGTAAAAAAAAAAAGCACAAAAGTGCTTATTCCATTATCCTCGATATAAAAGAATAAAAAAAAATTTTTTAAATAAAAATATTGTGTAGACAGTCAGGAAGACTGCAGGTTCCCATCAGCAGAGGAGAGGACAGCAGATGGACAGAAAGGTACAGCAGCACAGAACGACAGCCGAGACACAGCTGCAGAACCCCTGCCAGACCCTCCGGCATCATGGAACCAGACGGCTTGATGGCTTCAAGAAACTCATGGACAGGACAAGACATGGCACAGCGAGACAGAGAGAGAGAGAGAGAGATAGAGAGAGAGAGAGAGAGAGAGAGAGAGAGAAAGAGAGAGAGAGAGGGGCACAAGACAGGGAGGAAGGGAGGGAGGGAGGGGGGGGGGGAAGCTACAGAGGGAGAGTTGCTACATCCTGCAGTGGATGGATGGACAACGCCTACATACTATGATGCATATCAAAATCATTTTATCTCTTCTTTCCCCGCCCCCACTAAACCCCCACGCCCGCCCGCCTGGGTGCTATGTTGCATATCATATACGGGATAGCCTGGTCAGAATGTTGCACTCGCAATCTGACGACCCGGGTTCGATTCCCGTTCAAGGGGGATATTTTCCTCTGGAGTTAACATCAGTACAGATTCCACTTTCCCCAAAAGTCCTTCGGATGAGACTATAAAACGAGGCCCCGTGTGCGAAGGCACGCAGAACATCTTGCGCACACGTTAAATCCTGTTCCGCTTTTCGTAAGAGTAGGCCATTGTGTGCCGGTGGGAACAGATGACAGAATTTACAAAACCGCATACACACGGGGACTGGATGTAAAAAAGCACATAATTGCTTATTCCATTATCCTCGATATAAAATAATAAAATAAATAAATAAATGAATAAATAAAAATGTTATCACTCTCTCCGCCTCCCCCCCCCCCCCCCCCACACACCGCTGCCAGTTACCACTCCCACCCCCGCCCGTCACCCCCCCTGTGCCCTTCCCCCACCTGTCATAGTCCAGCACGGTGTGCAGGCGGTGTGCTATGGCCAGCACCGTGCAGTGCCGGAACGCCTGGCGCACGGTGTTCTGGATCAGGGCGTCTGTCTGCAGGTCCACGGCAGCCGTGGCCTCGTCCAGCACCAGCACCCGCGGCCTCCGCAGCAAGGTCCGCGCCAGACATAGCAGCTGCCGCTGACCCACGCTGACAACAACACCGGTTTTTCAGTTCAGGTTCAAGCCCTAGTCGGGTGCGCTGGGCCTGACTTGTCAGGCGCTTAGCGGCAGCACAGCGCGGCTTGTTTTGTTTTTTTGCTCATAATTATGATATAGACAACAGTAGTTGCTGTCTGAGCGTTGGTTGAAGAAGAAGATAGTTAACTTTTCCCGGAGAGGTGTTGTCAGAGAAAAAAGTGCGTGTAGCGTGTTCTGAAGAGGGTTATTAGAAACAGTGTGTACTTTGGGTCTTACACCCTTCGGAAAGTCAAATCTACAGTGAAAACATATAAGATATTCATAGGAGAAAATTGTGTAACATTGGCATACACTTAGCAATTCATTTTTTAATAGACCTGATGGTATGTTTTCTATTTCGTTTGTTTAACTGCTTCAAGGGGTCTAAGACCCGTAGTGCACAGTGAGTCAAGTCTTTCCAGTCATGGTATTTACAACAAATTGCCCATTTTGTTCGTGCTTCAAACAAATAAAGCAATCATCTAGTCTTAATTCTATCAACAGTGAACATTCTACATCATAACTGCTAAACATCTGGTCAGTAGCTGCTTGAATGGCTGCATGAATATATAATTCAATGCGCTGGGGAATCCTGGGGTGCATGCAGGATAGGTTTATGTTTACACAACCAGTGAATCAAACTCTGGCTGGATGTATGTGGTTTCAGGCCAGAAATGCTTTTTTTTTAACATGTCTTCACACACCGATTGTACAATGGCAGGTTTACAAGTCGATCGATCTGAAGATAACAAAGTTCTTTATTCTCGTCAGGCACTTTGAAGATCCAAACCCAGAACCCATTACTGCAGGATCACTAGGACTAGGCGCCTGTTGGCCTCCCATCAGTCCTGCATACAATGAAGACGTGGCTATTTGTGTTCTAAAAATGTCTGAGTGTTGCATATGGCAGTTCTGGCTGTCTAACAAAGGCGCAGGCTTCTGGCTGTGTTGGAAAGCTTGTTGACAACAGGTTATTTCAGGTGAGCAATAATGTGAAGCCGTATGTTCAATGAACATACACAGTCACGGACAAATCAAAAATCATTTAAATACTGTAAAGGCAGGTAAAAAAAAAAGTCCTGTGACTTTAAGTCTCATTTTGTCATGTGAAGTTTGACATGGGAGTTATAAACCAACAGCGACAACAACAACAAGGCAAGGAGCGGTGGAACACACCTGAGGTTGAGTCCCTCCTCTCCACACTGGTAATCCAGAGTGCCGGGCAGGGTGTGGACGAAGTGCCCGAGGTGTGCTTGCTGCAGGGCCTGCCACAGCGCCCTGTCCCCATGCTCCCCGAAGGGATCCAGGTTGAAGCGCAGAGACCCCGAGAACAGCACAGGGTCCTGCAGCCACACACACACACCGTGAGGGGGGGGGGGGGAGGGGTTAGTGGTGGCCTCATCAACACCATCATTATTACCGCCGCCACCACACATCACCACTATCACCATCATCGTCGTCGTCGACGTCGTCGTCGTCATCATCATCGGATCATCATCATCATTTCCACTACTACTACCACCACCACCACCACCACCACCACCATCATCATCATCATCATCATCATCATCATCATCACCATCATCATCATCATCACCGTCATCACCGTCATCACCACCGTCATCATCGTCATCGTCATCATCACCACCACCACCATCGCCACCATCACCGTCATCACCATCATCGCCATAACCACCATCGTCGCCATCACCACCATCATCGCCATCACCACCGTCATCGTCGTCACCACCGTCATCGTCGTCATCGTCGTCATCATCACCATCATCATCGTCATAATCATCGTCATCATCGCCATCATCATCACCACCATCGTCACCATCATCATCGTCACCATCAGCGTCACCATCATCATCGTCGGCGTCGGCGTCATCGCCATCATCATCACCATCATCGTTGTTGTCATCATCGCCATCATCATCGCCATCACCATCACCATCACCATCGCCATCATCATCGTTGTCGTCGTCATCACCACCACCATCATCACCATCGTCACCGCCATCATCGTCGTCGTCGTCACATCTCATCACCACCTCATCATCACGCCAACATCATCGTCGTCGTCACCATCATCATCACCACCATCATCACCGCCGCTATCATCATCATCATCGCCATCATCACCACCATCACCATCATCACCATCGTCATCGCCACCGTCATCACCATCACCATCGTCACCACCACCATCATCGTCTCATCATCACCATCATCATCATCATCATCACCATCATAACCATCACCACCACCATCACCACCACCACCACCATCATCATCATCATCATCATCATCATCATCATCATCATCATCATCATCATCATCATCATCATCACCATCATAACCATCACCACCACCATCACCATCATCATCACCATCATTCACCTGACGCTACCTGAGGGAGGATGGTGAGGCGACTTCTGAGGTCATGGAGTCCCAGGTCAGCGATGTTGACCCCGTCAATCAAAATGGCGCCCCCTGTCGGCTCAATCAGGCGGAACAAGGCCAAAGACAAGGACGATTTACCTGCCCCTGTTCGGCCAACGATTCCTACCTGCACATCAGAGCATGCAACACATGTGACATGGAAACACCTTGGTAAGGCGGGAAACATACCTCAGCAACTGTGGACACCAACCAAACAGCAATTGTGAACACCAACCAAACAGTAATTGTGGACACCAACCAAACAGCAATTGTGGACACCAAACCAAACAGTAATTGTGAACACCAACCAAACAGTAATTGTGGACACCAACCAAACAGTAATTGTGAACACCAACCAAACAGTAATTGTGGACACCAACCAAACAGCAATTGTGGACACCAACCAAACAGCAATTGTAGACACCAACCAAACAGTAATTGTGAACACCAACCAAACAGTAATTGTGAACACCAACCAAACAGTAATTGTGGACATCAACCAAACAGTAATTGTGGACACCAACCAAACAGGCCAAGAACAAGATAGAAACAGACAATGAAACAAACAACAGCCTTGCTTCCTTCTGATGAACACAAAATGTTTTCACTTCAAAATAAGTTATCCTCCTCGACAAACACTTCTTTCTTGGTTTGATAAACCCAAATGAGGATAACTGTTTAGCACCAGTTTTCTACGGTAATGCTTTCAAATTTTACACACACATTCACACACACACATACACACACAACACACGCACACACACACACCCACACAGATTCAGTTGTAGACTTGCAGAAAAAGATCAATTGTTTGGAAATTTATTGTAAGAAATGGGGACTTTCTGTAAATATGGACAAAACTAAAGTAGTCGTTTTTAAAAATGGTGGATTTACTAAGAAGTCTGAAAAATGATGTTATTTAGGAAAGCAGATACAAGTAGAATCTAGTTCTGGGTGTGGTTTTTGGCTCAACATTGAACTGGTCAAAATGTATCGAAAATCTCTCTGGAAAAGCATTGAAGGCTGTTGCTGGTATCAAAAGATTGTACTTCAGGTTAAAGAATCTTCCAGCATCTACAGTTTTTAGTATTTTTGATACAAAAGTGAAACCAATCCTCCTCTATGGTTCTGAAATTTGGGGTTTTCAGCAGTATCATGGTATTGAAAAAATACAGGTAAAAATTTGCAAAATGGTCCTGGGGGTTGGCAGAGATGTTAAAAATAATATTTGCCTTGGCGATTGTGGTAGATATCCCATTTTTGTTGACACTGTTACCAGAGTAATCAAATATTGGCTAAAAATTTTGGATATGCCTGATCATAGACATCCCAGACAATGCTACAATATATTGTGTAGACAGGATGAAGCAGGGAGAATAAATTGGGTAACACATGTTACAAAGATTTTATGCACCCACGGATTTGGTTATGTTTGGACAATGCAAAATTGTGGTAATTCTTCATCCTTCATAAAAGAATTCCAAATACGAATACAAGATGTGTACATACAAAAATGGCATGACTCTCTATCAGCATACCCTGACTACTTAGATTATCACCCGATTATTTGTAGAGCAAATTATGTATGTGAAGTAGAATCTTTAGAATACCGTAGAGGTATATGTTTACTGAGGTCAGATTACCTTTAAATGGAATTTCATGTTATGGCAAACCGATTACTGATCCATTCTGCTCTCAGTGTGATGGCCAACAAATTGAAGATGTTTGTCACTTTTTACTTGTATGCCCAAAATATGCTGTATTGCGAAGAAAATGTATTCCTCTGTATTATTACAGATTTCCATCGAATCTGAAAGTGCAGCTTCTTTGTATGAACACTAAACCTAGTTTGATGTTTAAAGTTGGATTATTTCTTACTAAATGTTTAGATATCAGAAGTAAGGATGTTGACCTTACATGAAAGTATATGATTAACTGTTGTTCCTATGGGCCATATGGCCTGCAAAAACTGAATTAAAATTATTGTTATTGTTATTGTACCCCCCCACACCGCAACGAACAACCCCCCAGTCTAGGCCCCTCACCTTCTCCCCGCCCTGGATGCGGCAGGTGACGCCCTTCAGCACCAGCTCCAGCCCCGTCCTGTAGCGGGTCTGGAAGTCGGAGAACTGCAGGCTGCCCTGGGTTGGCCAGGAGGGCGGCGGCCTCCTCTCAGGCTCTACCCACGGGGCCTGCGGGGAACAAAACAACTCTCTCTTTCCTCTAATATCCCTTTAAGAGAACAGACGTAAAACTGAAGACACAACTCTCTCTCCGTTAGCTGGGAGAGGGCAGACAGCGGCAACACAACGCTTTTTCTTTCATACGACAGACAAGAGTCCCTGTCTGAACGTTCGAGCGCTGTTAAGTTTGGTTGAATTTCATGTACTTCTTTGCGGGGGGGGGGGGAAGGGTATGTGGGGTGAGGGTAGGGGGGTGAGGTAGGGGGGTTCTTTGAAAAAAAATCTTGAATCTTGACAACGAAGAAGAAGAAATAAGACAAGGAGAGGAACAGAGAGTGAAGACTACATTATTTTTCAGCCTTATGTGTTCTCCCTTTCTCTGTTATTCTCTTTCCATGGCAGCTGTGGTGAACCACAGGAATATCTGACTGTTCTTGTCAGAACTATTAGTTTAGTTTATGTTGATGTTATTATTTTATTTCGAGGATAATGAAATAAGCACGCTTGTACTTTTTTTTTACATCTAGTCCCCCCTGGGTATGCAGTTTTGTAAATGTTGTCGTCCGTTCCCAGTGGCACACAATGGCCTACTCTTACGAAAAGCAGAACGGGTTTTAACATGTGCGTAAGATGCTATGCGTGCGTTTGCACACGGGACCTCAGTTTATAGCCTCATCCGAAGGACTTTTAAGGGAGCGGGGAGTGGAGTCGGCACTGATGTTAACTCCAGAGGAAAAATCCTTTTGAATGAGAATCAAACCCGAGTCAAGAGATCACGAGCGCAATGCGCATCACTAACCAGCAGGCTATCCCGTCCCCCTATGACTTATTATGGGATGTGTCTCGCTGTCAGGTACCACAGAGCGTGGAGCTTCACTCGCTGCTGTGATTCCAGAAGAATATTTATCGAGGAGCCAGAACCGGCATGAGCTCAGGCAAAATGTACAGTCTTTATTCGTAAGTGCTTTAAATGGTGTCATTGAAAGAATCAACTTCTAGATGAGTGGGTGTGTGTGTCGTGTGTGTGTGTCGTGTGTGTGTGTGTGTGTGTGTTTGTGTGTGTGTGTGGAGAGGGTGTTTGTGTTTGTGCTTGTGTGTGTGGAGGGGGTGTTTGTGTTTGTGCGTGTGTGTGGGGGGGGGGGTGTTTGTGTGCGTGCGTGCGTGTGTCCAGATAGGTCCTAGTAAGTTTGTGTTTAAGTTAAACGCGCTATTAATCATTCATGCGCGCACACACAGGCGCACGCACACTGTTACCTCTGAGGGCAGTTCAGAATATTCCTTCAGTCGCTCCACAGACACAATGTTGGTTTCGAAATCTGTCACCATCCTCACCATCTGGTTCATTGTGTACGACAGCTGCACACACACACACACACACACACACACGCGCGCGCGCACGCACGCACGCACGCACGCACGCACACACACTTAGAATTTTGCAACATCGACCCCTGCACATTTCATATCTGTTGTTCATTATGTTTAAGGAGAGATGCATGCGTGTAAATAATTTGAGTGCAAGAGCTTCGATTTGTTTGGCGTGGGTTGTTTTTTTTTTTTACAAGATTCAGCGCTATATAAATTCCATATATTATTATTATTATTATTATTATTATTATTATTATTATTATCATCATCATCATTATTCAGCATCAAGGGAAATAATACAGTTAACGCACAGGGGAGAGGTTGGGGGATTATAGCCCTTCGTTTTTCCCGCCATACGAATCCTAACTTCTCGTGTTTTCTACCCCCACCCCCACCTCCACCCAAAAGAAAAAAAAAGCCTTCTACATACATCTTCACTTCCTTTTAGCACGCACACAAACACACACACACACACACACACACACACACACACACACACCACACACACACACACACACATACACACACACACACACACACAACACACACACACACGAACGCGCGCTCGCGCGCAGGCCCGCACCTCTCTCTCTCTCTCGCTCTCTCTTTCTACCTCTCTCGTTTTGTATTGCTTTATTTTATTATTTGTTGTTGCTTTCTTTCTCTCTTTTCGGTGCTTTTTGTGGTTTTATGTGTAAGGGATTTTCCCCTTTTACTGTGCGAGTGTATTGGTAGTAGTTTTGTTTTATTTTATTATCATATGATGTATCCCTAAGGGCGGGGACTGGGTATAAAAAAAAGCACATGGGTGCTTATTCATTATCCTCGAAATAAAAGAATTTGTCATTGTCATTCTCTCTCTCTCTCTCTCTCTCTCTCTCTCTCTCTCTCTCTCTCTCTCTTTTCTCTCTCTCTCTCCTCACACAAATAGACACAGACATACAGATACAGGCAGAAACAAAGACAGACAGACAGACAGAAACAAAGACAGACAGACAGACAGAAACAAAGACAGACAGACAGACAGAAACAAAGACAGACAGACAGACAGTTTCAGCCAACCTGCAGAGCATAGGAGACAGACAGCCCCACAGAGCCCCCTGAGGGATCAGGGGAGACAATCTCCAAGATGGCCGCCATGAACACCACCAGGTTGGTCACTAGGTCCAGCATCATTTGAATCCATCTGTGCGCACGTGCACACACACACACACATCACACACACACACACACACACACACATACACACACACAACACACACACACACACACACACACACACACATACACACACACACACACACACACCAGCGTTGTTAAAAGTCTATGAAATATTCCAACTCACAGGATCAGACTGAACAAAACGGAACTCAGCGTTACTCTATGTATATCATTAGCTAATGGAAAGCTGAGACAGACAAACAGACAGAGACAGAAAGACAGACAGGCAGACAAACAGAAAAAGAGACGGAGACAGAGACAGGGATGGCGGGCAAAGACTCGGATAGAGAGACAGAGACACAGAGAGAGAAAGGGAGAAAGAAAAAGAAAAGAGGGATGACGAAAAGAGAAGGATAGGAGTACGAAGCAGACGTTCTCCGGCAACACCAGAGCAAACAAAGCAGTGCAGGCTCTGCAGCCATGGTTCCAGACTGACTGACCTCACCCCCGCTATCCAGGTGAAGTAGAAGGCCTGGTTTCTGTCCACCCTCCTCTTGGACTCGGCCACAAAGCGTTCAGTGGCGCCGTACGCCCGTATGGTGGCGGCCCCAGAAATGGTCTCGCTGAAGTGGGCGAAGATGGGGGATCTGGTGACAGCCTCCATCGCCTGCACTGCCGTGACACGGGCACATAGGCCGCCTGAAACATGCCCCAGGGTCAGGTTTTTTGTCAGGGTAGAACATAGGATGGTACATCAATCACTGTTATTTGTTTAATATCTTTTTGTAGTTGATTTTCTCTTTACTTTTGACACTTTGAATCAAAACATTTTTCGTTTGCTGTTTTACAAGTTAGAGTCCTAACTGCCCAAGTGTGGTTTGTGGCGTGCAACATACAGCTGTAATCATGTACCTGGGTTTATTGTTGCTCTAGTGTGTCCTGCTGCGTGCGTTGTGATAGAGTGTGATGACTGACACGTTCGTTTATGTTTAAGGCAGACATTTTCACAAAATTGATGTGGTGTTGTTCATGGGGTTGACAATTATGGGGTGTGAGTTAAAAAATGGATGATTTTGTTTTTATTTTATGCCTTTTCACAAAGTGGATATTACATGGGAAAATAGTGAAACATGTTAATGAAATCAACAATACCTAACAAGTTTAACATCAAACTACAAAAGCTACCAACTGGGAAAGTTATTATTACTATTATGGTGCCAACAAGATAAGCAGTTTTTAAACTATTACTATCAATACATATGGAATTCTGTTATTTCGCTAGAAATGCACAAGCACTCATTTGCTTTTTTTACCTCCAGTTCCTGCCCTTACAAGAACAACAGTATGATATAAATTCGAAAACAAACACACAAACAAAGAACAAAACAAACATACAGAAAAACAAATAATGATAACACACTTTTTTTAAAAAGCAAATAAGCAAGCTACAAACAAGAAATCCCCCCCCCAAAAAAAAAAAAAAAAAAAAAAACAGAAACAAGCCAAAATCCTGCCACCAACACTGATACTCCACAAAACCAAGCACATGAACCATGACACACCAGAGGAGGAGGAAGACGCAGGAAAGGGAGGGCACTGCAGCCGGGACGCACCAGGGCAAAGTAGCAGGCGGCGGTGAGGGGCAGGAGGACGGCAGCGCTGAGGGGCGACACCAGCACCAGCACCAGCATGGTGGCCACCAGCACCGTGAGTGGACACATGTCACGGAATGATCAGGGGCATCAGGGTGTCCACCTGTCACGTAGCAGGTGTCACAACCCTTTCTGTCACAGGCTGTTGGTTCTGAGAGTGGTGGGTGGGATGTTCAGGATTCAAGAATTATTTTGTCTTAAACCCGTCTTGGGGCATGGAGGATTTCAGAAAAAAAAAATCAACTGTAACTTGTATAATCTGCATTAACAAAAACGTTGACATACAGAAAAACGTTGACAACACTGCATGTGGCAGAAATAAAAAATAATTTTATAGTCAACTTTTTCATCAATGACAGACAACTTTACTCTTGACTATAAATTTGCTAAGTGTTAGTCATGTCTTTTTGTCAAAGAGAACAACTTACAAAATGTGTAGGCCTTCATGGATCTTAGAGTTTCTAATAGTTGCTTATGCATCACAATACGTACAATAAGGTTATATTCGGAAAGATTTTAGAAATGAAGAAAAGAAATCCATTTGTTATTCTGATCCTCTCTCTCTCTCTCTCTCTCTCTCTCTCTTTTCCTCTCTCTCTCTCTCTCTCTCTCTCTCTCTCTCTCTCTCTCTCTCTCTCTCTCTCGTCTGTCTGTCTGTCTGTCTGTCTGTCTCTATATAGATATATAGATAGACAGACAGATATATAATTGAAAAAGTGGAATTGGAGAAACACAGGTACAGGTATCTACATGAAATCAGATTTGCATCCATTGTTAGTAGAAGTCAAGTCGGACTGTTGTAGTAAACTCGCTGTTGTCACTCAATAGCTACATCAAAAACAGTAGTACTAATAGTAACAGCAACAAGCGAAGGAGTAATAATGGCAGCAGCTGTAGTAGCAACAGTAGCACCCACAGCAGTAGCAGCAACACTAGCAGGTGTGGTGGTAGTAAATCAGGAGCCTGGCAGTTGTAGCTAGCGACACACGACAAGACAGAGGAAGCCTGCCTGCCCAGACTGCACAGAAGGCTTACCACCTCCACGTCAGCAGAGACCCTGTTCATCACCCGGCCGGAGGGCGTGGTGTCAAAGAAAGCCATGGGAGCGCGGAAGAGGCAGGTGATGAGGCGCTCATGGAGCCGTCTGCTGGCCTGGATGGTCCTGGCCCAGTACAGGCCATTGTAGGCCAACAGCAGCACCACTGCCCAGCACAGCACAGCAATGGAATGGAATGGAAGGGTGGCTCACACTGATTGTGCCTGCCTAGCAACACTAAAGTGCGTAGTATATGCAAGGCACAATTGGGTCCATCACTCATTATCAACATCATTATCAAAAGTAGTAGGAAGGGAGGCTGTAGTGTATATATATATATATATATGTATGTATATATATATATATATATATATATATATAGTATATAATATAAATATATAATATACTAATATATATATATATATATATATAATATATATATAGAGAGAGAGAGAGAGAGAGAGAGAGAGAGAGAGAGAGAGAGAGAGAGAGAATCACCATCCCGACGACAGGCTTTTCAGCAGGTTTTTTCCAACTTATTCATCTCTTTCTGACTTTCCTGAAGGTTTGCATTTTATACGTTTTTCACTGTTAATTTATTTATCTATTTATTTGTTTATGATGTATTTGTTCTTTTGTTTGTTTATCAATTTATCTATTTATTATTTTTATTTATTTATTCATTTGCTTATTCATTTACAGAGGATAATGGAATAAGCACGCATGTACTTTTTTAACATCTGGTCCCCGTGTACATTCGGTTTTTGTAAATTTTCTCTGCTTTCACCAGTACAATTGGCCTACTATTCCAAAAGGTGGAACAGGTTTTACCGTGTGCGCAAGATGTTCTGCTTGAATTCACACACAGGACCTTGGTTTATCATCACATCCGAAGATCTTTCGGTATGCCTATATGACCTTTTCAAGAAACACACCACACAGTTAGCTACACTCCGACTTTAGAGAATTTGTTTCTCCTTTAAAGGCGAGTTCAGGTTTATGCTAAGAGCTTTTCATGGCTGAAGACAATCTCGGCATTTGTCAACATAACAACAGTTTGATTTAGGCCCCCACGGCACTTAGCTGACATCAGTACCTGACAGAGCTTTTGGCCGGGGCCAGATATAGTTGGTTTGATACAATGATTCCGCATTGTCAACTAACATACATTTTCCCCAACTGTTATATTCTTATATCGAAATGGTAAACGACTAAGAATGATAACAACACTGAGCATTATCTTGAAGACAGCATGTATTCTGTCTACCAGTTTGTCATACTTTTGACGTCTGTTTAACACACTGTACGCTTTAAGGTTGTTGTTGTTGCTATGCTGCTGATATGTTTGTTGTTCATTTTCCCCCAGCACGTTCATCCGACAGCTCCCTGACTGACCTTGCAGCACCCCCAAGATGCCGTAGTAGGCCAGGTAGCGCTGGTTGGCCGTGACGAAGGCGGGGGTGCCGGCCAGGGTGTGGTTGCGGAGGAGGGGGTCCTCTGTCCACCGCCGCAGCCAGAAGGTGGCGCCCACACTGCAGGCCCGGAAAGAGGCGAAGAGGAGGACGGCCCCCAGCAGGCTGACCACCCCTGCCGCCCTGGGGTAGTGCAGGTACATGGGCAGAGGCACCTGTACACCACACCATCACACCCTGGCAAGGACAGGACAGCACAGGACAGGACAGGACACTGACTGCTAGTATCACTTTGTTCACTACCATGTATGGCAGACAGAATGAACGACACCAAGTGAAAATTTGGTTAGAAAATGTGGGTGAATGCATGTATACCTGCCTGTGGATGGATGGATTTGCAAACCCTGATAACAACAAGAGCTGTAAGCTTATAATTATTTGTGGAGTCAGACTGAGTCTAAGCCCCGTTACTGGAGCAAAGAATTAAACGTTGACAGTGACTGTTGGCATCAGGGTTCGAAACTCCATCCCTCCATAGTCTTCATGCACGAACGATCAGCAACGTTGAATTTAATTATCTCTTCAGATTCAGAGAAGGTAGGGGTCGGCATGCTGTCGTTAAAATTCAATTCCATGTTGCTGATACTGTTATCATGACGTCATAGCAGGAAGCTACGAATCCCTCTTCTCTTCTGACAGCTAACAAAGGTGAAGTCTGTGATCCTAAGGCTGAAATACACCCCTGTTTACTGGCAGTGTCAGCCTCCACTCCATCCAGTCCTTCACATGACACAGCAAACTGAGGTCCTGTGTGTAAAAGACACACCTAGCATCTTGCACACAGGTGTTAACCTTATTCCTGGTTTTGCAAGAGAGGGCAAAGCTGCGGCTGGTGGCAGGGATGACACAGACATGCTCAGCATGCAATCTGACCCCTGCAGAGGATGGGCTCCACAAAATCATTTTGTGGAGAATACACAATACTTGAAAGCTTTCGTGATAAACATTCTGCACAAAAACTGACTCTTACATGCAAGCAAATGCACGTACATACTTCAACGGAAAACATAAGTAGTGCTGCACACGCAAGATGAACTGGAAATGGAAAGTACAACCTGGTTTTGGATAGCTTAGTGGTTACAGTGATGCATTCGTGATCTGCTGACCCGGGTTCGAATCTTGTTCAAGAGGATTTTTCCTCTGGGGTTAACAGCAATGCAGACTCCACTCTCACCCAAAAGTCCTTCGGATGAGACTATAAACCGAGGCCCCGTATGCGAACGCACGCAGAACATCTTGCACACACGTTAAATCCTGTTCCACTTGTCGAAATAGTAGGTCATTGTGTGCCAGTGGAAAAAGCTGACAAAATTTACAAAACCGCATGCACATGGGGACTGTATGAAAAAGCACATGAGTGTTTATTCCATTATCCTCGACATAAAAGAATAAGTTGTTGATACAGAGAAGTGGTGGCCGAAATAACTATTATATTGTAATGTACAATTACTCTGAAATATGACACAATACTTTCTCCAGTGATATACCAGTTATCTGTATCTGTATACCACTTTAAGTCACGGCAAATTTATCCGCGTGAAATTCGGGCTGTTCGCCCCGGGAAAAGCACGTCGCCACAAGAGAGGCGCCACCCAGTTATGACCTTCTATCCTCACTCTCTGAACTGTTGACATGATGACAGACCAGCATGCACCTGTCCCTGGAGAGGGATGTGCTCCACAGGCTTCCCTTTGTCCTGGAGACACGGCCTGAACATTCCATGCAGTGCCCCCAACGACTGCCCAGGGAGTTGAGGGAGAGGAGAAGCCCCCACGAGGCCAGCACTTACCCTGCCCTTCACCAGGGTCTCTGACAGGGTCAGCTTGCCCTTCTCCTCCAGACTGTCGTCTGCTTCCCCCTGCACTGGCCGGGTCCTGGCCCTGTGTCTGCGCCGGTCCTGCCTGCCCCGCTCCTTCCTGCAACAACTGTCCTGCTCTACAATCCCCTCAGCGTCGGCATGCAGAGTTGTGTGAGTGAGAAAGACAGACAGACAGACGACAGACAGAGAGATAGAGACAGAGAGGCAGAGAGAGAGAGAGACAGAACTCGAACTCGAAAGATTTATTCACAAAAAGGCCATTGGCCCATACATAAAGGGGGGTTGCCAAACTGCTTAGTATTTTAGTGAGAAAAATAAGTAACACAAAAAACCAAAATGTTATTGTATACCCACAGCTACCACAATAAAAATCAGTTCCAAAAAATATGACTTAAGAAACCAAGATATCTCTTATTCTAAAGGCTTTACACAAATATAAAGCAAGGCTGCGCACAACCTCAGGGTGACTAGATGCCATGAGTAGACAGAATCTAAATAAATTAGGACAGAGAGAGACAGAGATACGGAGAGAGGAGGACAGAGAGACAGATGGCAAACAGAAACACACAGCGAGACAGAGACAAGAGAAACAGAGACATACAGAGCGACATCAATGTCACGGCCAAGGAGGCAGGGCTGTTTGCAGAAACAGAGGCACAAACCACCTCATTACACGAGCAACACAGCAGTTACTGCACGCAGTGGCTACAGCCCACAGGCCTGTGTTTATCTACCTACCTACCTGTCGTGCAGCACACCCCGCGCCAGCCCTGACCTTTTCTTCCTCCGTGGAGTGTGGTGGGTCCCATGGACACGTAGCTCGTCCCCCGAGGTGGCCACATCTGTGGTGCAGGTGGTGGCGGACTCCACATCAGCCCAGATCTTCCTCCTCATGGCCACCACTGCAACATGGCTCCTGCCTTTCACCGCGGCGCTACAGCCGATTTCATCTTTATCTTTATCATCATTGTTATCATTATCATCATTGTTATCACCAGCAGCAGCAGCAGCATTGTTATGTTCGTGTCTTCTTTGTTGTGGTCACCAGCGTTATAATCGTTTTCATCGTCGTCATTATTCCATTTACAAAAATCCCTTAACTGTAAACCCCAAAGGAACATACACACAGAGAATACACACGCACGCACGCACACACACATGTACACACGTGCATAAGCATACACACACTTTACATACACTCACATACACATGCACACACACACACACACCACACACACAACACTCACACACACGCGCGTGCGCGCACACACACAAACACACACACACACACAAACAAACACACACTCACACACACAAACACACACACACACATACACACACTCACACACACACACACACACACACACAAACAAACACACACTCACACACACAAACACACACACACAAACAAACACACACACACACACAAACACACACACAAACACACACACACACACACACACACACACACACACACACACACACAACACACACACACACACACACACTACATATCTGATTCTCACCTTCAGGGTCAGCTTGTTCCTCCTCCTCCTCAACGCCCTCACTGTCCACCTCCTCGTTCTCCTGCAAGATGAAGTTCCTGAGGAACTGGGCGAAGTCTCCATTGTGCTGCATCAGCTGGCTGTAGCTGCCCACCTCGCTTATCGCCCCTTCCTTCAGCACCACAACGGTGTCCACCAGGGGGAGCCAGTGTATGCCATGCGTCACCAACACACGCGTCTGCAGAAGAGGGAAGAGAGGGCTGACAGACAGGGAGGCGGGGGTGAGCACACACACACAGGGTCCTGGAGAGGGGAATCCGGCATTTGGGAATATATATGCATAACGTTCGTCAGCGCACACGTTAAATCCTGTTCCGCTTTTCGAAAGAGTAGGCCATTGTGTGCTGGTGGAAACAGATGACAAAATTTACAAAACCGCATACTCACAGGGACTGGATGTAAAAAAAAGCACCTGAGTGCTTATTCCATTATCCTTGATATAAAAATTTAAAAAATCATGTCATCTGAGCGCTTTGATTTGTTGCTTTACAAGATTCAGCGCTATATAAATTCCATACATTATTATTATTATTATTATTATTAAAACCAACTGCCAGTGGTAACTGATGACAAAATGCACAAAACTTGCATACACACGGGAACTGCATGTAAAAATGCACATGAGTGTGTATTCCATTACCCTCGATATAAAAGAAGGCATAAAAATTAATAAATAAATACACATCTAAATACATAAATACACAACTAACTAACTAAATACATGCACACACAGCTAAGTGACTTTGCCCGGGCCTTGTTTGGTTTAAGTCACTGAAGGAAACATTTGGCCAAGAATGGTTTGATTCCCTTCACCTCCCATTATTCGTCATCAGTAGCTTACCGTCCATTAAGGTTGGAGCCCCCTACAAAGTACTCTGATTAGCAGGACAGTCTCACTTATGGTGCTCACTGAAACGTCAGATGTTCCCACCAGACAGCAAACGTGTATAAACGTGTAAACAATATGAGGATTGGTGTATTGCTGACTTTCGTCATTTCATGTTGGTTTTCTTCTTCTTCCTCAAACGCTCAGACAGCAATTACAGTTGTCTGATATATGTCCATCTGTCCCAAATATTTTATATAACCCTTTATTTAAAGAAAACTGTTACAGCTGTACCATTATTGTTTCCAATCAAAATGTAGGCTGCAGCTGCTGTGTAATAACTGATAAACTAAGTAAATGGCCTTGTAAGTGGCGGCGTAAAATACAGAATTTTTGGAGATAAATGGAATACTGTGCTGGTTTAAGTGCGCTTGGAATGCACCATAATGTCTTAAGCCATATAGCGTTCGCCCACTCACTACAACCCTAACTGTCTGTGCACAATCCCATGATCACGCGGGCTACACGCCCTGTCCACACTAAATCACTGTTGTTGGCACTGACCTTGCCCTTGAGGATGCCCCGGGGGCCCACAATGTCCGAGAAGATGGCTTTGCCCACGTGACTGTCCACGGCAGACAGCGGGTCATCCATCAGGTAGAGGTCGCGGTCACTGTACACAGCACGTGCTAAACTGACCCTCTGCTTCTGCCCGCCGCTCAGGTTAGTGCCCTGGTCAAAGCATGTGTGCAGAATACGGTATAATGGCGTGCATGTATAGCTAAGAAGGGCATAGTTATATACTCTACACACTGACAGAAACATCAAATGATACTGTAGGCTCTAACTGTAGCATTAAAACTTTGGTAATCTAAACTTGCCCTACACCTGTGTATGTATATTCCTGTCAGTATTATTAACAGTACTATTAACAGTATTATTAACAGTATTATTGCCGGCCACAACAGCGTTAAACTACCATCAACCTGACAACATACTCAGACTTTTTTGTTAAACAAATACAGAAAATTGCATGTAACAAAATCATAATGATGTTGTTGCTGCTGCAGTAGGCTATTTCTCTTTTTTAATGTACTTTATGGGTACTATTACCAACCTGAATTACTTTTTCCTGAACTTTGAAAACATAACAAACATTTCTGGGTTTGTTGTCTCCTTTTTCGGTTTGATACCTCCCAAAATGACACTGGAAAGTGAATCAAAATCTTACACAAACAGATATTCGTGACAAAGTCTTTGGGGCAGAAAATACATATCTGCACCATATCTTCGTTTGAGGAGTATTCATTTTTCTAAAATCCCCAAGACAGCATATGAAACCATGTCCACCTTTTCCCCGATTTCAGTCATGTCTCCGGCAGGCAGGATGGACAGGTCACGCTCCAGCTGGCAGGCCTTGACCACGGCGTGGTAGCGGTCAGCGACATAGGGCTGACCGAACACGATGTTGTCCCTCACCGTGCCGTTCTGGATCCACGCCTGCTGGGCCACATAGGCCACGCGGCCCTGAACAAAACAACAACACGTGAACCATGGTCGTCGTTTTATTTTTGTTTTCGTTCCTCGGCTAGAGCTCTGACGTTTACCAATGGGGGCATTTTGCATTCGCTACCGTTTTTGCCCACCATGAAGGTAGCCGCATTCCGAATTCAGAGATGTATTCTGATTACATTCGTGTTCCGAAACCCTCCAAACGCTGACATGGATTACAAGATCTTTAACGTGCATATTTGATCTTCTGCATGTGTATATGCACGAAGGGGTTTAAGGCACTGGCAGGTCTGCACTTTAAATTGTCCCGGCTCGGAGATCGTAAAAATCCCCATTTATACACCTGACACTGCCGAGATTCGAACCCACGACTTCATGGACCCATGCGTGTTGAAGTCGAACGGTCTTAACCACTCGGCATAGCGTCCGTCACATCGCCATTCAGTGTATGGGTGTGCGTTAGGAGAGTCAGGTTGAGCTGGCCAGTAAAATCAAAGACTTGAGTTCACTTTTGTTTAACATCACTGGATGTACTTCCCATCAGCATGCGCATCACTTCACTGGTTACCTGTTAAAGCAAGAAGGAAAGACAAGCCCACTTCCCGCTGGTTTGTAAACCTTGAATGCTCTACAGAGAAGGGTTCCGGCTTTTTTCTTGACTACAGGTTTCTTTTTCGTGAAACACAGCTGAAAGAACGCTCCCTTAGAAATAAAACTGAAACACTGAGATTGAAGATGAGCATGCATTTGGTGAGTATGGAACTGATGACTGTCTACTCTTGTCCCCTCCATCTGATGTATAGTTGCTATTACCGTAGTATCGTCTTCGCCACACTTTTTGGCCATTACCATCACTAGCATCATTATTGATAGCACAATCATCGTTGCCATTGTCATGACATTGTGCCAGTATGTGCGTCTTTGCCGAATCACAGCCGTCACCACAACTTGTTTGGTCCCTGTCCCACCCAACATCCTGACAAACACTGCAAGCGTCGTCACCATTTTTATAACATTTCAAAAAAGCGAATTGTGTTATTGTCATTGCCACAATCATCACAGTTATGTCACATTTTGGGTCAGTATCAGCATCACAAGTGCCATGATAAACAGCACAGTCGTCATTGTCACATACCACACGTTTTGCCATTATCCTCACCAGCTTCATCACTAACATCACTCTTATCACCCCCTTCCCCCACCCCCTCTTCATGGGGATGCAGGTGGGCTGTCAGTGTAACAGACTCCCCACCTTCTGGAAATTCTGTATGTACTAGGAATTACCTTCTGCCTCGTTCCTGTTCTTCCTGTCACCTCCTTCTTGTGTACTACCTGCCTTCTTGGTCCACTCTCCTGCCTTTTGTTTCAACAAAGACTCCAAAGATTAAAAAGCAAAGAATTATTATCCCATGCGGAAGCTAGATGTGCTCAGCCTGCCCTGTCAGGCGCGGCACGGCAGCACAACGCACTGTCGATCATGACGATGATGGCAGACAACAGTAGCTGCCTAGGCGTTCCACCAAGACAGAGGAATTACCAGCATTGTCACTGGCATCATTCTTATCACCATCAGTTTTTTATATAAAAGAGAAGAAGAAGAAAAAGAAGAAGAAGAAGAAGAAGAAGAAGAAGAAGAAGAAAAGAAGAGAAGAAGAAGAAAGAAGAAGAAGAAGAAAGAAGAAGAAGAAGAAGAAGAAGAAGAAGAAGAAGAAGAACAACAACAACAACAACAACAACAACAACAGCAAGGTCGTCATCCAAACCGCAGCACTAGCTCTGGCACCGACCTTGACATTGACTTGGCCCTGCAGTGTGGTCATCTCCCCCAGCAGACAGTGGATGAGGGAAGACTTGCCGGCGCCAACAGGCCCCACCACCGCCACCAGCTGCCCCGCGCTGACCGTCAGGTCGATGCTGTGGCCAACACACACACACACAGACACAAGCACACACACACACACACACACACACAACACACACACACACACAAGCACACACACATACACACACACCATACACACACAAGCACACACACACACACAACGCACACATAACACACACACACACACACATACACACACCACACACAGTACTTTGAACCAGCCGGCTACTGGCTTTCAAAAGAGAGAGAGAGAGAGAGAGAGAGAGAGAGAGGAGAGAGAGAGAGAGAGAGAGAGAGAGAGAGAGAGGGGAGAGAGAGAGAGAGAGAGAGAGGAGAGGAGGAAGAGAGAGAGATGGCAATGACAAATTCTTTTATTTCGAGGATAATGAATAAGCATCCATGCGCTTTTTTACATTCAGTCCTCGCCCTTAAGGATACATCATATGATAATAAAGTAAACGCGCGCGTGCGTGCGTGTGTGTGTGTGTGTGTGTGTGTGTGTGTGTGTGTGTGTATGTGTGTGTGTCTGTGTCTGTGTGTTTAGCGTACATTCTAATCAAGTTAGGCACTTAAACGAGAAACAAGATACAGAGAAACGGGACATAGGCAATAGAGGACAAAAGACGAACAGAAGCCTAAGCACAAGTTGTAGGAGGCAACACTTTATGTGGAAAGACACTGGCAGTGTACTGGTTGGTCAAAGTCAGTCCGGATGGGAACAGATTCTGGAAGAGATCCACAAACCCACTCCTCCCTCACCTGTCGGCCTCTCTCACAGATGGTGCAGTTGAACATGAAGAAGAAAAGAGCGGAAAATGACGCTGCCAAAAACAACAACACCAAATGACTCAGATTTTGGAGCCTGTCAGTGCGTGACCTGCTCTGACTCTCAATCAATTTTGATGTCCTCACTTCTTTTTTATTTCTTTTTTATTTTATTCTTTTATATCGAGGATAATGGAATAAGCACTTACGTGCTTTTTTACATCCAGTCCCCGTGTGTATGCCGTTTTGTAAATTCTGTCATGAGTTCTTTGAAGCCTGCAGTGACTTTGTGTCGGTCTTTCCAATGCAGATGGAAGGCAGGCGCCCTGAACACCTTCCTCCTGCACTGCAATCATTACTGACGTCTGCTGAGAGAGACGTCAGAGGGTCATGTCCTGCCTACAGGAGAAGCGCCATTGATCCTCACTGACCTAGTGACCCAGCAGCCGCGCAGGCTCTAGTCTGGCTGGGAGCCTCGAGGCGAAAAACCATGACAGGTCCATTCATAGTAATGACTGATTCTGAGTCAGTGACACACTAAGCCTGGGTGTGGTTATATGAGGTAACATTGGTATGATCAGTATGGGAACAGGAGCAGCGAGATGTTATGGAAGGAAAATACAGCAACAAAAAAGAATAACTATTGAAAAGATGGAATAAACCAAACCAAAAAAAATCAAATATTCAAAGGACAAAAGCATTCATGTTTATTACTTTATGAAAATAATAAAATGGCAAGAAAACGGAGAAACAGTGATACTCACTTTTCCAAAGTGGGGTATGCAGGGTCGTCCCAAGCAAAAGTTGCATTTTCCACTTGAATGGTGTTTCCTGTTTTAAAAAAAAAAAAACAACCCACACACACATACAAGGATCCAACTAGCACAGAATCAATAAAAACTCAATAAGTTTCCAGTCTTGCATGGGTTAAACTGGTTCATAGAGATTTCAGATAAAGACTAGCTTCATAATCAGAACTTACTGTAACTGCAACAAAATGCCAATCTTCTGCCGAAACTTGCGTACCACACACGGACTTGTCCAAACTTTTATCCACATTTCATAATTATAATTACACTTCAATTTTTTAATGTCAAAATTTAATTTGTACATGCTCAATATACTCATGTGTCTTCCTATACAAATTTGTTTTGATAAAAATCCTACAGGAATCATTCATATTTTTAAAATCCTCCTTGGAGCACAAGTTTGCCTCTCAGGCCAGGAGTCAGCCATGATCATTATATTTCTAAAGAACTAGAACAAAGATAAGTACTAAAAGTATGGTGGGAAAGAACACCCTGACTTTTGTTTTCTAAACTTATGCACTCATCTATAGATAATCAAACCATTTAGTCTGCCATATGCATATTTAGCTCCGGGTGCATGCCCCGCCACAGTATGATCCTACACCCTTTTCTTTTTCTCCTACACACACACACACACACACCGTACCATGTTTACTGCTGTCGTGGGACACACTGTGGAAATCCAGCTCCTCGCTACACAGGAAGTCGTTTATTCTCCTCACCGACACTTTGGCCTGTTGACATTGAAACCGTTATGTTAACATGTTAAACCGTGTTGACAATGAAACCGTTATGATAACATGTTAAACCATGTTGACATTGAAACCGTTATGATAACATGTTGAACCATGTTGACATTGAAACCGTTATGTTAACATGTTAAACCGATATGTTAACACGATGAGTCACTGTTGACAATGAAACCATTATGTTAACATAATGGACTACTGTTGACAATGAAACCGTTCTGTTAACATGATGGCTCACTGTTGACAATGAAACCATCAGGTTAGGACAAAGAACCACAGCAAACACAAATATGCTTCTCCCGTCTTCAAAGCATTTTAAAAAGCATGTACTAGGAATGGCTATTAATTTTTAGCTACTTCCATTTCTTAGACTCATCAGAGCTTTGATCATCTTTTCCAAGAAACCAGCTGGTCCTACCTTCCCCCTTTAAACCTTTTGAATATTTTTGTTAAAAAAGACATTGGGTAAGATATTTGTTCATTCATGATATATTTTGATTTATTCGTCTTGTTCATCCAAAACTGTGACGACTATCCTTCACTGCACAGCAAAGGCACTGTGTCATTCTGGCGCTGTAGCCGTCAGTGTCAGTTCAGGGAGACTTTCCACTCAATGCTCCCAGCCAGCATGCAGACACAAGGCCTCTCCTGGGCACTGGGCACGCCTGCAGCCTACCTGCACCAGGAAGGAGAGGGTCATGCCCATGGACTCCAGGATGGGGGTCAGCACGCTGAGCAGCGACATGATGGAGAAGGCGGTGCTAGCGTCCAGCACGTGATCCCGCTGGGACAGCACGTACCAACCGTAGGTGGCCAGGGTCATCTGTCACAGGATACACACCGGGCTGAAATCTGTGTGTTTCAGTGGTCAGTAGCACAAACGCTGTTGACTCGGTCAAAAACATATAAATAATTGAAAAATAAACCATGTTTTAAAGTAGAACAAAAACGCTTTGGGGATCCTATGCTTATCGTAGACTCCATGGTGTATTGTAATCATCAGCTGGGGGTGAGGATGAATACTAAATACAAAATGTAATACCCATTCTACTCCCAATGAGAAAAAGGGATACGCCTAAACATAAAATGCAATGCACAACACGTGTCCCACTTAACTCTCAGCTTGTGTCACATTGAGTATACTGTTGCCCGTTTGTATGTTTGGGGGTGCAAGAATGCTACATATCTATGCAATTCTACTTAGGTACCATCTACCCCATGCCAAAACTTTAACTTATCCAAAAATAAAATGGAAGAAATAGTGACCTGGCTCTGTCACTCACATACACACACATGGACACACACTCACATACACACACATGGACACACACTTACTCTCACATACACACACATGGTCGCACGCACACACGGACACCACACACACACACGGACACACACACACACACGGACACACACACACACACGGACACACACACACGGACACACACACACACACAAACACACACACACACGGACACACAGACACAGACACACACACACACACACACACACACGGACACACACACACACACACGGACACACACACACACACACACGGACACACACACACGGACACACACACACACACACAACACACACACAAACACAACACACACCCACACACACAACACACACACACACGGACACACGGACACACACACACACACGGACACACACACACACACACGGACACACACACACGGACACACACACACACACACACGGACACACACACACACACGGACACGCGGACGCCCCCCACCAGGTAAGACATGAGGTTGGTGCACATGCCCAGCAGCATGTAGAGCAGGGCCACCCTCCACAGACACTGCAGCTCCTGACCTCTGACCTCACTCACCCGCCTCTCGAAGGACTCCTCCCAGGCATACAGCTTCAGCACCTGCACAGAATCTTCACCTGCTTGACAACACCTGTACTGATTACACCCACAGCCATTGTTCACCCGGTTAGGACCAAGGTGACAACAGCCATATTGATGATATCCACTGCTACATTTAACCTTATTACAACCAAGGTCCAATCCAATCCAATCCAGTCCTGTCCTGTCCTGTCCTGTCCTGTCCTGTCCTGTCCAATCGTCTCGCCACATCGGGGCTGTCGCCTCATAGCATTTCAAAGTTTACATTTGTTAATATCATTCCGTTTATCTCCCATGAACACCGCTGTGCGTTAGTAATGAGGCTTACCTAACCAGTACCATTCAGATTTTGAGTGCAGCGTACTAAGCACTGACGGTAGGTCTCTCTTACCTTGATCGCCATTTAAGTTTGACAAGTTAATGACTACATTACGTTTATCTAAGCACTGACAGCGTGGTAGTCATCTTACCTGATGCCATCTGTATTTACAGTTATCTGACTGCAGCTATAGTATCTAAGCACTGACAGGTAGGTCTCTCTTACCTTGATGCCATTCATGAAGTCTCACTGAAGACCCGCACACGACGAGATCCTTGTGCCCAGCAGCCTTCCTGCACTTCATTCTGACCAACCGCAATAGCCTGACATAGTCCACACCCCCCTCATGACGATGATGATGATGCATATATGGATCTCACTGAAGACCACGCACGACGGACGATCACTTGTGCACAGCACACGACTTCGATAATACAACATCGTTCATATCCTAAAAATGTTCTCTCATCTCTCTCCTCTCTCATGACTTCATCTCGTCATCTACTCTTCCCTCACGACATCACTCTCTCTCTCGCTCACTCGCGACGACGTGATGATTGCACTTCGACAACTGACAACAACGACGACGATATCTCTCAGTATCTTATCCTCATAGGTTCTCTCTCTCTCTCTCTCTCTCTCTCTCTCTCTCTCTCTCTCTCTCTCTCTCTCTCTCTCTCTCTCTCTCTCTCTCTCTTTATACGCTGTTGTATTGCATTCTATACTACTTTGAGTGACGGCAGATTTCTCTGCGTGAACTTCTGTGTGCTCGCCCTGAGGAGAGGGCATTGCCACAAGGGCGCTACCATTCAATCGGCTTTTTTTCCTTTTATTTCATTGTCTGTTATCAGAGCGTCTTTTTCTACAGTATTTTGCCAGAGACAGTTCTCCTTTTGCCCTGGGTTCTTTTACGTGAACGTAACGCGTGTTACACACGGGTCCTCGGTTTATCGCTAGGTCCAGATCACCACTGAGGGTCTGGTCAGCATCCTCTAGTTATTGGTGACGATACACACAACACATTTTTCTGTAATGCAGTTGAGGGGGTGGCCGAAGAAGGGGAGAGGGAATACAGGTGGAAACAGAGGGTTGACCTGTGGAGGGCACGAGGAGGGCCAGCACGAGGAGGGCGGCCAGCACAGCGCTGCCCACGTAGCGGTAGATGATGACCAGCACGGCCAGCAGCACGGCGGGCACGCTGACCCCGAAGAACATCCGGCTGAGGAACTCCTGCAGCCGCTGAGCGTCCACAGACATCAGGCTGGTGATCTCCCCTGACGTGGCGGCGCCCTTTTTCGCCACGCTGTTAATGCGTAGAGCCTGGGGAATGATGAATGCGTCATGAATAATGCGTGATGAATAATGCGTAATGAATGATGCGTAATTAAATAATGCGTGGTGAATAATGCGCAATGAATGATGCGTAATGAATAATGCGTAATGAATGATGCATAATGAACTGTTAGTATTGCGTAGAGCCTGGGGAATGAATAATGCGTAATGAAGTGTTACTATTGCACAGGACCTGAGTAATGAGCAATGCGCAATGAAATGTTAATGTTAAAAAGTAGCAAAATATTGTTGGCGTTAATATTAAAATAGTTAGCCTAGTGAACAAGTCATAAGTGGTATTATTATTGTTGATACTAATGCAAAGAACCTGGGTCACAAATAATAAGCAATGATTTCTATCATTGATGCAACGTCGTAGTACCAAAGTAGTGAGTGGTAAGCAAGTAGTTGTTAAAGTTCATACCAATGCATTGTTCTAGGGTAATGACTACTGAGCAATAAATTGTTGATGTTGGTGTTAATGCAGAGTAGTAATACATGATAGGCAAAAAATTGGTTTCATAATAGCAATAAATTGTTAACTTTGATTTTAAAGTGTAAAACCTGAAATAAAAACCTGTAGCAATAAAGTAGGGCGCTGATCATGGCTTCCCCTCCAGCTTGGACCAACTCAGCTGGAATGTTGTCAGCCCCTGCTGACTTCCCCTTTTTCAGCGATCTGACTGCTGTTTCCACTTCTTCTCGGAGGATAGGGTGACTGTCTGTGTCTTTGCTTTCGGGTACATTAAGGACTTCTGGATCTCCTGCGGTTCTATAGTAATACAGGTCGGAGCAGTATTCTGTCCATCTGTTCAGAATATCCTGGTCGTCAGTGAGACACTTCCCATTTTTGTCTTGGATTGTTAAACCTTTTCTCTGTTTCGTGCTAGTCAGGTCTTTCACCAGCTGATATGCTTTCTTGCTATTGTTTTTCTTGATGTTCTCTTCAATGTCTTGGCACTGTTCACCGATCCATTTCTCTTTTGCCTCCGTCATGGACTTCCTGATTCTTTTGTTGACTGCCCTATATTGTTCTGCTCTTTCTTTTGTTTCATTTTTCTTTTTCTTCAACTCTCTACGCTTGTCGCATAGTTGTAGGATGTTAGGTGTGACCCATGGTTTTTTGACTGGTCGGCGTTTGCCAAGAAGCTCGTTTGCTGTTTCAGTCACTGCTGTATTGAAACTATTCGTCAGTGTATCTATGTCTGAGTCTATCACAGTGAGTGCTGCAAACTTTCCACCTATCCTTGCTTGAAAAATTTCTACTACCTCTGGGTCCTTCAGCTTCTCGAGGTCAAATTTGATCCTGATGTTGTTTCGCTTGTGGATTTTCTTTAGACGTAGTCGGAAAGTCATCATCACAAGATCATGATCATTCCCTATGTCTGCTCCTGGAAAACTTCGTGTCTGTGCGATGTTAACGCTAGACTGAAACCGTCTTTTCACCATGATGTAATCTATTTGGTTGTGGTGTTCTCCATTTGGGCTATGCCATGTCCATTTTCTGGATTTCTTGTGTGGGCCAAGTGTATTCACTAGCTGGAGGTGGTTGTTACTGGCAAACTCCAGGAGTCTCAAGAGTCTCAAGCCTCTTTCATTTGATTGGTTATTACTAAGAATCTGCAACAAGATCTGGCAGACAGGAAAATGGCCAACACCATGGACGCAGTCGCTCATCATCACCCTCCCCAAGAAAGGAGATCTACAACAATGCCATAATTACCGCACAATCAGCCTCATATGTCACCCAAGCAAGGTCATGCTGCAGATAATATTGAATAGACTGAAGCCACAAGCAGAGACCATCATTGCTGAGGAACAAGCAGGTTTCAGAGCAGGGCGCAGCACAACAGAACAGATATTCAACCTCAGAATACTATGTGAGCGGTACCTTCAACATCAACAAGACCTATACCACGTATTTATCGATTTTAAGAAGGCATTTGACAGGGTGTGGCATGCAGCTTTGTGGGCAACCATGAACTTGTACAGCATCAATGCAAACCTGATCAGAGTCATCAAACAGCTGTACAGCGAGGCCACCAGTGCAGTGTACTTCAACAACAACATTGGAGAATGGTTTCGAACAACAGTTGGAGTAAGGCAGGGCTGTCTACTCTCACCCACTCTTTTCAACATCTTCCTTGAGAGAATCATGGCTGATGCACTGGAACATCATGAAGGATCAGTCAGCATTGGTGGCAGAACGATCACAAACCTCCGCTTCGCAGATGACATTGATGGAATAGCAGGATCAGAAAAAGAGCTTGCCAGCCTAACAGAACACTTGGATAAGGCCTCCAAAACATACGGCATGGAAATCAGTGCAGAGAAGACCAAACTGATGACTAATAACAGCAACGGCATTAGCACTGATATCAGGGTTAATGACCAGAAGCTGGAAACAGTTCAAAGCTTCAAGTACCTGGGAGCCATTGTATCCGACCAGGGATCCAAGCCAGAAGTAGTATGCAGGACTGCACAGACAATAACAGCTTTGTCAAAACTAAACACCATCTGGAGAGATAAGAATATCTCACTTATCTCCAAGATCAGACTAATGCGCTCCCTTGTCATATCCATATTTCTGTATGCCTGTGAATCATGGACCCTGACTGCAGATTTGGAGAGAAGAGTACAGGCAGTGGAGATGAGATGCTTTCGGAGACTCCTTGGCATCTCCTACAAAGACCACATAAGCAACGAAAGCGTGCATAACAGAATCCAGCAAACCATTGGACCCTATGAGAACCTTCTAACGATCGTGAAAAAGCGTAAACTTAAGTGGTATGGGCATGTCACAAGATCCCAAGGAATTACAAAGACAGTTTTGCAAGGCACTGTCCAAGGAGGAAGAAGAAGAGGCAGACCAAGGAAGAGCTGGGAGGATAACATCAGTGAATGGACAGGCCTAGAACTCAACAAAACCCTGAGAAAGGCAGAACAGAGAGAAGAATGGAGGGAACTGGTTGCTGAGTCTTTGAGGGTGCCCCCACGGTCGTCAGACTACGGGACAGATAGATAGATAGATAGATAGCAATAAAGTATTGGTGTCGACTTTAGTGCACAATGCCTGGGTAAGAAAGTCTGAGCAGCAAATTGTTCATGTTAAAGGTAATGCACAGTTCATGGGAAATAAATAATACTCAATAAATTGTTAACTTTGCTGTTTCTAAGAGCAGTGCTGGGGTAGCAAATACTAGAGAAAAGAAGATGAAAGATGATAAACGAGAACAAAATAACAAAACCAAAAAACGGACATTGAAAAAGAACTGACTGGCAGCCGGAAACCCATCAGCAAAGCAAAAGATAAAGGAAAGAAAGAAAGCAGAGAGAGCTAGCAAAAGTCAAGGTGTCCCACAACCTATGTGGTCGTTAGGGAGCGAGGCGTCAGAGACCTCAGCTTCTCAAGGGGCCAGCATATTGAGGGCGGCGCCCATCTCCTCTCCCTCGCTGCTGGTACAGACAAGTGACAAAAGGAAAGAAAAAGGAGAGGGTGGAGGCAAAAGCTGCCCACCTTGTTGTAGACAGCCCCGATGACCACAGACTTGACCTGCAGACCCACCAGGTAGGCTCTGTAGGAGCCAGCGGCATAGAAGACTGTGCGCAGGGTGGCGGCCACCAACAGGCCCCCCGCCAACACGTAGCCCTGCCATTCCCGGCCTTCTGGCCGGCTGTTGAGGTGAGAGATGAGTTCCCTGCAATAGAATAGGGTATAGGGTTAGCTACAGTCGTAGCTACGTCTGCTGAGTTGATTGGGTAGAAGTTTGTGGAGTGCGGAAGAGGCGGGGTCGGGATGGGGAAATGGGAGGAGAGGGGAAAATGCGTTTATGCGTGCGTGCGTGCGTGCCTGCATGCGTGCGTCCGCGCGCGTGTGTGTATGTGTGTGTTTGCTGTTTTCTTTCTCAAAATTAATGCTCTCTCTTTTGTCTCTGTGTCTCCGTCTCTCTCTGACTCACATGCAGGCAGGTAGGCACGCACGCACGCACACACACAAAACACACAAAACACACAAAGCACACACACACAACACACAACACACACACACACACACACACACAAAACACACAAAACACACAAAGCACACACACAACACACAACACACAAAACACACAACACACAACACACAACACACAACACACACACACACACACACACACACACACAAAAACACACACACACACACACAAAACACACACACACACACTACCCCAATATCAGCGGACAGCAGATGAGGAAGGTGTCCGACACCAGCCTCTGCAGCAAGAACACCGCCATCGTGGCCCCGAACTGACGGAACAGCACGCGCACCAACGAAGGGCGAGCACTCTCGCTGCCATCCTGCAGCCCACTGGCCGCCATCTTGCCAGACTGCACACGCAGGTACACGCCTTCGTTCTCCACCACTGGAGGCTGCAGCACCAGACTGTCGGAATCGCCGCTGTCTGGCGACACCGCAGGCTGCTGTCTGCTGGGCACGTGCTTGACGCCTCGCTTCTTCAGCTCTGCCCAGGAGGACTCTGAGGAAGGAGGGCCACAGTCCTTGCCCAGAAGGGGGGTGCGCTCACTGACGGCGTGCGGGGTCTGGTGGTGGTGGTGGTGGTGGTGGCCGGCTGGGTTACCGTTCGTGTAGGCCACTGCCGAATGCCGTTGGTTGGATCTGAAATATTGGAGGAGGAGGAAGCAGAAGAAACATGGCGCTCCAGGGTAGTGTCTGGTTCATGCAGCACCCTGCCCCTACCCCCATGCTGACACTCTCTCTCTATATATATATCTATATATCTATCTATATATCTATCTATATAATTCCATTTGTTATTATTATTATTTTTATTATTATCATTATTATTATTATTATTATTATTATTATCTGGTTAATGCAGCATCCTGCCCCTATCCCAATGCTTACACTGTCTCTCTCTGTTTCATGCACATCCATGCCCCATCCCATGTTACAGTCTCTCTCTCTATAATATATCTATATATCTATCTATAATGTATCTATAAATTCCATTTATTATTATTATATATTATTAATTATATTATTAAACTGGTTCATACAGCACCCTGCCCCATCCCATGATGACATCTATCATATATAATATAATATCTATAAATTCCATTATTATTATTATTATTTATATATTATTATTTATTATTATATATTATTATTTATACTGGTTCATGCAGCACCCTGCCCCTATCCCCATGCTTACATTCTCTCTATCTGGTGGTCAGAATTAATGACACTTTACAAAGTAGGTGGCGCAAAGTGTGGAACAAGAAAAAAGTTAAAAGTTTGCTTGAAAACTGGCAGGTGAGTGAAGAACTGGCAACTAAAAAATGAACGGGAAAGAGATGCCAGTGAATACTACGTTAAAAGTAAGAAACTGATAGAAAAGAGGAAATGTAGCACACAATTTCCAGATGGTGGGAATATTGTTTACACTGTAGAATGAGAATATGCTGAGGCTATTTGGGGGAAGGCTTCTTCAACAGAGGGGCTTGTTCACCCATTTAGAATGGTAGGCGGTTCTCAGATGATACTGCAGGCAGACATGGCCTTAGTCATGTTGGGGAAAAGGTACTGATTGTATGTGTGCATGTTCATTGAGCAAGGCTTTCTCAGATGTGAGTAAGTGGATAATTGTGAACCTGAGTAGAAGACAATGTATGCTGAATGAGAGCTAACATGTGACACACTGAAATGAGATCCTTATTTTAATGTATAGTTTCTTTGATCACAAATACTATATGATGTAGCTGAAGTTTTAGAATGTTTCAAGTTCAGTGTTGAATTTAGTGCAAATTTTCAATGTCAGTACTGTTGTTTGAAGTGGGCGCTTTTTAGTTTTGCCCCTCAGAGGTTTCGTGTTCAGATCATGAGAGTAGTCTGGAGTCAGAGCTCCGAGCAGTCCTTAAGGTCAAAAAGATCAGACTGGAAAGTCCACAAATTCACAAGACAAACATATCCATCCTCAGAGTGTTGTGGCCAGTGTAACCATCTAAGAACTCCATCTCCATCCTGTCAGCAACCATGAACCAAAGAATGAACTGAAAAACAGGGAGTAAAACCAAAACACTATGTTACCCAGAAGTATCTTGATTTCACTCCATAATTTCATGAAAAGACCAAATTACTTTATTTATTATTATATTTAAGAAAAAAACATTGTGTCTAGACTTGTTGGTGTTGAAGTTTCTTCCCATTTGATAGACACACCGCCAGTAAGATGGAATTCTTTCGACTGGAAACGTGTGCCTTTCAAGTGTGAAAGACATGCAGCTTGTGAATTTTATTTAAAAGCAGATCTGAAAACTAAAGCTCCAACCAGGATGACTTTTTCTGGTCACTTCCCCATTTCTGTATATAAAAAAAAAAGCAAACACCCAGTGAACAGCTGGTGGCTACTCCACTATAGCGCAGCCCTGCCTTTCGGGCCTTTGGGTTGCTGCCGAAGAAGGAAGGTGGCAGCATGGGTAAGACGCTTACCTGGCAAACAAGTAAACCGTGAGGTTCTGGGCTCGATTCTCAGCCTCGCCCTTTCTTCCCAGTTTGACGAGAAAATCGAAATGACTGTGGTCAAAGTCCTTCAGATGAGACTAAAAACTGAGGTCACGTGTGTGAATGCACGCAGAACATCTTGTGCACACGTAAAAATCCCGCTCTGCCTTTTGGAAGAGTAGGCCATTTAGTGCCAGTAGGAATGGGTCACCACCTTTTTTCAAAAACTCATGCGCACAGGTGTCGTGTTCAGACTCCGTACCTGAAGTCGGAATGCGGCTACCTAAATGGGGAGGGGGGGGAGGTGGGGAGGGAACGGTTGACTACGCAAAAGTCTGACCACTGATGAACCTCGGAGCTCCAGCTGAGGGGAGAAGAAAGTGACCGCTGCCTGACGTCTTTACCTGACTGACCGTTGTCTGCCGCTGCCTGACGTCTTTACCTGACTGACCGTTGTCTGCACCTCTACCTGACGTCTTTACCTGACTGACCGTTGTCTGCCGCTGCCTGACGTCTTTACCTGACTGACCGTTGTCGGCACCGCTGCCTGACGTCTTTACCTGACTGACCGTTGTCGGCACCGCTGCCTGACGTCTTTACCTGACTGACCGTTGTCGGCACCGCTGCCTGACGTCTTTACCTGACTGACCGTTGTCGGCAGCGCTGCCTGACGTCTTTACCTGACTGACCGTTGTCGGCAGCGCTGCACCTCCTGACCCCACAGCCGTTCAAAGGCAGGCATCAGGGTGGAGGACTGGTCCCTAGGGGCCAGGGCCCACAGGTCTGACATCTCGATGCCTCGTCTGTAGCCCAGCACCATCAACCTGACGGCAGAGCACACACAGCTCGCTCTCTTACTTTTGTTGCTTATTGCTGTAGATATGAAGTATGGTTATGTATACAATAGATAGATAGATAGATAGATAGATAGATAGATAGATAGATAGATAGATAGATAGATAGATAGATAGATAGATAGATAGATAGATAGATAGATAGATAGATAGATAGATAGATAGATAGATAGATAGATATTGTGGAATCTTGCTAAGTTTGAAAACAGGAAAGCGAACAAGAAAATCTGGCACAAAACGGCATACGTTAGATTCTTAAAAAAGAAACTTTAGACAAAATGTAACTGAATGGCAGGTGGGATTGGCAGTGTTAACCTGGTGTTCCCTCTGTCACTGGTACAGTTTAAACGGTGACCGGTTTTGGTGGCATTTGTTAAGGCCTACGATCATATTACTACGGAGTCTGATGCTGTAAGCCCCTAGCGTTTGATGCTAAGGATCGGGTCCAGGAGGCTAGAGTAGGCGTGGCTATCTAAGGGGAAACACTGACAAGTGCTGTTGTCAGCTATGTGATGTGATAACTAGGCCAACAGCTACAGTCCTTATGTTCGCCATTTTACTCTGTGAGAAGTGTGTGTGCAGAGCGCTTTCGGGCCTGTATATACCCCGTTGTGCCTTTAACCTTGAAATGCATATATTTGTTGCTTGATATTTGCGTAAGCGCGTGCGCGCGCGCGCGTGTGTGTCTGTGTATGAGTGTACAATTAATGCGCACGAGGGTGTGTTTGTATGTGGGAGTGTTTGTATTGGTATGTGTGCGTGCGTGCACGTGCAGCGTGTCTTGTCTTCAAAAAATGCGTGCAAACATGCAGATGTATTTGCAAATGATACGTACCTTTGCATTTCTACACGTGCATACAACTTACCTATTCAGCCAGGCAAAGGTTAGTTTGTTCAAAAAGGACGCTGTGGTTTCGGGACACATTTTCTGAAACATCAAAATAAACATACCCAACCACGTGCGTGAACACACACACACACACACACACACAAACACACACCAAACATCAGTGAAATAGATCACAACAGTACAATAATTTTTTTTTAAAAAGGCAGACGACAGAAGCAGACAAGGATAGACAGACAAAACAAGACGAAGGATGCCAGAGACAAACCCCCAATCCTTTACCATCCAGCCCTCCACAAAACAGTCCCACTAACGAAGAAAATCTACTCCGATTAGAAAACAGATCGAGTCACATGTCTACAAACTTACTCATCTGTGTGTGTGTGTGTGCGCGCGCGCGCGAGTGTGTGTGTGTGTATATACATTTGAATTTGTTAAACTTGTTAATAGTTGTTGGTTGTATGTGTAAGAATATGTTGAATGAAAGCGCTTTGATTTGACTTTTTTTTACAAGATATAGCGCTACATAGATTTCATTTATTACTATTATTCTTAAACCAAAATGGCCAAAAGATTCAAACACGGCCTCTAGAGAGCGCTGGGTTTCCTCTGGCACACAAAGGTGACTGCTGCTCGTTACATGTTGGGCCACCTTAAGCATGCCCGGGGCACTCTTAGAAATAGTTCACTCCTTGGTAAAATACAAACTGCGCTAGACAGGGAGTGGAATCAGTACTGAGGTAAACTCCATGGGGACGATCCTCTAACACAGGCGCCTCAGTGGTGGCTCATCCCGGGCCGTCAGATCACGAGCGCAAGTCTCTAACCACTCGGCTATCCCGCCCTCGTCTGCATATCTAGAAGGCACCCATCTGTTGCAGGAGTGTCGGCCAGTCATTGCTGGTGGCATGAACGACACGAATATACCCGGCATGCAGCCTTAATGGGGATGGAGATAAGCTCCACCAGGTTCAACTTACTGAAGACACACAGCCTGAAAACTTCAGAGCAGAGTTCCAAGCACTCCTCTGAAAACTGAAGGAAGAATTCAGATCGTCATATGATACAAACGATGAACATCAACATCAACATCAACATCAACACGCGCCCAGTTCTACGGCAAGCGAGGGTATTCTTTTGTATTCTCTGAATCTTTTATGTCGAGGTTAATTGAATAAGCGTTCATGTCCTTTCTTACATCCAGTCCCAGTGTGCATGCAGTTTTGTAAATTTTGTCATGTGTTCCCACTGAGCGCAACTAGCCTACACTTCCAGAAAGGAGGAACACGTTTTCACGTGTACGCAAGGTGTTCTGCGTGCGTTCGCAAACGGGACCTTGGATTAAAGTCTCATCGGAAGGAGGTGTACATATCCCCCACAGCAGCACCTGCCCTCCAGGCTTGACGCACCTGGCCCTCAGCACAGCTCTTGCTGAAGAAGAAGACGGCCACAGGGTCGGCAAAGGCGTACAGCACCATCAGGAGCACCGTGAACACGTAGCTCATCACAAAGACTGCAAACTCCTCAAAGGCCGTCCTGTACTCCTGAAATACAGCAAGATTCAACGTCATGCCTTTTATTGCACAAACTTGAAAACAGTGAGCCGATAGATATATAAAAAAATGATGGTAATCAAAACATGAGGGAATAAAGATATCTCTTGTTTTGGTAGATTTTATATGGAAATTTTATCGCATAAGAACACTTTGAGGCAAAATATAATTATTGTAAACATAGAATCGACTACTTTTTGTGCATATGAATGAACGTAGGCTAATATGTTCAAAAGGCAAACATAACAATCAATGTTAAGGTCTGCTGAAGTATGCATGCTTGTCTAAAAAGGGATAACATCAGTATCTAAAGGGCAACCACCATTGGAGGACATATATTGTATGCGGCAATGCCTTCCAAAATGCTGTACAACGTGGGGTGAAAACCTCCGGGCATCAACAAGGAGTGACAAAACTGTTTCCTGTCTGTGCACGACATCTCTACAGTAACATGAAATGGCGTTGATAAAGAACTGTACACAGACATGTGAGGACAAACTTTACACTGACAGAAATGGAAGTAACGAGCAGTAACCTCTGCAATTGTTGTCATTCAAAAACAGACTGCATGAAACACATGCTGTGGCATTGCGCAATCGTTCGCGGTTTCTGGCAAGCCCTGACAAACGAAATGAATGAAACATTTTCAAATATTTTCGAGTTACACATATCAGAGCCTTCAGCCATACTTGGATATGATAGCAATGTAAGCATTGGCTATTTTCTATTTCATTGTGCCGTTAGGTTTCAGTACATCTATCATTGTAAGTTAACTAGTAAAAGACCTGTGCTACAAGTATTCATCAACAAGTTCAATTGATAGAAGATGATATAACAAGTAGGAATTTTGCTAATACCACTTTTGTGCTTGAATGGACTCCATACAAGGCTTTACTGGCATAAACGAAGTCAGTGATTATTTTGTGGATTATGAGTGTTATACTGTGATCACATGTTATGTTGTGTAAAATTTGCTCATCATTGTATCATATAGAATGCTGATAAAACCATAACATGTATTGCAACCCGTGTATATCATACTGCGTCTGTAATGGCCTCGATTAAAATGCATGCTTCTTGATTTTTGTTTGTTTACTAGTTAAACAGTTAGTCCGTTGGCTTGTTTGTTTGTTTGTTGTGTGTTCGCTTGTTTAGTTTCTTGTTTATTGTTTCTCACACCCCTTCCCCCCCACCCCTCTTTTTTCTTCTCGTTTGTTTACCGCTGCAAGACGTACTCAAGACCGGTCTGAAGTTTGGAAGAAACCAGCCAAGACCTAGCGCGCGTGCATACAACATGATTACATGTGCGCGCTGTCACTGGCAGAGCTTGTAGGTATGCAGCAGACAAGAGCAAGTACGTTCGCGCAAGCGTGCATGCGAGTTTGTACATACGCATACACGCAAATCGCGCACGTACGCGCCCAGGCAGGCAGGTAATCACATCTATAGACTGTCTGAGGAGGTTCGCGATAATATCATTTTTGTGGAGAGGGTGTGGGTGGGGCGAGAGCTGCTGAGTTCTTTTATTCATATTTGGGGGCCGCTCTTTGGTTCTTTTCGGTTGTCTGGTTGGGTGGTTGTCTGGTTGATTGATTGGTTGGTTGGTTGGTTGGCTGGTTGGTTGGTTGGTTGGTTCCCTGTTTAGAGGGTCGCGGCTTCTTTTCATTTTGATGAGGCGGGGGGGGGGGGGGGGGATGTTTCTGTCAAAGTGGTTGTGGAAAATCAGAAAAGAGAAAAGGTATAAAACCAGGCACACCAACTTTCCAAAAATCTACAGATTCTTTGATGTGCAATATCTGCAGTGTTTTTGAGACGTGCCTCGACGGCCTATCTTGTGTAATAGTTGTTTGCGTTACCAGAGAAATGTAAACAAACAAAACTTATTGTCTTTACAAAACCGGTGTGTGTAAGGATTTGCTGTTTCTGTAAGCATGCTGACAGTCTCTGCAACAGTGGCTTAGAAATACATAACTCGCGATGGGATTTTGTCCTGCTGGCAAGCAAAGAATGTACCCCTGAGTTTATGTTAGCGGCAGTCTGGCGATACATTGCGTGTATTGTTGAACATGTGCGCAAGTTTGTACACAGATACATTGACAACAGTCGTACTGTTCAAAGTAAACGGAAAGGTTTCATTGTTCTTTTACTGCGGATTTCTCATCTAGTTACCCATGTGTCCCATCCACACCTGCTTGTTGTATATTGACATGATAATTCTTGCTCTGTTTTTGTCATCTTTTGCTTTCAGCAGGATATGTGTGTAGAAAGAAGGGTAGCATTGTCACTTATTTTCAATATTATTTGTCTGCAGAGAGGAATTATATCACAGATGGCGTTTATCATTTCTCATATTTAACATGGTTTGTGTGTAGAAAGGAATGACGTCACAGGTTTGTGTGGTCACTCACCATCAACATGATTTAATAATAATAATAATAACAACAACAACAACAACAACAACAACAACAACAACAACAACAACAACAACAACAACAACAATAATAATAATAATAATAATGTATGTAATTTATATAGCGTTTGTGTGGTCACTCACCATCAACATGATTTGTGTGTAGAAAGGAATGACATCACGGGTTTGTGTGGTCACTCACCATCAACATGATTTGTGTAGAAAGGAATGACATCACAGGTTTGTGTGGTCACTCACCATCAACATGATTTGTGTAGAAAGGAATGACATCACGGGTTTGTGTGGTCACTCACCATCAACATGATTTGTGTAGAAAGGAATGACATCACGGGTTTGTGTGGTCACTCACCATCAACATGATTTGTGTAGAAAGGAATGACATCACAGGTTTGTGTGGTCACTCACCATCAACATGATTTGTGTAGAAAGGAATGACATCACAGGTTGTGTGTGGTCACTCACCATCAACATGATTTGTGTGTAGAAAGGAATGACATCACGGGTTTGTGTGGTCACTCACCATCAACATGATTTGTGTAGAAAGGAATGACATCACGGGTTGTGTGGTCACTCACCATCAACATGATTTGTGTAGAAAGGAATGACATCACAGGTTTGTGTGGTCACTCACCATCAACATGATTTGTGTAGAAAGGAATGACATCACAGGTTTGTGTGGTCACTCACCATCAACATGATTTGTGTGTAGAAAGGAATGACATCACAGGTTTGTGTGGTCACTCACCATCAACATGATTTGTGTAGAAAGGAATGACATCACGGGTTTGTGTGGTCACTCACCATCAACATGATTTGTGTAGAAAGGAATGACATCACGGGTTTGTGTGGTCACTCACCATCAACATGATTTGTGTAGAAAGGAATGACATCACAGGTTTGTGTGGTCACTCACCATCAACATGATTTGTGTAGAAAGGAATGACATCACAGGTTTGTGTGGTCACTCACCATCAACATGATTTGTGTAGAAAGGAATGACATCACAGGTTTGTGTGGTCACTCACCATCAACATGATTTGTGTAGAAAGGAATGACATCACGGGTTTGTGTGGTCACTCACCATCAACATGATTTGTGTAGAAAGGAATGACATCACAGGTTTGTGTGATCACTCACCATCAACATGATTTGTGTAGAAAGGAATGACATCACAGGTTTGTGTGATCACTCACCATCAACATGATTTGTGTAGAAAGGAATGACATCACAGGTTTGTGTGGTCACTCACCATCAACATGATTTGTGTGGAAAGGAATGACATCACAGGTTTGTGTGGTCACTCACCATCAACATGATTTGTGTAGAAAGGAATGACATCACAGGTTTGTGTGGTCACTCACCATCAACATGATTTGTGTGTAGAAAGGAATGACATCACAGGTTTGTGTGGTCACTCACCATCAACATGATTTGTGTGTAGAAAGGAATGACATCACAGTTTTGTGTGGTCACTCACCATCAACATGATTTGTGTAGAAAGGAATGACATCACGGGTTTGTGTGGTCACTCACCATCAACATGATTTGTGTAGAAAGGAATGACATCACAGGTTTGTGTGGTCACTCACCATCAACATGATTTGTGTAGAAAGGAATGACATCACAGGTTTGTGTGGTCACTCACCATCAACATGATTTGTGTAGAAAGGAATGACATCACAGGTTTGTGTGGTCACTCACCATCAACATGATTTGTGTGTAGAAAGGAATGACATCACAGGTTTGTGTGGTCACTCACCATCAACATGATTTGTGTAGAAAGGAATGACATCACGGGTTTGTGTGGTCACTCACCATCAACATGATTTGTGTAGAAAGGAATGACATCACAGGTTTGTGTGGTCACTCACCATCAACATGATTTGTGTAGAAAGGAATGACATCACAGGTTTGTGTGGTCACTCACCATCAACATGATTTGTGTAGAAAGGAATGACATCACAGGTTTGTGTGGTCACTCACCATCAACATGATTTGTGTAGAAAGGAATGACATCACAGGTTTGTGTGGTCACTCACCATCAACATGATTTGTGTGTAGAAAGGAATGACATCACGGGTTTGTGTGGTCACTCACCATCAACATGATCTGTGAGTAGAACGGAATGACGTCACAGAAGGTTTTCAGAGTCCAGAAAATGAACAGCGGCCCTGAGGTGATGATGCAACGACTTTTTTCATATTGCGTCATCACTGTTGCCCCCAGCTGAAAAATGAAGTATCACCATTTGAACATTGCTGTTGTTGTTGCTGCTGCTACTACTACTCTCTACTCCTCCTCCTCCTCCTCCTCCTCCTCCTCCTCCTCCTACTACTACTACTACTACTACTACTACTACTACTACTACTACTACTACTACTACTACTACTTCTGCTACTACTACCACTACTACTTTGTTACTGCTACTGCTTCTGCCCTTGCTGCTGCTGCTGCTGCTGCTGCTGCTGCTGCTGCTGCTGCTGATGCTGCTGCTGCTAGTACTACTACTTTAACTACAACAACTACTACTACTACTACTTCTACCAGTACTACCACTACTACTACTTCTGTTACATACTACGACTACTACTACGACGACGACGATGACGACGACGACGACGACGACGATTACTACTACTGCTACTACTACTACTACTTCTACTACGAACACTACTACTTCTACTACAATTAATTCTTACAAATACTAGTACTATATGTATAGAGAGAGAGAGATGTGACTAAAATACTTTCAGATTTTTTCAAGCTTTTGGTATAAGTAAAAAATTAAATCCTTGGTGTCACATTCCCACACTATATGTTTCTTTCTTTCTTTCTTTCTGTCTGTCTGTCTTTGTTTCTGCAGCTACACTTCTCCCACTGACTGCGCTTTGTTACCAGTGTGATGAGCAGCAAGACGTCGCCAACCACAAAGGCCTGTGTGTGGGCACGTGAGACTCGAATCAGGAACCCCAGCACTGACAGCACGCAGAGAATGGAAGCACAGGACTGCACAACACAGCCCAGACATCAATATCAGGTCAGCTCCGTTCAAATACTGTAGTATCTCACACACAGAGACTCTAGTCAGGACTCCAGTACAGACAGCACCCAACAGCTCTCTCTCTCTCTCTCTCTCTCCTCTCTCTCTCTCTCTCTCTCTCTCTCTCTCTCTCTCTCTCTCTCTCTCTCTCTCCATACACACACAGAAGCATGGTCTTTAAGACCTTCGTTTTTGCTCATTCTAGTGAACTTGTAAGCACAGGTGACTTATCAGAGGACACAGTGTCAATGTCTAATTGGACTTTCGGGGAAAGTGTGTGTGTATGTGTGTGTGAGTGTGTGTGTGTGTGTGTGTGTGTGTGTGTGTGTGTGTGTAAAAGTCAATATCAGAGTCACTTTTTCATTAATCATAGATGGTACTTTGAAGAAGCAATGCATTTGCCTGTTCTCACCAAGCCATCTATCTAAGAGAGAGAAAGAGAGAGGAGGGAGGGGAGAAGAGAGAGAGAGAGAGAGAGAGAGAGAGAGAGAGAGAGAGAGAGTGCGTGCGAGTGTGTGTGTGTGTGAGTGCGTGCGAGTGTGTGTGTTGTGGCGCGGCAGTTGGGGTGCGTGGTGGTGTGTGTGTGTGTGTTGTACGTAGACACAAAGAGAGAGAACGAGAGAGACAGAGACAGAGAAACACACACGCATAGACAGAGACAAACAGACAGACAGAGAGGCAGACAGAGAGAGAGAGAGAGAGAGAGAGAGAGAGATAGACAGACAGACAGACAGACAGACAAACGGAGGGAGGGAGGGAGAGAGAGAGAACAAACCTTACAACTATACTCAACAGGGTGTTTCAAATGTGATCCTAATCTCGACACCGTCCTGCTCTCTGTGGAGGTTTGCAATTGCTTTTTCACCTTGAGTAAGGTTTGGGTCTTTTGTTTGGATACGGTCTGTCTTGTAGTCAAGCTTGGTTTTCAATGTGGTATTAGCAAAAAAATTAATAACTCGTAGGTAAGTAAAAAGTCCTTGGTGTCAGGCGTTGACCGAGACTTGACCTCAAACGAAATCAGAGATGGAGATAACTACCGGGCATTTCTGAGAAAGCAAAAGACAGAGACACACAGGCTTAGACCAGCATGAGGCACTGGCTGAGAACACACAATCTGCACAGAAGTCAGATGCCACATACACACAGAGGACAGACAACAAACACACATACATAGTCTACACACACACACACACACACACGCCAGACAACAAACAAATAACACATATAGACCAGACAACAAATACACATATAGACCAGACAACAAATACACATATAGACCAGACAACAAATACACATATAGACCAGACAACACACCAGTTTGGCAATGGAGAGCCGGGAGACAGGCAGCATGTAGCCATAGCGAGCGTGCCTCGTCTCCACCCTGTGCACGTGACAGGGCACAGCCAACCAGAAGAAGACACATGGCGCGCCCTTCACCACCAGGTTCAGGAAGCATGGCGTCACTTGGGGCCAGGTGTTGGCCCACAGCAGAGTCGTGTTCTGCACCGTGACGTGAGAGAGAGACAGAGCCAGAGAGACAGAGTCAGAGAGACAGACAGAAACAGGGAGACAGAGAGATTTAACTGTAAACTTTTTATTTTAGATCTTAACTCAGAAAAGCCCAAATTTCGTCGCATATATTACAATTTTCATATACAATACCATCAAAACATTTGCCATTTTAAAATTATGTAACAGCACTACGGTATTACCGTGGCATGCAGGCCTGTGTTAAGTTCCATTTTGCTGTGGATTCAACTATTCAATAAACGCCAATCATTGACGCCGAAAACTTACAGAAAGCTTTGAAAGCTTGCAATGACAAACAAAACTAATCGATGGGAGTTTTAAGTAATGGAGAAGTTATCCAACGCACGCTTTGTTGCTTCAAGCTTGCATACCAGCCATGACAAATATCGTTCAAATTCAACCAGTCATTTTTCTTAAGTGTAAACAGATTTAACACAATGCTGATCATTGTATATTGTGTTAGTGCTTTAAGATCATCCCCCAGATCATTATTTCAAATGCCATACACCACATCAGACCCGCCAACAAACTCTTCTGGCAAACGCATAACCAATACACAAGCCAGTTCGTTGATAAATGTCGGATGCATACTGGGTACGCTTTTATGACTTGAAATCACCGGACGCTACCATTCAGAGCGGAATGGTCAACACTGACACGCTTTGACCATCTTCATGCAAATATTCGATGAGAATCAAAGCATCAGCGCAGACCTACCTTGTAGCTCCAGAACCGCCATCCACTTGGCACCACTGTGTCTCTCACACGTGCCTCAAACCTTTAGACATTTCAACCACAACTCAAGATCCGAAAAATGCCCTTGCTAGTTCTCATGTGACAGCCTTTGTACAGTCTCGTTGTCTCTCTTTCTGTTCGTTCCCTTCTGCAGCGCTTCCTGAAGGGAGTGGCTGCAGTGAGGAAGAGTTCTCAGCCTGTAGAGATCTGTGTCTGGGTGGTGTTACACTTTTCACAACAAACCTGTTGGTTCTGATATCACATGAGCATTTCCAATCATTTGCTTGCCAGTTTTGTATTTTTCTGCATGCACTTGAGAAGGAAGATCCAAAAGAAAAAAACAACCAGACAGACAGACGGACAGACAGAGAGACTAATTAGGGTGTACTGACCCAAAACGGCCTCCGCAAAACTGGTCCATGGCTGAAGTCTCTGCAGGCCTGCTACAGGGGCTGGATGGCTCTGTCACCTGGCCAAGAGGAGACTATAAACAAGACAGGTCATGTGCGCCTACACCAATGAAACAGTTTGAGATAAGGTATGATAACAGCAGCCCCCCCCCCCCGCCCCCCCCTCTCCCTCTCCTCTCTCTCTCTCTCTCTCTCTCTCTCTCCATCAGTGCCCACTCCACTCTCCCCAAAAGTCCTTAGGATGAGACTATAAACCGAGGCCCCGTGTGCGAACGCACGCAGAACATCTTGCGCACACGTAAAAACCCGTTCTGCTTTTCGGAAGAGTAACTATTGTGTGCGGTGGGAACGGAAGACTAAGTTACAAGAAAATGCATACACACGGGGACTGGATGAAAAAAGCACATGAGTGCCTATTCCATTTTCCTCGAAATAAAAGAATAAATAAAATAAAATAAATAAACAAATCCTCTTGAAAGAACCGGAAAAAACCACGAAGACTTTGCTCACCAACAAGATAATAAATATGAAGAGAAAAAATTGTTTCCAAGCTGATAACAAAAGAAAAATAGCAAATATAAGAAGGCAATAAAACTCAAAGAAAAGGAACACAGTACAAAGTTACTGGGGAGGGAAGGATAGAATGAAAGAATACTATCTCATCTCATCTCTAAATTTGCCTACATTCTAGGACACTGATGTGTGGCGCCTATTTGTTCATGACAAACCTGCCTAAACTGAAAAAAAGGACAGAAAAATGATGAGGGTAGAAAAACCAGACTGAAGGAGAATGCCAGGGACATAAGCACAGCAACAAGTTGTCACAATGACAATGCTGGCAGCGCTGACAGGGTGCTACGATTTCTCGCCCATCCTCTACAGTCATGCCTTAATCACACTCTGCTGTCATTTGCTGTGTCACTCTACCGTCATTTGCTGCGTCACTCTACTGTCATTTGCTGTGTCACTCTACTGTCATTTGCTGTGTCACTCTACCGTCATTTGCTGCGTCACTCTACTGTCATTTGCTGCGTCACTCTACCGTCATTTGCTGTGTCACTCTACTGTCATTTGCTGTGTCACTCTACCGTCATTTGCTGTGTCACTCTACTGTCATTTGCTGTGTCACTCTACTGTCATTTGCTGTGTCACTCTACTGTCATTTGCTGTGTCACTCTACTGTCATTTTCTGTGTCACTCTACTGTCATTTGCTGTGTCACTCTACTGTCACTGTCATTTGCTGTGTCACTCTACTGTCATTTGCTGTGTCACTCTACTGTCACTGTCATTTGCTGTGTCACTCTACTGTCATTTGCTGTGTCACTCTACTGTCATTTGCTGTGTCACTCTACTGTCATTTGCTGTGTCACTCTACTGTCATTTGCTGCGTCACTCTACAAATCATTTGTTGTTCATACTCTATACAGTTTTCATTTAGTGCGTCACTCTACTGTCTTTGCTGTGTCCTACTCATACCCCGTCCATTTGCTGTGTTACCCTACTGTCATTTGCTGTGTCACTCTACTGTCATTTGCTGCGTCCTTAATTAACCCATTGTGTGTTTATGAATGCTGGTCAGTACGTCTTTTCTCTATAAAACCTTGGGGGGGGGGGGGTTTAAGCAATCTCCCAGCTCACTTCCAGTGCAGACCTGCCTGTACCTCGATCCATTTCAGGTATGAATGCATGCAGAAGATCAACAATTTCATAATTATTAATTCATGTCAGTGTCCAATGTGTTACGGAAACACAAACATACCCAGCATGCACACTGAAGAGGAATGAACTCAACACGGCTTCGCTTTCCTGACAGAGGCCGCCTGTGCACATTTCATCAGAAACTTAGGACAAAAAGAAGAAAGGTGTGCCGATGTAGGCCACAACAACCGTTTCTTACCGAGCTACTAACATATAACACCGAACACAGAACTCCGCAGACGGCTGACGTGGCCACAGTGTGCTTGTAACTATATTCTGTGCTGTTCCTAAACTTCTCAGTGCTTAGTTCTCAGTGCTTAGTTCTCAGTGCTTAGTTCTCAGTGTCTGGTTCATAGAGCTGTCACTTGCCATATACTTACTTTCAAAGAGCATTCACAAGCATGACCTCTGCAAAGTGAAGAGAAAGGACTTTAAAACCCGACCATGTAGGCGCATGTAGTATATACACTCTAGCTGCAAGTTGAATCCTTGCGACTGTTGCGTGATGGAGAATAACTTTGAGACCTTCTGGCTAATCAGATTTGACATGGTATGGGTTAGAATGGTGTGGTATGGTATGCTTTCAATGGTGATTTGGGGAAAGAGTTTTGATTAGGTTTCGTGTTCTTGTTCGTTTTTCTTCTCTCCTCCTCTTTCTCTCTTCTTCTTCTTCTTCTTCTCTTTTTCTTTTTCTTGTAGTTTTACATTTTTGTTGTCATTATCATCATCGCGTCATTGTCATCATCGTCATGATCATCATCATCGTCGTCTCTTCTTTCTTGTATTATCTGTTTTGGTTTTTTTATGGGTCTTTTTGTTGGGTTTTTTTTTCTTTTGTTTGGTTTGTGTTTTTGGTTGTTGTTGGGTTGGGTTTTTTTGGGGGGGGAGGGGAGTGTTTTGGGGGTTTTCTTTTATTTGTTTGGTCTTTTTTAAAGGGTTATTTCCCTTTTTTTCTACTGTGTGAGAGTATGAGTATTGGGTCATTATTAAGATGTATCCCTACGGGCGGGACTGGATGTAAAAAAGCACATGAGTGCTTATTCATTATCCTCGAAATAAAAGAATTTGTCATTGTCATTGTCATTTTCTTTTCGCCTGACTTCCTGCCTGCCTGCTCCTCACATCCCTCTGTCTGTCTTGTCTGTCTGTCTGTCTGTCTGTCTGTCTGTCTGTCTCTCTCTCTCTCTCTCTCTCTCTCTCTCTCTCTCTCTCTCTCTCTCCTCTCTCTCTCTCTCTCTCTCTCCAAATAGATATATAGAATGTACGTAACGTCTGTCATGTTAAATTATAGAAAGTTACGTAACGTCTGTCATGTTTGTTATAGAATGTTACGTAACGTCTGTCATGTTTGTTATAGAATGTTACGTAACGTCTGTCAGCTATGACTGTTACAACAAGTGGAGCTGTCAATATCACCAGTAACATACCGCAAAATCCAGAAGCTCACGTGATGTTTACTCTTGTTTCGTAGTTGCTAATCACGGACCTTGGTTTGCGGCAAAAAACGTTTCCTAAATGGGAAATTCACCCGAGTAAATAAAATCCAGAACAAAGTGCGACTGTTGACGAACCTCACGCCCGTTTGACGGTTCACAGAAGGAACGGTCAGACACAGCCATCCAACCAAACTTCAGGAGGATATTGAAAATAGGACAGATGTTTAATTCATTTACCTCATCTTCAAGACGCCTTAGCAGAACTGAACTTGAAAAACGCAGCTTGCACTCGTTTGTGTAGAGATCCCGTGACCAAGCCTCAGAGAAAAAGAGGGCCTCTCACATCTTCACAACACATTTTCTCTGTTTCACCAGCTTGCAAGAGCAGCAGCCTTAGTGCATGCTTGTACAAAGTTTATAGTGTGAGTGTGTGGAAATGCGGATAGGGGTGGAGAGGTGAGGGTATTGCACGTACACCATGTCTTAAACACGTGCAGAAGCACTTCGATGTAAAGCCTAAGATACACACTTATCATGTGTTTACAGCTCTTTGATGGCATTGTTCTAAAAAATCATTACATACAGTCATTAAACCAATCTATACTCAATTACTTTCATGAATCTGTGTGAAAACTGCAACGATGCCCATTAGCTCAGAAAGATATAGAAAACAGTAAACAGATGACTTTCCCATTGGCCTTCAACAAACACAGAAACTAAAGCAAAACAAAAAACACTCAAACTGCAGTGATCCTGAAAGTCCTTGGCGGTTTAAAGTGCAACGCTGACGAGAGGCTAACTTCCCTCCAACTAATTATCACTGGAATTTTAGGCTGGCACGTGTTGTTGTTAAATCTGAGCGTTCCCCAGCTTAACATCGTAGGTCGTCTACGTTGCACTCATTGTTTCACTCACCCAGCCAGGGCATCACTGTCAGACCATAAGTACACACACGCTGAGAAGTGTCCATGTAGGACTGTTTCATGTTCCTCACCATGCAGGCAGCCATACTCTAACTTCAAAGGATAGATTCGCATTGACATACTGCATCACTCTATTTTCCTTCAAAGAAGCTTTTAAAAACTAAACCATTTGGTTAATCACACTGGGGATGCAAGATACTTTTTTAATGCATCCATCCATCATACATGTAATGTGTAAAGGATAAAAGGCAATGTGTACCTGAAGATTATGACTTCATTAAAGCCATTGACGTGGTTAACTGACTAACCATGCAAAGTATCTGCCATATCTCAGCCCAGAGGTCCAGACAGAGCAGCTACCACATTGCCAATGTGTCTGAAAACCTCTGTCATACACAGCCAGTCAGTACTATGAGATGTTCTTTTTTAATAAATGTGAGGGACTCTTCATGCCACTTACCTTCAGTAACCACCGTGGAATCTCATTAGGCTCAGAAAAGACCTAGTTAGCTGCGTTTGTTATGAAACGCAGTAGCATTTTGCTCTCTCTCTCTCTCTCTCTCTCTCTCTCTCTCTCTCTCTCTCTCTCTCTCTCTCTCTCTCTCTCTCTCTCTCTCTCTCTCTCTCTCTCTCTCTCTCTCTCTCTCTCTCTCTCTCTCTTCTCTCTCTCTAGTGATGTGGATGTTGAAGGTAATGGTGGTGGAAATGTAGATATTGAAAATGATGTTAATTGATGAGGATGTATCGTGTGAAAAAGACGATGGAGGTGATGCCTATGGTGAAAATTATTGTGACGAAGATGATGTGGATATTGTACATGGTGACGGCAATGGCGATGTAGAATTCAAAATTATTAAGGCGATGATGATGTAGTTACTGAACCTGATAATAGAAAGGATGAGGGAGATGCTACAAGGTGGTGTGACGATGATACAGATATTGATAATGATAACAGTGATATTGATGATCATGATGTAGATGCTCAGAAAGATGGTGGCGATGATGATGGAAATGCTGAAGCTGGTGTTAATGTAGATGCTGAAAGTGATGATGGTGATGATGGTGGCAATGATGTGGATATTGAAGGTGACGATGGTAACGATGGTACAGATTTTGAGGATGATGGTGGTGATGGTGATTATGATGACAGATGTTTAAGATGACGATGGTGGCAATGATGTATATGTTGAAAATGTCAATGGAAGCGGTGGTGGGAATGATGAAGATAACGACCACGACAATAATGTAGATACTAAAGATGATGAGCGTGATGATGATAATTATCAGGCCAAAGAAGACGATGATAGTGTAGATAATGAGGTGAAGATGTTTGTGATGATGACATAGATGATGAAAGTAATGATGGTTATGCTGATATTCTTGCTGCAGATGCTGCTATAGAAACATGAAGATGCTGATAGCGATGGTGATGTAGATGCTGAAGAAGATGATGGGGATGATGATAACTAGAAGACTAAGAGTGTGATTCTGTATGCTTGCAGAAGTGGGAATGCCAAATGGATATAATGCTTGCTGCTGTGATCTCTACCTACCCCCTGCCCGAAACATGTTTTGTATAGTGGCCTAAGGCCGAAGTACAATAAAACTGTTCAGTGTTCAGTGTTCAGTGTTCTCTCTCTCTCTCTCTCTCTCTCTCTCTCTCTCTCTCTCTCTCTCTCTCTCTCTCTCTCTCTCTCTCTCTCTGTCTGTCTCTCTCTCTCACTGTGTTCTTTACCTGGTGACGTGACTAGAGCCTGGTCATCTTCTGTGCGTGTAACGTTGCAGCAGGTCTGCCCCCTCATGCAGCAGCCACACTAGGTCTGCAGAGCAGCTTACCTTTTGTGTTTAGATTGTATGCCGGTGACGTTCGTGTTTCCGTCATCCAACGAATGCTAACATAAATTACGGGATCCTTAACGTGTGTGTGTGTTCTTCTGAATGCGTATACACAAAAGAAATTAAGGCACCAGCAGGTCTTAAAATTGACCTGGTAGATTGTAAAAAATTCCTACACATTTCCCTGACGCTGACACCAAGATTCAAACCCACTAATTCATGGACAGGGGAAGGTTGACGTTCAGCGGTCTTAACCACTTGGCTGTAGTGTAGTGTCCTTCTGATCAACTGATACCTGACTGCCTCATCCTATTGCAAACAAGGACGAAGGGTAAATTATTTAATTATTCCAAAAGCATGCATAATGCGGAATTGAAGGTGCTATTTGAAGCAAGAGGGTGACGAATTCAGTGTTCAAAAGGCATCAACCAGAGATACACATTACATTTGTCCATGCACAGGCACAGCAGCCAATACACTCTGCACCAACAGGGAGGCAATTCATCCCAGAGTTGTCATCTTCTCAGATGCCCTGTATGTGCTTCAGACCATTCGGAACTCACAGAACAAGGAACTTAACGCCCTTGCCTCCGCTCTTGTTGCCCTGCAGCAGTCCACTGAGCATACAGTCATCCAGTGGGTTCCTTCACACTGCAGTATCTACGGGAACTAGGAAGCTGACCTATTAGCGAAGGTAGAAAGTCAGGTGCTTCAAGATGAGCAGGAAGTGACGTATGAAGAAGTAAAGACAATAGTGAAGGAAAAGCAAAGAAGAAGATCGTTTCAGCAACTTTCTAATTTCAACAGTAGGGATGACTACTAACTCCTGCCCAGACAAGACCAAGTGAGCATTGTGAGACTGAGGACTGGATACTGCAGACTCAGACATCACATGTTCACAAAGTTCCACACTGGTGATTCAGAGATGTGCCCCTGTGGCACTTCTCCCATGACAGTGTAACACTTCCTCCAAGACCTGTCAAACACACCAAACCTGAGGGCCGATATCTGGCCTACTGACCTGACCTGCCAATGAAGGACAAGATCTTTGGACTCCTGGAGGACCTTTAACACACCACAGCTTTTGTCAAGGTCTCCAGAGTTGCTGTCTAAATGTTTAACGAGTAATAATAAGAAAACTAGGACATCATATGTCCTACTCTGTTGTCTTTGTCGAGGCAATGAGAATTTTATTTGAAGAATATAAACTGGCTTTCTTCATACAGAGGCAAAGAAGACAGTTTGTGCAATCTAAATTGGCCAACTAGCACAGTGCTTGTTGAATATTGTGCTGGCGCAGAAAAAACCATATCTACAAAAGAAAAACTGATTGCCTTCAGCCCAAGTCTGAATAAGCCCACGGGACAAGACAGCTGAAGGAAAACGTCAGTCTTTTCTCCTGTGTGTGGCCTCTGAGAACAGGCAGTCACAGATTTGGAAAACCTTTCCCCTGTCTCAGAAAGGGAACATCCAGATTCAACGTCCAGACTTCTGTTGTTTCATCTGGAGAACCATAGAAACAGAGTGACTGGCTAACTTGAAACTGTCATCATGTCTTTTTTAAAGCGTTGTGCTGAAATGATTGCAATCCCTGATGTTGCAGAGGGTCTCACAGGGTGGCTTTCCATAATTCAATGAGATGTTGATGATGTAGACAGTCTTCAACTTAAAATACATAGGACGTTTTTGATTAGAATTTGAAGGGTTGGTATCTTGGAAGCTTTTGGCAGTGTTTGATTCTATTAAGTGGGGAACGCAAAAGTGTTTAGTTGATATCAAAGCATTGAACTTTGCCTTTTCTTCTGCAGCCACGTGCAAGTCCACCCTTCACTGAACCTGTCAGTGCTGTCCTCAAGCCCTGAAGGGGTCAATGGGCAAAGGACTGAACTTTCCAGGCAATGTTTGTTTGGGGGCAGGGTGACCTGGTGGAGCCCATCCCTCTCTAGATTCCAAGGTGCATTATGCTGTGTGGCGTCATCCACGCCATCAGCCAGAGCTGGTCCTCTGCTCTGCTAGAGGTGGTGGACTGATAGTGTGTCTGCAGGTCTTTCTGTCTTGTTCACACACGGGACCTCAGTTCTCTCTCCTATCTGGGGAACTTTCAGAGGAGTGAGTCTGGTACAGATGCTGACCCCAGGGGTATCCCTCTGAACAGACACCTTGCTGACACCTGAAATCTGCACCACCAACAACTGTCGGATCAGGACTTAGACACTCTTATCACTACACTACCCTTCATCCCCCCCCCTCCCCCCCCCCCCCCAATGTCCTTGCTTTTTAAAGATAAACACCCATTGCTTCAATGCAGTATTTCTTCAGTCAGTTCACGTTAAGAATTGATGCCAGGAAGTTACTGTAAAAGGAATGCATATATCTTTTCCCAAACCTTTAATATCTTAAGACAACATTTCCCAGTTCATCAGTTTTCTGTAATTAAGGACTTGATGCAAAATTTGTATTACAGCTGAATTTGTTAGAAGACTGTCGTTCCTATGCTACATTGAAAAAGAAAGCTCAAAATAATGGTCAATATTTCAATTTGATACTGAGTAAACACAATAGGAAAACAACAAAGAATGCACTCTGTTCTTCCTCATATTGATTCTTATGAATTCATGACAAAAGAAGTTAATCTTTTTTAGTCTTAGTTTACACCACACATTTCGACAAATGAATTACAATCTTGTACAGAGTAATGTCCAACAAGAAAATCTCTGATGGATTTCTGTGTCATCACTGGAACAGCTATGAAGTCATTTTGGACAGAGAGACATGTCCTGGATATTTTCTTCTTGTTTCAGTGACTGGTTCTGAAGTCACTTGGCGAACTGATAGAGCAGAGAGGCTGTGACCAGCAGCACAGTGGACCCAGTTGCTGAACTCGCCTCTGAACTTGGTCCCTGTCAAGCAGTAGAGGAGAAAGTTGACAGCGCTGTTGGTGTACCACAGCTGGAAGGTGATGGCGTAAGCAAGCTCCTTCTTGGCTTCCAGCTGGGGGTCTTTGAGGATGTAGGGACGCATGTAGCCATCCCAGATAAGACAGACACACACCGGCATGGTAAAAAGCAGGAAGGCAGCGGACAAAGCCAACACCAGCACTGTTGTTCTAGATGTAGCTTTTCTGCGACGGTCTGTGTTAGGCGTGGCCTCAACATTTGATATGACCTGAACAGTTATTTTAGATGAAATCGCCCTGAACAAAGTCACTGACAGTATGATATCACACACAACCAGACAGACACAGGGCAGGAAGGAAGATGCACACATATCCACCCAGGTGAAGATAATTCTGAAGAAATAATCGTACAGGCCTGGCCCTGCGTAACACCAGTTTCCTCTGACAATGTCTACTCCCAGAACGAGGTGGAAGTGAAGGAGAAAAGCAGCGAGGACAAGAACAGCAATGACGATCCACGTTCTTTGCACAGTGCACATCACTCTCATCCTGTGAGGCCACAGCACCGCCATTGTTCTCTGCACCGTTACTGCAGTCACCAGCCAGGCAGACGTGGTGTTGATGGAGTAGACCAGCCACATGTGAACCTTGCACAACAGGCGGTGCAGCAGCCGCACGTCCACGTGGAAAAGGTAGTACACCCACATGCGTAAATTGCCGCTGTACAGCAAAACGAAATCGGACACTGCAAGGGCCATAAGGATGGCGTACTGGGAAGAGTTATGGTCCTTGATACGGCGCATGACGCAGACAGTGGCGACATTGCCGAAAGTGCCCAGCAGGAGAATGCAGGGAGCCCAGGCTTTCCAGATGAGCAGAGCTGCTTGGTACTCCCTGAAGGCAGCCAGCTCTCTTATGCTCCTAGTGGTGGACTGCTGCCCTGAGTCACTACCAGACACGTTGCTCATTGTTCACACGCTAAAAAAACTAAACAAAACAAAACAAAAAGAAAAAAAAGAAAAAAAATCTTAGGCCACGTTAAAAATCGAAAAAGAATAAGAATTCTAATGAAAAATTGGTTTTTCACTTGTTATATATAAACCAAAAATTTAACGACACAAACACAACAACAATAATAATGACAGCATCTTCACTAATACAAAGTAAACATAATTTGGCATCTCTTATCCTGTCAAATTCAGTCAAAGAAGGTGAAAGGCCCTGATGCCACACTAAGGCTGTCTGAGGATCTCACGAACAATGTCAACCCAGTGATGACTGAAACAGCAACAATGGAACAAATGAAACCATCCAAAAATCGAATCTGTTCATCACAAGCAATATTTTTACATACTTGTAATCTTAATAGGGGGAGAAAATACAAAAAACTAAGAACAGATAAAAAAGAAGTTTATTTTCATAACATAGAGAACTGGTCAAGAAATAACAAAGGCTAAAGATAAATTCTAAAAGGTGTATAAATAGCAAGATGGGAGTGTGAAGGAAAACTGGCCAATATTGCTATCAAGAAAGCTTTTCTTCTTGCCAAAAACGTGAGGGGACATGTCAGAACCACGGCTGTTGTCTCACAGAGGAAGAGTGAAGGGTGTACATGAGGACTGAGCACAGGTCTGAACTTCAGAACAACACGGAATCAAAAGTTCTAATAATAATCAGAAACATCAATGCACTCATTTCCTTCTATCTCTCTATCCTTGCACCAACCATCGTGGCCTGTGTCCATCCCCCATTTTTCTCATCCATTCCCTGCAGCCATCCTCCTCATGCTTCTCTCCCTCTAACCACTCCCACACAACTCGTATACTGAGCACCTGATAGAAAAAAAATGATAGTTAGGCACAAGTACAAAGCAGGTGCCTTTTCAGCGAGACTCAGAAGACGGGAGTGTATATTGCAATGGTCCTTTGGGGTAACAAAGTACAGATCACAAAAATAGAGCTGTTGTGTGCAGCTTAGAGATGCAAAACAAGCAGATGTCGGATGAAGTTAAAGATGAGTAGGATCACAGACATGAAGGAGGCCTGAAAGATTTCAAAAACTGTGGCATCAAAGTATTTACAACAATTCTTGGCAAGTGTCTGCTGGATTCTTTCTGTTGCAGGAAGCCAATGAAGGTCGTAAAAAATGATAAGATGGATTTTAGAACTTTAAAATCTAGCAATGGCTTGAGTGCACGGCTTTGTTCTTTAAAAAATATTCAACAGACAGCGGTAATCTGGACACATAACAGAGCAGAAATCTAGAAAAGAAAGAATAAAACAAAAATGCGAATTTTTTGTGCTTTAAGGATCTGAAACAGATGTATGAAAAAATGTGCAAAGTGACTATTGTTTGAAACATACCTACAGGAATTCGCAGTATTTTTTATGAAAGATCTCTCTATTTAGAATCTCTTTTCAAGCAAAAACGCAGTCATTTTTTATACATCCTTTTTGAAATACCCTGTTTTCCAAATGCCCTGTTGTCCATCATTATACTATAAAAGAATCAATGCCCTGATGTCCTTTTACATGCCTTTTGTCCTAGTTCTGACAACAATCATAATATATGCTGTTTCCAAAAGTCACAAGGAGACTCTGTGACGTAATTTCATGTGACGTACACCCAAATATGTGATAAGTAATGTGACAGAACACGTTGATACACATTACCTTGTGGCGCATACTTGACTCCTGTGTTTGTGTTTTTATGTGTACCTGAATATCTAAAAGGAAAATGGCAGGTGCATGCTGCAAGCTTGTACTTGTGTGTGTACCTAATCACACACGCACACGCACACACACACACACACGCACACACACACACACACACACACACACACACACACACACACACACACACAGAGGTCAAATCAAATCCAACCAGACAAAATCAAAGTGTGTTATTTCGATGATAAAGAATAAGCACCGTGTGCTTCTTTACATCTAGCCCCCACACCCTTATCAGCAATTACTCTTAGAATTTTTTTAAATTAAAAATTAAAAAATAATTGAAGGAAACAAAACACAAAAAGGCAAAAAGCAAACATATATATATATATATATATTATATATATATATATATATATTATATATATATATATATATATATATATATATATATTCCTTCTTTTTAGACAGATGGCTTGATGGGGGGAAAAACCAACTGCACTGCTTATTTAATGTACCATCTGAAAATAAACGTTTGACTTTGACTGTGACTTTGGAATTGGCTTTCTCTCTCTCTCTCTCTCTCTCTCTCTCTCTCTCTCTCTCTCTCTCTCTCACACACACACACACACACACACACACACACACACACATACACACACACGTGTTATAGATTCAAAAGGTAATCGAAAAATATCACAGTTGTACATTAAAAGGATAATAGTATCACACACACACACACACACACACACACCACGCGCACTGAGAGAGAGAGAGAGAGAGAGAGAGAGAGAGAGAGAGAGAGAGAGAGAGCTACTTGAAATGATGGAAGTACTTTTTTTTTATCTCTTTGCGAAATGAACGATTTTTACAATACAGTGTTTGCTCCTAATTAGTTTAATTGGAAGGTTGTTTTTTCTGTTAAGGAAGGGAGAGGGGAGGAGGGGGCTCTCTTTCGTAGGACTGCTAGTTTGCAGACTTGCCTTTTGTAACTGTACCTGTTCTTCAGTCTGTCAAACTTTGTTTCTCTGTTTCTCCGTTCGCCTGTCTGTCTGTGTGTGTGTGTCTCTTTCTCTGTCTCTGTCTCTGTCTCTGTCTGTGTCTCTCTCTCTCTCTCTCTCTCTCTCTCTCTCTCTCTCTCTTTCTCTCTCACGCACGCACACACACACACACACACACACACACACACACACTTGCGCTCACGCGCAGTGTGAACGTAGAGTAATTGCATAAAAGAAAAATCGAATGTGTGTTTTCAGTCATTTCTCGTAATTGAATTGATTGTTAGCTGCAATTGTTCATTTGTTTTTCTCCTCAAAATCAATTGACCAACAACAGCTCTTGAAAAATTAGCAGGTGACTGCGCTAATGCGCGCCTGTGAGCGTTTGTTTGGGCTTTCTTTTACTTAGAATACGCGCATCTATGTGCAGCTATTTGCAACTCTAAGGTGTAGGGTGCATAAGATGACATTGTAAATCATGCAAAAACACTGGTCTTTTAGTGTCACTATTCATAAATCTCTCTGGTATTTCTTTAAATCTGTTTTGCTGTCAACTGCAGCAGATAGGTGGCCCTGGTCTTGTGGCGACGAGCTGTCCTTTAAGAGAGTATCCCGCATTTTTGCAGAGAGATTTGCCGTGACTGAAACTGAAATACAATGCAATGCAGTCAAATACGATACAATACAATACAATACAAAGCAGATCAACCTTTCCAGTAACATTTGGTTTTCCAACCAGCCGCCATGGCGCAGTGGTTACGGAGATTTTTTTCTCGGGCTCTGACGGGCTCCTGCCCAGGGTGAGTGTGCTGTGGGCTCAGTAGGATGACTGGGACCACGCAGTCGGGCTTCATCCACTTTATAATTATATTATGCGCTTTTTAGGGTGTCGTTACAATTACCTGACCAACACTGGAGGTGCCTGTATCTCTCGATCCTTGTCAACAAGGGGATATATTATAACTGGAAGCGTAGAGTACAACCCTGCCAAGTAGACTCAAAGCATAATGCACTTCCACAGCAGCAGCATTACATCCTCCTCCCTCCCATCGATCGTCAAGCACTAAAAAGAAGCCTCTGATTCGATGGCCCCGCTTGCTCTGATCTCATGCATGGTGACCTCAGTCTTGGTTTCCCGTACGCTTCTGTGCCTTTGGAGAGTTTGTGTCCAAGCCTTAGGAGTTGAAGGTTCACGAGAGAAGGTGGTTGGAGAGCGTCGTGGTGGTCTCCACACCAAGTGGGCTTCTCTCTCAGTCTGGCTCCACGACTGAGCTATTACTGTCCTCAGACAATAGGGGGCTTAGTAGGTTGTGTACTGCGTACGTTAGCTCAGAACAGGCACCACTGAACCAATCACCATCAAAGTGACCCAGCAACAGTGCAGGGCCCCTCTGTCTGGTAGCCCTACTGCATCCTGACATTACTAGATTCTCTTTGAACATCTGGCTTGGGGATGCGACAGGACGAATGTGGATATGGCGGTGGCAGGGAGATTCCAATGAGAGGCCTGGACACAGCAGGGCAGGACGGGACCGTCACGACAGAGGAGGCAGCACAACACTGTATTTGTCCGCTTGCCGATCTACAGGAATTATGGTCAGGAAAGTCAACAGTTCACCCCACCAAACTTGTTCATTGCAGGGTTTTATTACACGCTTTTATTCAATTGACCGTAATGTTGATGTGGGTCATTTGCTTTTCTCTCCCTGATTCTAGTGGGGGGGGGGGGGGGGGACTGTCAGTATAAAATGATAATAATAGCATCCTAACTTCTGGAAATTCTGTGTTATGAATTCCTTCTTTTCAATCCCTCTCTTTAAGAGGCAGGTGCCCATTTACAGCTGGGTGAACAGGGGCACTGTACTGAAGCCAAGACGCACAAATGTTCACTCATCCAACTGGTAATCACGCTCTACGCTGCCTAACATAGGCTAGGGTAAAGCGAGTGCTCCGACCACTGAGCTATCCTGTCCCCCAAATTACTGTAGCAAACTTGAAAAATGTGCGTGTGTGTGTGTGTGTGTGTGTGTGTGTGTGTGTGTGTGTGTGTGTGTGTGTGTGTGTGTGTGTGTGTGTGTGTGTGTGTGTAGTAATACTATGCCCATGTGCATTCGTGTGTTAAAATGGTTGGGGACGAGGGTTAAAATCCTTGTTGTTGTGTGTTTCATGTATCTTTGTACTGTATTTATATGCAAAACTTGAATAAAAGTGCTTTCACTCCCAGTATTTTCGACAGAACTGTTCATGGCTTCGTCAAATGTAAAGTTTTTTTCATGATTTGAGAATGACGCCCCTAAAGTCAACTTTTGCACGCACACATTCACGCACAGTGATAAACTGACATTTCACCGTTTACAAATCAATAAAACTCTGGTTTCAGCACGTGGTACTTTATTTAGTAAAGAGATTCTTACAAGCTTACAGTCAAAATTATCACCGTCTAGAACTCAATACAAGGTGGCTTTAATAAGCGCGTGATGCTGTTACCCAATGCAGATAATTAGGACATGACAAAATAATATCAACGCAGAAGAGGAAGGGCACCTCTGATCAGACAATACTTTCTCTGAACCCTGTCAGGACTGCCCGGTAATCCAGGGAGGCTGGCTGGTTCAACCTGAACGACGTCGACTGAATGTTCAGGGGCGGATGTTTGGCATCATGGTAATAATGTCCGCAGGGAATGTTCTCCTCGACAGCACGAGCTGCAGGGATGGTGCCCACAGTAGAGATGGAGCACTGTGTTGTTGTTGTTGCTGCTGCTGCTGCTGTTTTTGTTGCTGTTGCTGTTGTTGCAGTTGTTGTTGCTGTTGTTGTTGATGTTGTTGTTGCTGCTGTTTTTGGTGCTGTTGTTGCTGTTGCTGTTGTTGCTGTTGCTGTTGTTGCTGTTGTTGTGTGTCTTTGTTTGTGTGTGCGTTCCCTGGTTGACACACTGGGGGATCACTCAGAATGTGAACTGTGACTTCCTCATCTTATCTGGAAATCTCTGTGAGACCTTGAGTACACCCTGAGTGAGAAGTTTGCCTGTAAAGCTCTCTTCTTGAAGAGTACCTCGCCTAATGCGCAGACATCATTACACCGACTTCAACGCATGCTTCCTCCGATCACGGACAGCACAGGTTGTTATACTGAGAGCTTGTCATGGCTGAAGGTGATGTTATCACAGCAATAGAAAGCATACCAATCGCGCCATCACACCTTGGCAGATAGCTACATCAATAGTCACACAGCCTGGTGGCCACGGTACTATGTTATAGGAGGACAGTTGTCCTGAAAATGACACCAAGAGCTTTAGCCTTGTCGGCGAAAGGCTAAGCAAAGCCAGCCGACGAGCGCCACATGTTTTCCACAAGTCGTCTTTTATCCAAAACTGCTCACCATACTTGTGCACGCGCCGAACTCTTCGTAGCATGCATGTAACAACCATGTTGCTAGAGAGAGTCAAGTCAATCCAAGTCAAATTTTTATTTCCAGTTGGTACATTGAATAGGCAATGCATTTACTTTTTATCATCAAGCCATCAGTTGAGAGAGAAAAGAACGAGAAGAAGAGGAGAGAATGGGCGTGCACACACGTACACACAGAATGAAATAAAATAAAATCGATTTATTTTATTTCGAAAAGAACGAATAAGCACTCGTTGCTTTTTTACACCCAGTCCCCGACATTATCAGGGATTACATCAAGATAAATAAAGCCCCAAAACACTCTCACTCATTGAGAAAAGGAACGAAAACAAAAAGTAAATCAAAACAAAGACAATCACAGTTACACACAACACACACACACACACACACACACACACACACACACACACACACACACACACACACACACACACACACATACACACAGAGGCGGACAGACAAACAGGGAGATTGACGGACAGACAGAGAAAAGTACAAACACAGAAAGACAGCTACCCAGGTTTGATTTAATCATTATCACTGTATGCAGCAAGGAAGCCAGCCTTGTTCATTTACACACAGGCTGGCACTGATACACTGTCACTGCCGACATCACCATCTCTATCTCAGCTCACTAACTATGGCTACCACTTTTAGTGCTGGCTGCTGCTGCTGCTGCTGCTGCTGCTGCTGCTGCTGCTGCTGCTGCTGCTGCTGCTGCTACTACTACTACTACTACTACTGCTGCTGCTGCTGTTGCTGCTGCTGCTGCTGCTGCTGCTGCTGCTGCTGCTGCTGCTGCTGCTGCTACTACTACTTCTGCTGCTGCTGCTGCTACTACTACTACTACCACTACTACTGCTGCTGCTGCTGCTACTACTACTACCACTACTACTGCTGCTGCTGCTGCTACTACTGCTACTTCCACTACTACTACCACAAGTACTGCTGCTGCTGCTGCTGCTGCTGCTGCTACTACTATTACTGCTATTAATACTAAAGCTACTGCTGCTGCTGCTTCCACTATTACTATTACTACAATAACTACTACTACTGCTACTACTTCTACTGCTGCTGCTGGAGGTTGCTGCTGCTGTTGCTGCCTCTACTACTGCTCTTGCTATTTTTACTACTACCACTGCTGCTGCTACTACTACTGCTTGTGCTGCTGGTGCTGGTGCTGGTGCTACTACTACTACTTCTGGTGGTGGTGGTGGTGGTGGTGGTGGTGGTGGTGGTGGTGGTGGTGGTGGTGGTGGTGGTGCTGCTGCTGCTGCTGCTGCTGCTTCTGCTGTTGCTGCTGCTGCTGCTGATGATGATGATGATGATGCTGATGCTGATGCTGATGCTGATGATGATGGTGGTGATGATGATGATGATGATGATGATGATGATGATGATGATGATGATGATGATGATGATGATGATGATGATGATGATGATGATGATGATGATGATATAAATACTGCTGTAAGCTACTCACCCTCTTTACTGCTATCATCTTCACGGCCATCAACAAGCAGCTAGCGCACTTGCAGCCACTGCAACTGTACAACTGATCCCCACAGGGGTGAGTACATCAGATCAGTGACTTTGAGATTGAAGAGTAACCTTGAGGTTTAAACCAGTGACCTCGGGGTTAAACTGTCATCTTGAGGCTTAAAGAGTGATCTTGAGGCTTATACAAGTGACCTTAAGGATCTTTAAGTTTAAACCAGTGATTGTAAAGTTTAAATAGTGACCTTGAGGCCTAGACTAGACAGTGACCTTGAGGCTTAAACAGTGATCTTGAGGTTTTTAACAGTGACTTGAAGTTTAAACAATTACCGTGAGGTTTAAGCAGTGGTCTTAAAGTTTAAACCAGTGATTTTGAGGTTTAAGCCAGTGACCTTGAGGTTTAAACCTGTGACTTTTATGTTTTTACCTCTGACCTTCATGTTTAAGCCAGTGATCTTTAGGTCTAAACTACTGATGTCTACTTAGTGATCTTGAGGTTTAAAGTAGTGACCTTGATGTTAAACCAGTGATTCTTAGGTATAAGCCACTGACCTCGTGGTTTAAACAAGTAATGTTGAGGTTATATTTTTATTTATTTATTTTATCTATTTATACCTATTTATATCTATTTATTTTATATATTTATTTTTGGGCATGTCACAAGATCCAAAGGACTTGCAAAGACAGTTTTACAAGGCACTGTCCAAGGAGGAAGAAGAAGAGGCAGACCAAGGAAGAGCTGGGAGGATAACATCAGCGAATGGACAGGCCTAGAACTCAACAAAACCCTGAGAAAGGCAGAACAGAGAGAGGAATGGAGGGAACTGGTTGTTGAGTCTTTGAGGGTGCCCCCACGGTCGTCAGACTACGGGACAGACAGATAGATAGATAGATTTATACCACTTTAAGTCACGGCAGATTTCTCTGCGTGAAATTCGGGCTGTTCTCCCTTTGGAGAGCGCATCGCCACAAGAGCAGTGCCACCCATTATTTCTCTTCTCTTTTCTGTCTGCAACTGTATTTATTTCTCTATCAGAGTGGCTTTTCTCTACAGAGTTTTGCCAGAGACAACTCTCTTGTTGCCGTGGGTTCTATTACGTGCACTAAATAATCATGAGTAACACGCGGGACCTCGGTTTGTCGTCTCATCCGAAACACTAGCATCCAGACCGCCACTCATGGTCTAATTGATAGGGGAAAAGTTTCGGGTCTAAATGGGATTGATCCACGGACACCTCCGACCCGGACTTTTTGCTTTCTAGGCAGGCGCGTTACCTCTAGACCACCAATCCACTGATCCACAGTGAGGTTGAGATTATAAACAGTGATCTTGATGTTATAAGCAGTGATCTTGATGTTATAAGCAGTGATCTTGAGGTTATAAACTGTGATCTTGAGGTTATAAACTGTGATATTGATGTTTAAACTGTGATCTTGATGTTATAAGCAGTGATCTTGATGTTATAAACTGTGATCGTGATGTTATAAACTGTGATCTTGAGGTTATAAACTGTGATATTGATGTTTAAACTGTGATCTTGATGTTATAAACAGTGATATTGATGTTATAAACTGTGATCTTGAGGTTATAAACTGTGATATTGATGTTTAAACTGTGATCTTGATGTTATAAACAGTGATCTTGATGTTATAAACTGTGATCGTGATGTTATAAACAGTGATCTTGATATTATAAACAGTGATCTTGATATTATAAACAGTGATCTTGATGTTATAAACTGTGATCGTGATGTTATAAACTGTGATCTTGATGTTATAAACAGTGATCTTGAGGTTTAAACTGTGATCGTGAGGGTTAAACTGTGATTGTGAGGTTTAAACTGTGATCGTGAGGTTTAAACACTATTCTTGATGTTTAAATGCTGATCTTGAGGTTTACACATGACCTGTAGGTTTAGACCAGAGAACCTGATGTGTTCTCTTTCTCTGTGACTGTTCCTGTCCTGCTGTTCTCACGTCGCTTCTTTCAGTCTCTACGCCCCAGCCACACCCAGATTCCTCATGTCGCATCCTCGGGGTCAGAAGTCCACAGGGAGCTCATTAATGTCAGGCCACCTTGGGGCTACCAGCTAGAGTGGCCCTGCACAGCTACTGGGTCACTTTGGTGGTGTTCAGAGGAGCCCTTTTTGAGCTAACATACGCAGGACACCACCTACAAAGCCCCCTACTAACGACAGTACTAGCTCAGTGGTGAAAACAGACGTAGTGAGTCACCCTCCCTGGATGGCGACCACCACAACGTCCCTGCAACGACCTTCTCCTGTGAACCTCCAACCCTTAAGGTTCTGACACAAATTCCCCACTGATACAGAAGTGTATGGGGAAACCGAAACTGAGGTCACCATGAGACCAGAGCAACTGAAGCTACTGAATCAGTGACACAATTTCATTGCATGATTGTCAATGGGGATGAGAATAATGTAATGATGCTGCTGTCTAAGTGCATGTGCTTTGAGACTATTTCACAGGGCTATACTTTATGCTTCCTGCCATGATATATCCTGGCAACAACCAGGCCTGAGAGATACAGACACCCGTCAGAATAGTATTTTGTATTTTAATGCTGAAACCTTTTAAAAATTTAATATGTTTAGAATCATCACGTTTAAATGCAACAGCATCAAAGAACTCAACAATTATTCTTCTTCCTCTTCTTTTGTGTTCCCAGGCCACATGACCTTGTTAGCTGAGACTATGGTGCCTGGTCTTCTCCTGTGCTTGTCACTCTGCAGATGGTCAGCCCGCTGGCTTCAGCCGACACCTTCCCACTTCAAGGCAGCTCATCCGAAAGTTCTGAGAAGAACAAATATCAGATTTACATCCAAAAAGGCAAGAGAATGGGCTGGGTAGGCAGAAAATAAGCGTAAGAGAAAGAGAGAGAAAGAGAGAGAGAGAGAGGGGGTGGGTGGGGGAGAAACAAGAGAGTGGTAGAAGAGGGGAAATTTCTTGTACAACAAATCAACAAATAGATTGTTGCTCTTTGAATTGACATTTTCACTAAAAGTTATATTAGACACACAGAAAACAACTAAATTGTGTGATTGTGGAGATTCAACGTGTTGAGTTAAGCAGTTGATGAAGCATCTGCTAAACGTTTCTTCACAGACATGATACAATCCATCTAATCATATTCTGCAGGGTTTGACACCTCTGTCCACAAACGGAAAGCTAAATCTGCCGACAGACTGAAAATGTCATCTGTTCATCACCAGGGCCTTAGTTTAGTTTTGCCCCCCCCCCCCCCCCCCCACCCCCCCCCTCCCCCACTCACCAGTGTTTCCTGTCTGAGGAAGACGTCATCAGATGCAGAGCACTCTACAAGCAGGTCACTGCATCTGACCAATCACTCAGGCAGGAGACACGCCATCAAGTTTGACCCTTGTGATTCAGAGAAACGTTCAAACCTGTTTGCCTGGACCTGTCAGTGTCAACTGGACAAATGGCCACACCAAACGTTTGACCAGTGATTGATGTGAAGGTCGTTACGTCGCCAGATGCCAGGTGTCAACAACACCCAGGGCACCCCGCACTGTGGCACGAGGTGTCAACAACACCCAGGGCACCCCGCACTGTGGCACGAGGTGTCAACAACACCCAGGGCACCCCGCACTGTAGCACGAGGTGTCAACAACACCCAGGGCACCCCGCACTGTGGCACGAGGTGTCAACAACACCCAGGGCACCCCGCACTGTGGCACGAGGTGTCAACAACACCCAGGGCACCCCGCACTGTGGCACGAGGTGTCAACAACACCCAGGGCACCCCGCACTGTGGCACAAGGTGTCAACCACACCCAGGGCACCCCGCACTGTGGCACGAGGTGTCAACAACACCCAGGGCACCCCGCACTGTGGCACGAGGTGGGCATGGCTTCAAGCTGAGCCCTCGCTGCCTGGAGGACGTCCGTGCAGCCAGCGTGAGCCATGGATCACGGTCTGTTCTACACCGTCTGCTTCAACTCTCTGTCTTAGTCTGTCTGAGCCTGGTGTTAACAGGGACAGGTGATCTGTTAGGGATTTTGTTTCACCTTTCCTGACCCCAGGGTACTGTCGGTGAGCCAGGTGTGACGGCTGTGTTATCAGCCAGTGTGTTCCTTCCCTAAAGCTACCTTCCTGAAGACCCATGGGTGCGTGGTTAGCAGTTTGTGTTTCAGCAATCAACAAGCTATCTGCATGAATACAGTCTTGAAAATGTAGGCCTATTTCTGACCTGTTTGGGTGCAGACAGAGAGAGCTGGCACACTGGCAGACTGGTAGACTGGCAGTATTCACCATCCATTGTCGTGTCTCCCAACCGACCTGTGTGATCTGAATGCTAACAGGGTCATCTTGCTGTACTGTGGTCATCGTGCTCAGAAATAATAATAATAATAATAATAATAATAATAATAATAATAATAATAATAAATAATAATAATAATAATAATAATAATAATAATGTATGGAATTTATATAGCCTGCTTCCATTTTAGTTATTTATATGATTTTTTCTGAGTGTTTCAAGACTAAGCACAGCAATCCGTATGAACTGAAGACGTGGTCGAACTGTGATAAGGAATTCCAGGCACAGTTAAACGATATTGTTGTCAGCTATTTCTGTCCTGTTCACTTTGGCAGAACCATAACTTTCTGACTAGAATGTGTTATTATCAATAACTATGTATCAATGTTCGTCATCTCAAGTGGGTTTATATTCACAGCTTGCAGTTTCGATTGTTCTTCCAGCTGTTGAGATAATGTGATCCATGGCTATTGTACACAGAGGGAAGGGGAGCTAACTACTCTTCAGCATGAGACTCTCCACACAGGAGTTCTGAAGTATTATTCCTCCATTCTTGTCACTGGCTACCTTTGTTTTCTCCTTACCATTCAGAAATTTGTCATTGGCTTTGATTTCTCCACATTTTATGTGCATGCACTCCTGTATGGATGTCGATGCATGTATGTTTGTATGTGTGTGCATTCGTGTGATCATATATAAACATAATTGCTCAACAACATAATTGCATAACAACATAGATACTATACTCCAACTTTTGCTCGGTCAGACTCAAAAAAACTACTTTGGTATTGCTGATTTAGTTAATGGTGCATCACAGAGCCGATGGTAAGTTTCGTGTACACTGCATTATTTATCCCCCTGTGACCGTCTACATTACAAAGGACAGGAACATAACTACAAACAGCTATGTTCGATATCCTCAAGCCCTCATCTTACATCTGAAATACCATAATACAGCTGACTTTTTTCTTTCAAGATGCTGTTCAAACATCCTTCTATTGCTGGACATCTGCTCTACTGTTTCATCTTCTATGCCGTGCACGTGTTGGTGCTCCCGCGCCACTCAATCCATTCTCTCCACTACCATTACACTCAAACCCAGTCTGAAGTTTCAAAGTCCAAAAGTTAGAGGGAGCAATGATTGGGCCACTGTGAAGCCCCTTTTATAAGTGGCCCTGCACTGCTGTTGGGTCACTAGGATGGTGTTTAGTGGTGTCTGTTCTGATCACACATACTCAGAACACTGCTGCTAGACTCCTGGCTGGCAGTAGTTGCAAAATTGGGCACGAACAGCACGAGAGGACTTCAGCAGGGTGATAACATGTGTAGTTCTAGTTCTGCTCTGTTTTCCTCCTTTCTCCATGAACTTGCAACAGAAATGGTTTTAGGGACATGTGTAGTTCTATTCTACTTTCATAGTTTGTTCATAAACTGCAACAGGAACTTTCCAGACACATGCGTAGTTCTGTTTCTATACTGTTGTCATCATTTGTCGATGAACTTGCAACAGAAAGTGTTGCAGAGACATGTGTAGTTCTATTCTGTTGTCACTCTTTGTCCAAGAACTTGCAAGAACAAGAAATTGTTGCAAATGGAAACCAGAGTTTCTGTTAATCTTTCAAAATTGTTTTGCTGTTGAGCTTATGTTGTTATGTATACCAAAAGTACGTCTGTAAACTGGTGCAGTTAAATATTTTCTATACAAATGCCGTGAAGTTAGAGAAACAGCTAATCAAGTAAATGTTATTGACTTTGCATGGGTAGCTCCATTTTCAATCCACTTCAAGTTAATTTAATTCAATCTAATCACGAATTAAACTGAATTGAAATTGCGCTGGTTTTCGCGAGGGTGGTAAGATATCATCTCATCTGAGAACAAAAAATAGTCCAGAACTCAAAAGAACAAAAAATAGTCGATATAATAATCACCTTGGAATTTTCTTTTCAACATAGCTTGGTTTCAGTATTGTGTATCAGATACAGTTAATGTGGCAAAGAGAGTGGCCCTCATCGTGTTTTGTGATGAATAAAATTGACCGTAGTTTGTTAAAATCATTGAAAAGTTACTTGATTTTCAGATGCAGTCTATTGTACAATATGACACTGACAGCTGGGGCTTTAAGCATGGCAATCAAATTGACAGGTTCCTTTTGTTTGCATGCTCTGGAACTTGGTAAAGTTCACATTTGAACCCCGAATGAGCTTGTCTATGGCGAACTTGACCTATAAATCCCTATTTACCTAAATGTCTGTGTGAGATGTTTCAGTTATTGCTGAGGCTGAGTAGAATGAGTGAATGGATGAAGAAATAAATGTATGATTTATAGAACACATAAAATCCTCAACATCTAAAGGCATGATGGCAGCGCTGGGGGAGGAACAGCTTGAAGAAGGGTGGGTGGGGAGGGAACAGGGGGAACATGTATGAGGTACAAGTACAGTATGCATAATTACATTAAAAAAGTACAATGTCACACACACGCGCGCGCATACACACACATACACTCACACACACACACACACACTTCATTCCTGGGTAATGGATTCTGCGCGGTGGTGGCAATGCTCCCCGGCCTTGGAGTTTTGTTTTGATGTCTCGTGGACTAGGAACCACTAACATCAACCGACCTGAAAGCACAAGAAGGACAACTGCAAAACACGATTCAATCCGAGATTTTACAGAGGTGCTAAATCAGAAGTAGTCCACAAAGTTAGGGACAGACCATCTAGTCACTAAAGGAAAGAACGCAGTGGTTTATTTGAACAAAGCGTACCAGAAGTATAGATAGGTGAACGTTTATACTTTTTTCAAAGTTTGTGATGCTAAGATTCGGCCAGTTTTGTTGTATTCGTCTGAAATATGGGATCTGCATAGAATAGATCAGATTGAGAAAGTGCACATGATGACATGTCAAATATTTGTAGGAGTAGCAGTTAGGAGATCGAATAAAATGATGTATGGAGAGTTAGGTAGACACCCATTATATTAATTCTTTAGCAAACACTCCTACATATTGGTTAAAGTTACTCAGGATGAATCCAAACAGACTGCCCCATACGTTTACCAAACATTAATAGAATTTAGTCAGGAATAGAACTAGAAACTGGTCAAGGGCCTTTCTGTGTGCATTTCAACAGTGATTAATTGAGGGGGTTTTTAATACCCAAGAATAATATGGTTCAGTTCGAGACAGAGAGGAGAGCACCATGGTTAACTGATGAAATCACTGGTCATAACCGTCCCTGATAACTTAAGTCTTACAAAAAATAATTTGGAAAAGATGAAAAGTTTAAGGTAGTAAAGTGACATCCATGAAACGAATAGCAAACAACGAGAAGTATTTCAGAGAGCTAACAGCATCTAATAAAGTACACAGTCTCTGTGGAAAGCAATCCACCAGACAGCTGGTAAATTTTATGATCATACTCATCGTGTACTTCATCAGTACAGGTCTGTCTACAGACATTATCAATAAACACTTTGGTACTATTGCTGAAAAAAATTGCAATGTAGACCATTCTGTATTAAATGATTTACTGCATTTGCAGAAACTCTCATGATTTACTTGTTTAACAGAAATGTTCTTACTCCAAGTAATAAAGTCAAAACTTGTTATCAGATTCATTGGTGCGCATGGAGTGTATAAGGAATTGCGTTCATTACGTGAAACAAACTCCCGTGGTTTAGAGGATTTAGATAGCAACATTTTTAAATGTCTGCACCAAAAAAACACCTTTAAAAGTGCTGTTGCAAGTCTGTTGGGTGCACCTTTTACTGAAAGATGACACCCATGCTGAATGTCAGTCAGCATACAGGCACACCCACAGCCTTGAAACAGCGCGTGCTGGTGTTGTCCATCACTTGCTCTCAGTTTCGGAGTCTGATCATCATGCTGTGTTTTGATCCAGTTGACCTCAGTGCAGCTTCTGACACCCTCATCACACTTTGCTCTTAAACAGCCTTAGCTGTGGACTCAATCTAAAAATAGAAAAGAAGCAATAACAAAACCCAAACAACCACATCCACCACCACCGCCACCCCTAAAATCCAAGCAAACAACTTTAACAACAACACCAACAACAAAACAACAAAAACAACAAAATACCTCACCCTCCCTTAAAAAATAAAACTACAGCAAAAGAACTCGCAGTATTGGTAGCGGTTTCTTCCTATCTGAACGACAGATATTGTGTGGGTTAGTGATAGTGTCTTTGTACTGTGGACACTCTTCTGCTCTGAAGCGTTCCCCAAGGATCTGTCCTTGGTCTTCACCTCTTCTCCTTAAGTTTCACGCAGCAGCTCACAAGTGTGATCCTCAGCCTTCACATCAATGATCACATTTTGCTGATGATTCTCAACTCTATTTCAGAATTCACTTCTGAAGAGAGGGCCGCACCTGCTGCCTTACAAAATGCTGAAGAGTTCTGCCGGCAAGTAAAGATGTGGATGAATGGTAGGAAACTAGATATAAACAAATAAAGCTGAATACCTCTTACACGCGCACACACACGCACGCACGTGCACACGCACGTGCGCACGCAAACACGTACGCACGCAGGCACGCGCGCGCGCGCACGCGCACGCACGCACACACACACACACACACACACACACACGCACATTCCGAAATTCTTCGTCGTCGTCGTTATCGTCGAACGCTCAGACAGCAATTATTGTTGTCTATTATATTCATGAGCGATGATGCGATGCACTGCCGTTAAGCGCCTGACACAAGTCAGGCACAGCGCATCCGACTTCGGCATGGGAGAGAATAGTTATCTTTTACGTCTTTCTGGTCAAAAGGCAGGAGAATGGACAATAGGCAAGAATGAGGTGACAGGAAGAAAAAGAACAAGGCAGAAACAAAAAGAATGACAGAGAAGAGGGAATTTCTAACACAAATTTTCAGAAGGTCGGGATGCTATTCATACTGACAGGTCCTCGGCATCCCCACGGGGGATTCTGAGATTCTCCTGTAGGGATCATCCATCCCGGTGAAGAGTGTCTTGTGCCGTGCAGTCTTTGCTGTCAGTGATGCTAGACTCTGATCATCTTTATCTGTCAAACCTCTTGACATCAGCTGGGATTCTGACTGCTTTTTAAACAGCACATTTCTGTTGTAATTAAATGGAGCTTCTTTCATGTCTGAGTCAACTTCATCCTTCCTTCCTTAAAGAAGCATATACACCAGCAGACTGGCTTGTGTTGTCAAGGATTAATTATTCCATTTGTCTGTTGGATGGTCTTCCTCAGCTACAAATCCAGGATGGATGGTTGCAGTTATCTGTTTGCCTATCTTCCTCAGGCACAAATGAATCGCCCCCATTGCTGTATGGGTCAGAAGTCTGGACACTATGAACATTGGAAAGACACAAAATGGCTGCTGCTGAAATGTGGCCTATGGGTTACTTCTAGGAGTCCAGTGGTCAGACAGAAGAAAAGTGAACACATTCTTGATGAGCTCTCAGTGCAAAGACAAATGATGGATGGAATTCATGTAAGCGCTGACTGAGATGTGTTGGTCATACAAACAGAAACACTCAGACAATTAATCTGATGACCGCAGTTCTCCGGGGTAAGATTGAGGGCAGAAAGAAAAGAGGCAGACCACCAACATCCTACATTGCCAACATCACTGAGATCAGTGGTCTGGGAAGAGGGCTACAGGAGATGGTAGAACTCAGCAGAGACAGTGAAAGATGGTGAACCCTTGGAGCATTGCGTGGAGCTCCTACCGACGACAGCTGTGATGGAGACAATTGAATTGAGTAGAGAAATAAACCATATATTCATTTCTTCATTCATTCCCTCATTCTGGTCAGCCTCAGCCATAAAAGATACATCTTACAAAAACATTTAGGTAAATGGGTATTTCTTGTTGAAGTTTTCCACAGACCCGATTATTCAGAGTTCAAATGTAACCAAAGTAAAGCTTCAGCGCATGCACTAACAACGAAGCCTGTTAATTCGACTGCCTTTCTTGAACGCCCAAATTTCAGCACCACAGTGAAAGACAGATTACAAGTGAAAATGGAACCACTTCCACAATGCTACACATTGCAGTCAAACTCACCCAGGCCTGAGGAGGAGGGGGGGGACAACTCTCTTTGTCACAATCCCTGTATGTATACACAGGACGGGAACTAAGCCCCGTTGAGAAGAATAGTCCCAGGTAGTAGTAGTAGTAATAATAATAATAATCATAATAATAATAATCATCATAATAATCATAATAATCATAATAATCATAATAATAATAATGAATGGAATTTGTATAGCGCTATATCTTGCAAAGACAAATCAGAGCGCTTGCATTCAACATATTCTCACAGAGTCATGCAGCCAATAACTATCAAAAGCTTAAACAAAAGTCAAATGTACGCACTTACACACACACACACACACACACACACACACACACACAGGTTGTAGGCTTTGGCAGGGTAATAGGATTTGGGCTGTTGAAGGCAGGAGCAGTTTTGAGATGAAAGAGGGAAAAAGTTAGGTTTGCAACAAATATGTCTTGAGGCTGGATTTAAATGTGTCATATGTAGGCCTTTGTCGAAGGAGAGAAAGGAAGGTCGTTCGAGATGGATGGACCAGAAATAGAGAAAGAGCGACGACCAACAGTGGATTGGTTCAATCTAGGTGTTCGTAAGCACAAGGTATCTGCAGCAGAGCGGAGGGAACGAGAAGGAGTGTACAGGTGAAGACAGTCACAGAGGTAGGAGGCTGCTGTTTGGTGGAGACATTTGTAACAGAGGGTACTGATCGTATAGTTTACTCTCTGTGGCGCAGGCAACCAGTGGAGAGATTGCAAGAGAGGAGTAATGTGTTCAGATTTTTTCTTTATGAGGACTAGGCGAGCTGCAGAGTTTTGTATACATTGAAGGGAGTGGATAGATGTTGCTGGCAGACCAGCTAAAAGAGAATTGCAATAGTCCAGACGTGACAATTGACAATTGACAATTTGACAATTGACAAAATTTATTGCTATTTAGCAATCAAGCCATATAGCACTGCGGCGCTGTAACAAACGATATCCAACGCGACGCGATTACAATGACATGGAAACCATGGCAGTAGTGGTATGTACATCAAGATTCGATACATTATTGTCCATGTCTCAAGTGTCTCAATTTCAAAACAGTCTGTCCTTTTCCAGTCTGCAGCCATCGAAGTCAGCTCATGTAAAACCGGATCAGGTCCTGAAGATGATGTAATTCCCGTTCAGCACGTGCCACTGTCTCTGCATGTTGTGTGTTAGGACACTGCTTCCCTTTACGAAGTCTGGCAAGCCTGACACGTTCTTCTGGCAACATGTTTTTCTCCTCTTGCTTGATGTACCAGAACACACGCTTAGATTCCTCACCAGGATCTCCATTCCAAGAGTATTTCAGGGCGATGTCATCTGATTCACACATCACAATGTTTTGATCGCCTGAATCATGTACCACCACCTTTCGAAACCGTGTGTTTCTCTTGCTGTCCAGTAATCCAGGCTGCACACGTTTGTCAGTTAGAGTAGACACATACTGTTTCACAATACCAGCATCACAGTCATCCACTGTGCTGCCAACTGTCAGCTCTTTCTGCACATCAGACGACTCAGAAGACACACCGATCTTGCTGTCTGTTGCTGGATCACACAGTAGATCAAGTGAATCTGGTGTGGCCGAGGCATTCACTGCACTGCTGACACACAGCTCTGTGTATACACTGGTTTGTTTTTCTTCTGTTTCCACATCGAGCAGGGAGTCAATGTTACACAAGACCGGCTCTTCCAAGACACTGTCATTGTCACATTGGCGACTTGCCTGTCTTTCTTGGTGTTGTCTGCTTCTTTGGAGGTTCCCACGGATTTGACATGGGGGTTTCTTGCAATAGTACTGAACTCGGAGTTACAGTTCAGCACGGGTCTGCCATTTCTGTTGACACTGACTTGTCAGCTGGCTTCATTGGCAAGACGAACACAACGCTGCCGCTCTCCCCTGCGACTTTCCAACTCGATAGGACGTTGTCGATCAGCAGGGCGTTTAAAGTTGTTATTACAGTTGCTGGAAGGCCAGTAACTGACATTTTGAAGCTAAAATGCAAAAATTTGCAGCAGCTTACTAACAGCACACCTGTTCAGTTCTCGTCCCATCACCTCGTTTTCTAGTCCAGAGTGAGAGAATGAGAGACGCAACAAGTTTAGGTGTTGCATCAGTGGACAGGTACTTTCGAATTGCACTGATACACAGTAATTGATAGTAGCACGACTGGCAGGTCTGGGTGATGAATTTTGCATAGACAGTGTGTTGTCGATAACAACTCCGGAATACTTCACAGCAGTGGACAGAGGAACCGATGTATGACCGAGTTCTGTTGAAGTTGTAATGGAAGAGAGTTTGTGTTTGGTCCCTACAAGCATGGCTTCGGTTTTATCTGCGTTTAACTGTAACTTGTTTTGTATCATCCAGTTTTGGATATCTTGAAAGCAGTAGGCCATATTTGTCAAGAGAGAAGGCAGATTTTCAGGTGTAACACTGCTTTGAATCTGAGAGTCATCTGCGTAAAAATGATACTTGATATGATGACGGTTTATTATATGTGATAGTGGAGCAGTATAGAGATTGAAAAGAACAGGGCCCAGAACTGTTCCCTGCGGGACACCACATTCCAGTTTGGCAGGAATTGACTGTATCTTGTTTACTGGGACTGTCTGGAATCGGTCAGTGAGGTATGAACTGAACCAGGAGAGGGATGTGCCAGTAACACCGAATGTTTTGAAGACGGGAGAGAAGAATTGAATGGTCAATAGTGTCGAAGGCTGCAGATAAGTCGAGTAGAGTAAGAAGGGAGATTTCCCCCAAGTCAGAAGCAAGTAGAAGTGTATTTAGGGTATGGACTAGGGTAGTTTCAGTGCTATGGTTGACGCGATAGGCAGACTGAAACTCAGGAAGAAGACTGTTGGAGAGGTACTTATTACACTGACTGCTTTTTCTTCAATCGTCGTGTCTAGCTAGGTAGCTACCTTTGCAACAAAACAAGTTACATTTACATTACCTGCAGCTACTCTAAATTTACTGCAGATGTATACAAACAAGTTGACCGTAATTTACAGACCTACGATTGGTACATATAACAACATGAGATCAACAGCAAAAAGTAACACAAACTATTTTGGAAGATCTACAGAAACTGGTTTTCCATTTGTAATGATTTGGATTGCAAGTTCATGATCAAACGATGACAACAGAGTAGAAGTGCACCTGTCTCTGCAACCATTTCTGTTGCAAGTTCATAGACAAAGGAGGACAACAGAATAGAACTACACATGCTATCCCCTTACTGAAGTCCTCTCGTGCTGTTCATGCCCCCCTTTGCAACTACTGCCAGCCAGGGGTCTAGCTAGCAGCAGTGTTCTGCACATGACTGTGTGACCAGAAGAGACACGGCTGAACACCATCCTAGTGACCCAACAGCAGCGCAGGGCCACGTTTGGTAGGCATAGGGTGCTGCACTATGGCCGAACTTTTGGCTTCCCCTCACTTTTCAACTTTGAAACTACAGACTGGGGTTGAGTGTAATGATGGTGGAGAGAATGGATCGAGTGGCGCGAGAGCAGCAGTACTATACTAGCATGCCATAGAAGACGAAACTGCAGAGTAGATGCCTAATGAAAGAAGGAGGCTTAACAGCATTTTGAAAGAAAAAAGTCAGCTGTAGTTCACTGTTCACTGGTCCCGTAACCCGCCAGGGTCGTAGGGGCGCTGCATGGTGGACGAACGGTGGACCAGCTGGCTCCACTTAGCACGGTCGTGGGCGAGTGCCTGGGTGACTGTAGTATGATATTGCAAATGTAAGATGAGGGAGTGAGGATATCGAACATAGCTGTTTGTAAATGTGTCCCTGTCCTTTGTAATGCAGGCAGTCACAGGGGGATATATAGTGCAGTGTAAACGAAGACTTATAATCTGCTCTGCAATGCACCATAAGCTAATCAGCAGTACCAAAGTTGTTTTTTTCTTATTCCAGTCTGACAGAACAAATGTTGATCTGTAATGTCTACATAATTGTGCAAACATGTGCAAACATGTGCAAACATGTTTGTGCAATGTTGCACAAATGCACACATATACACACATACATGAATAGACATGTATTCACGAGCGCATGCGCATGAAACGTGGAGAAATCAAAGCCAATGACTAAGTCCTGAATGATCAGTGAAAAACGAAGGCAAGCCAGGGACAGGAATGGAGAGGACTACTATCCTGAAGACACCAAAGTCCAGCCTTCAGAACTCTTGTGTAGCGAATCTCATGCTGCAGAGTAGTTAGCTCCCTTCCCTTTGTGTACAATGGCCCTGGATCAGATTATCTCAACAGCTGGAGGAACAATTGTAACTGCACGCTGTGGATACAAACCCACTTGAGATGGCGAACATTGGTACCTAGTTACTGGTAAACGCACTCTCTAGTCAGACATATATGGCTCTTTCAAAGTTGATAGGACATGTCTGAGCTAACAAGCTTGAACCTCTCTCCGAGTAGCAAGACTGAAACTTGATGGCGTGTCTCCAGCCTGAGTGGAATCATCATCAGATGCAGTGACCGGCATGTAGAGTGCTCTGCATCTGATGACGTTGCATCTCTCATTCTCTTACGTCTGGACTATTGCAATTCTCTTTTAGCTGGTCTTGCAGCAGCATCAATCCCCTCCCTTCAACGTATACAAAACTCTACAGCTCGCCTAGTTCTCAGAAAGAAAAACTCTGAACACATTACTCCTCTCTTGCGATCTCTCCACTGGTTGCCTGTGCCACAGAGAGTAAATTATAAGATCAGTACCCTCTGTTACAAATGTCTCCACCAAACAGCAGCCTCCTACCTCTGTGAATGTCTTCACCTGTACACTCCTTCTCGTTTCCTCCGCTCTTCTGCAGATACCTTGTGCTTAGGAATACCTAGATTAAACCAATCCACTGTTGGTCGTCGCTCTTTCTCTATTTCTGGTCCATCCATCTCGAACGACCTTCCTTTCTCTCCTCGACAAAGGCCTACATATGACACATTTAAATCCAGCCTCAAGACATATTTGTTGCAAACCTAACTTTTTCCCTCTTTCATCTCAAAACTGCCCCTGCCTTCAACAGCCCAAATCCCATTACCCTTCCAAAGCCTACAACCTGTGTGTGTGTGTGTGTGTGTGTGTGTGTGTGTGTGTGTGTGTGTGTGTGTGTGTGTGTGTTGTAGGTGCGTACATTTGAATTTTGTTTAAGCTTTTGATAGTTATTGTTTGCATGACTCTGTAAGAATATGTTGAATGCAAGCGCTCTGATTTGTCTTTGCAAGATATAGCGCTATACAAATGCTATTTATTATTTATCATTATATTATTATTATTATTATTATTAAGCTGCAGAATAGAAATGGATAAGCTGCATGACGGGGTCCCTGAAGAAACAGGTGCAGCAGACCTTCCTCTACTGCAGAACCCAACACGCTGAACCTTCACAATCACACCATTCTATTTGAATTGAAGAGCAACAATTCATTTGTTGGCTTATTGTGGAAGGAATTTCCCCTTTTCTATTACTCCCGTTGTGTCTGTCTTTCTGTCTGTCTGTCTGTCTCTCTCTCTCTCTCTCACTTTGTCTCTGTCTCTGTCTCTGTCTGTCTGTCTGTCTCTCTCTCTCTCATGCTTATTTTCGGCCGACCCGACCCATTCTCCTGACCTTTTTCATGGATATCTGATATATTTTGTCTAATGATTTTTCTGATGAGCTGCCCTGAAGTCGGAACATGTCGTCTGAGGCCAGCGGAAAGACATCCTGCACAGTCAGAAACACAGGAGAAGACCACGCACTACCCAATACCCAATAATTTATTACTATGGCCAGGGGACGAAGAAGAACAACAACAACAGAACAAGAACAAAAAGAACAAGAACAACACCAAAAACAACAACAATAAGAACTACATCAAGAAGAAGAAGAACAAGATTTGTTGGGGGGGGGAGGGGGGGGTTGATGCTGCTGAATTTATGCATGGTGATTTTAAACATTTTTTTTCTTCAGCGTTAAAATAGGAAATATAATTCTGGCAGGTGTCTGTGTCTCTGGGGGCCCGGTTGACAACAGGCTATATAATATCATTATGACAGGCAGCGTCGAGTGCAGGCCTGTGAAGGACATGTCCAGAGCTTCGTGCCCAGCGACCTCTCTCCTCGGCCACAAGCCCTTGACATTCCAAAGAGACCTTGCCTTCTCTTATCCGCTGTGCAGACCGATCTGGGCTCAAACTCGGGCCATCAGATCATGAGCTCAAGGCTCTAGCCACCAGGCTGTCTGTGAGACGTACACCTCTCTTAAACAGGGGGACGGGACAGCCCGGGTGTTAGAGCGTATACGTAGCGCTCGTGATCTGATGGCCCTGAGTTCGAGCCCAGATCGAGCCATCATCGAGACACCCATTCAAGGGGATTTTCCCTCTGGAGTTAACATCAGTGTCAATTCCACTCCCCCGAGAGTGCTTGGGTGAGACTCTAAACCCGTGTATGAACGCATTTAGAACATCTTGCGCACACGTTAAAATCTGTTCCGCCTTTCGGAAGAGTAGGCTATTGCGGGAACGAATGCCAAAATTTACAAAACCGCATGCACACGGGGACTGGATGCAAAAGAAAAAGCTTCTGGATGCTTATTTCATGATCCTCGATATAAAAGAATAAATACATAAAGTAAATAAATAAATAAATAAATAAATAAATAGAACAAGAAATGAAGAGGATGGACACAGCGTCACGCTGTCAGGAGCTGTGGATCATGTGGGCAGGGAAGGCAACGATATCACTGACTCCCTGATCTGACGAGGATGCCACAGAGGAGCATTGCCCCATTCCCCTACCACAGACGTCCAGTGGAAAAGGGGCCAGCCACTACAGGCATGGAACTCCTCTGGCAAGAGGAACGGAGCACCCTGAACTGACAACAAGCTTGGAGTGGAGTGGAGTGGAGTGGATTGTGTTGTATTATATTGCATTGTGTTGTATTGTATTGTCATGTATTGTATTGTGTTGTATTGTATTGTAATGTATTGTACTTTGCTGTGCTGTATTGTAATGTATTGTATTGTGTGTTGTATTGTGTGTTGTATTGTATTGTATTGTACACTACTTTAAGTCACGACCGACTTCTCTGCATGAAATTCGGTCTGCTGTCCATGGGGAGAGCGCATCGCCACCAGAGCAGGTTTTGTAATTGCCCTTCATTGAATGATTAAAGTGTTTTTGACTTGACTTGACTTGACTCCCTATTTGTTTCCTGTCTGTACGTGTGTTTGTTTCCATCTCAGGGTGGCTTTTCTCTATAGACTGTTGCCAGGGACAACTCTCTTGTTGCCTGGGTTCTTTCACTGGGCTAAATGCGTTTTACATGAGGGACCCCGGTTTATCGTCTCATCGGACAGACAAACCCAAACACCACTCGAGGTCTTGTCGATGGGGGAAAACGTCTCGGGTACAAACGGGGATCCGACCCACACACACTTTGAACCCGGACTTTTGGCTTTCTAGGCAGGTGCGTCACAGCCAGACCCCCCACTTGCCCTAACCCCAGAAAGGTCCTCTGGTGCTTTAAAGGCTGCAACAGGAAGAAGGAGACAGTGCTCACCAGGATACTCACGAGTCGTGCCTGTTGTACCGCAGTGATTTACACCACCACCACCCCCCTCCTTTCCTCACCAATCGAACCTCTTCTTATAGGGAGCTAATGTGATCCTGTATTATGTGGACCCACCTCGCTGCCTCAACAATTGGAACGAAATTGGACAAAACACAGGAATAGGTTGGGGGGGTATTTTAAACTGAGAGCTGCTAGAATAAACTGGATGCTTGACTTATCTGTCTGTAATACACTGTATAAAAGCACTTCTTCCTATCTCCAGGATATTCACAAGGAAAATAGGACAACAAATGAAGAAGATGAAAATGGAAGATAAGCCTACAAGACTACAGGAAGTTCTTAATAATTAATGACTATCATTCGCTTTCTGTGTATAATCCATGTACCAATCATGATATACAGTACAATGTACGATTTCTGTCTTACTCGTATTTTCTCTTGTTTGTCCGTCGTGTTCGATGATAAACCCCACAACAGCAGAGGAGACGACTGTTATTTCGGAAACTTGGCAGAAATTTGAGTGGATATGCCTTGCTCACAGTACATCCCCACTCTCTCCGCCAAGAGGGAATACGGACAGTCAGCGTTGGAGATGTTCTCCAAAGGCCATCTAGACCCTAGGACTGCAGCAAAATGTACAAGTCAAGCCTCCTAGTTAGATTGTCATAATCGATCACTAAAGACTAAGCTGTAAAGTGGAATTCCATGAGTGGGAAAGCCACTGATTATACAGCCTCGTGGTTACCCCCAGCGTTAACGGTTTACTCAAGAAGTGAGATAAGGCCCAGGCACTACTCGTATACACTGCACGTTTTCTTCTTATATAAAAAAAAAGACAAACAGATGCAGACAGGCGCGCATTAGCGCATTCGCGTGCTATTTTGTCAAGAGTAACTTTGTTTGATTGATTTTGAGGCTACAAACAAAATAATTCTTGTTCACAATCAAATTGATTGCGGGAAAGGAATGTAAGAAGACATCGCCAGCTTGTGTTTTGTGCCATTATTGTACGTTTACATTGCGCGTGCGCGCTCCCGTGTGTGTGTGTGTGTGTGTGTGTGTGTGTGTTTATTTTTAATTTCATTCTTTTTTATCTTTGAAATAAACGATTTTTATGATACAGGTTTTATTCTAATTTTTGGCCATCGCTCTTTCTCTATTTCTGGTCCATCAATCTGGAATGACCTCCCCCTCTTTCTCCATTAGAAGCCTTCTTATAACAATTTGAAATCCAGTCTCAAGACATATTTATTTCAAACCTAAGATTTTCCAGGCGCTTTGATTTGTCTCTACAAGATATAGCGCTATATAAATTCCATATTTATTATTATTATTATTATTATTATTATTATTATTATTGTTATTGTTGTTGTTGTTATTATTATTATTATTATTATTATTATTATTATTATATCGAAGATAATGGAATAAGTACTTGTGTGTGTGTGTGTATGTGTGTGTGTGCGTGCGCGCGTGCGTGCGTGCGTGTGTGTGTGAGGCGGGGATGAGGGGACACTGAATTTAGCTGAGATTCACAGAGGGCGAGAGACAGATACAGACAGACAGGCATACAGACAGGCGCAGGCAAACAGACAGACCGATAGAAAGGCAAACGGAGAAACAAAGTTGGATAGACTGGAGAACAAGTACAATTTAAAAAGGCAAGCGTACAAATTAACAACCCTTAATAATTATTTTTTTGTTTAAAAAGACCTTCCCGTTTATCTAATTAGAATAAAACCTGTATCATAAAAATCGTTTATTTCAAAGAGATAACAAGTACTTCACTGTGTGTGTGTGTGTGTGTGTGTGTGTGTGTGTGTGTGTAATGCTATTATTATTTTAAATAGAGATCTACATACGGATTTTTATTTTTCTAGTTCCTTTTAAATCTATGAGATTGCGCGCGTGCGCGCGCGCGCGCATGTGTGTGTGTGTGTGTGTGTGTGTGTGTGTGTGTCAGCGTCTGTGTATCTGGGTCGTGTGTGTGTGTGTGTGTGTGTGTGTTTCTGTGCCTGTGTGTGTTTCTGTGCCTGTGTGTGTTTATGTGTGTGTGTGTGTGTGTGTGTGTGTATGTGTGTGTGTGTGTGTGTGTATCTTCACGCGCGCGCAAACACTCTCCTTCCTGTTGGGCATGCAAAAGTACATACAATAGCACACAAACACAGGCAGGTGTCAAGTGTAGCCAGATGTAGGCCTAACGTGTACCAACGTGTTCTAACACATTACATAACACAGGTTTGGGTGTACGTCACGTTGTGATTTATTACGTCACACGGTCACCTGGTGACATTTGCAAACAACATATATTATGGCTGTTGTCAGAACTAGGACAAAAGGCACGTGAAAAGACATCAGGGTAATGATCGTTTTATAGTATAATGATGGACAACAGAGCATTCGGAAAACAGTGCATCAAAACGATGTATCAAAAATGACTGTTTTCATTTTTGTTTCTTTCAGTTTTGAAACAAAATTCCAAACTGAGATATTTTTATTGACAATACTTCAAATTTCTATAGGTATGCTTTCAAATAATAGTTACTTTGCACATTGCTTTTTCATAGGTCAGGTTGAAGTTGTTAAAGCAGAACAAAAATAGCTTGTGGTTTCTGTCTTTTCTAGATTTCTGCTCTGTTATGTGGTCTTCTTTCTGTATGTCTGTTGACCATTTCTTTCTTAAAGTACAAAACCGTGCTCTCTAGCCACTGTTTTGATGCTTCGAGTTCTAAACCTTTTTTATCACAGCACCCTCCTACCTCTGTGAATGTCTTCACTTGTACACTCCTTCTCGTTCCCTCCGCTCTGCTGCAGATACCTTGTGCTTACGAATACCTAGATTCAACCAGTCCATCGTTGGTCGTCGCTCTTTCTCTATTTCTGGTCCATCCATCTGGAACAACCTTCCTCTCTCTCTTCCACTGAGGCCTACATATGACACATTTAAATCCAGCCTCAAGACATATTTGTTGCAAACCTAACTTTTCCCCTCTTTTCATTTCAAAACTGCCCCTGCCTTCAACAGCCAAAAATCCCATTACCCTGCCAAAGCCTACAACCTGTGTGTGTGTGTGTGTGTGTGTGTAGGTGCATACATTTGACTTTTGTTTAAGCTTTTGATAGTTATTGGCTGCATGACTCTGTAAGAATATGTTGAATGCAAGCCTCTGATTTGTCTTTGCAAGATATAGCGCTATACAAATTCCATTTATTTTTTGTATTATTATTATTATTATCACTTTAAGTGGCCTTCATTGGCTTCCTGCAACCAAAAGAATCTAGCAGACACTTGCCAAGAATTGTTGTAAATGCTTTGATGCCTCAGTTTCTGGAATCTTTCAGGCTATCCTCGCGTCTGTGTTCCTACTCATCTGTAAATTCCATCCGGCATCTGCTTGTTCTGCGTCCCCGATCCCTCAGATTCCGAATCATTTGGGGCGCCTTCGAAGCTTTGTCAACCACCTCTCTCCAGTCCTCTCGTCTCTCAGCCGCCCTCAGTGTGTCTCTCAGCTCCGTGTCTGTCCACTCTCGAATGTTGTTCTCCCATCTCTTCCTTTGTCTGCCTCTTCTTCCTCCCCTCACTGTGCCTTGTAGGATTGTTTTAGCAAGACCAGTGGAGCGTGTGACATGACCAAACCACTTCAGTTTTCGTTGTCTGACGTGTGTTTGAAGGTCACTATAGGGCCAATTTCTTTGCAGATGCGACGTCTTCATTCGTGATGTGGTCTTTGTATGAGATGCCTAAGAGTCTTCGGAAGCACCTCATTTCTACAGCTCCTATTCTTCTCTTTGAGTCCGCTGTGAGAGTTCATTATTCACATGCATATAAGAAGATTGACATGACCAGAGAGCGCATCAGTCTGATTTTGGAACTGATGGCGATTTTTCTGTTGCTCCAGATGGGTTTGAGCTTGGTCATTGCGGCTGTGGTCTGGGCAAGTCTTGACAGTATTTCTGGTTTTCATCCCTCGTCTGTCACGATAGATCCCAAATTTTTGAATCTGTGAACATTTTCAAGTTTCTGGACTTTGATTTTGATTTCTGGTGTGAAGTTGCTGTTTGTCATCACTTTTGTTTTTGCCCCGCTGATTTCCACATCAAATGTTGTTGATTTTTCTTCTATACGTTCACCAAGTCTATTAGTTCTTGCTCGTGACCAGCTAATCCGTCAATATCATCAGCGAAGCGCAAATTTGTGATTGTTCGCCCTCCAATACTCACTGTTCCTTCATGTTCCTCTAGTGCTTCTTCCATGATTCTCTCAAGAAATAGATTGAAGAAAGTAGGGGAGAGCAGGCAGCCCTGGCGCACACCGACCGTCGTCCGAAACCAATCACCTATGTTGTTGTGAAACACTGCACTTGTTGCATTCTCATAGAGGCTATGTACGACTTTGATTAGGTTGGCATTGATGTTTTAGAGGTTCATAGTTGCCTACAGTGCAGCGTGCCAAACTCTGTCGAATGCTTCTTAAAATCGATAAAGACATGGTAGAGGTCCTGTTGATGCTGGAGATATTTTTTCATTATGAGTCTTATAGTGAAGATCTGCTCTGTTGTACTGTGTCCAGGTCTGAAACCAGCTTGTTCTTCTGCAATGATTCTTTCAGCCTGTGGTTTGAGCCTGTTCAGTAAGATCTTCAGCATCACCTTGCTTGGGTGACTGATGAGACTAATGGTGCGGTAGATCTGGCATTGTTGGAGGTTGCCTTTTTTAGGAAGTGTTATTATAAGGGATTATGTCCACGCTTTTGGCCATACTCCAGTCTGCCAGATCTTGTAGATTCGATGGAGTACGTGTATAGATGGATCACCTCCTGCTTGCACCATTTCAGCTGGGACATTATCAAATACCTGCAGATTTTCCCGGTTTTAGAGATGGGACTGCTTTTACAACTTCCTCTCTCAGTAAACTACATGAGGCTGTTTCAGATGACGGTGGGACATTTAGCACTTCAGAATCTCCAGTTGCTCTATGCGAGTATAACTCCTCACAATATTCCGTCCTTCTGTTCATAATGTTTTCCTTTTCTGTCAAGCAGTTTCCCGCTTTATCTTGTATGGTGGAAGTTCTTGTTGATTTTGTTGCAGTTAGGTCTTTTACCAGTTGATAGGCCTTTTTACTGTCATTTATTTCCATGCTGGTTTCTATCTCCTCACATTTATCCTCTATCCATTTTTCCATAGCATCTTTCATTCCTTTCTTCACCTTTTGAAGTCACAAACAAATATTGTGAATAATTTCTATCAGCTCCAATTTTGTGGAACACTTTGTTACCCTAAAGAACTATTGCAACATACGTTTTTGTCTTTTGGGTCTAGCTGAAGATTGTTCCTGAAATGTCCATTTTTATCAGCTGTTCAGTGTTGTGTGGTGAGCGGTGCGGGGTGGCGGTTGATGGACATGAGGAGGATGGCTGCAGGGAATGGATCAGAACAGTGGGGGATGGACACAGGCCACGATGGGTGGTGCAGGGATAGAGAGATAGAAGGATAGGCATGCACATGCACATGCCTATTTGATGTTTAGACATGTCATTTTTTATTATTCATTGACATTTGTTGTGATTCCTACTTTTGTGTTGTAGATTTGTGTTAACTTGTAAAAGTAAAGGTAAAGGTGTCTCATAACCTATAAGGTCGTAGGGGAGCGAGGCGTCAGAGACACAACAAGAACAACAACTACAACAAGAACAACAACTACAGCAACAACAACAACAACAACAACACATAAGTTTTAGTCACTGTCAAGCAGGAGGGTAGGTTTCATTGTATAATCTAATCTGGTCTCAGTCAGGCTAAAAAGCAGCAATCACTGCAGGACTGGTCAGCAACTCTCTCAGCACCTGTTCTGTAATCTCACTGCATAGTACTTGGATGTGCGGCCACAGTCTGTTGCTCTGCTTGTTCTGAAGTTCAGACCTGTGCCCAGTCCTCATGTACACATTCACTCTTCCTATGTGAGACAACAGCCATGGTTCTGACATGTCCCCTCAAGTCTTTGGCGATAAGAAAAACTTTCCTTATATTATCAGTATTGGTCAGTTTTCCTCAACGTTCTCGTATTGCTGTTTGATACACCTGTTAACTTCTTTTTTTTTTCTTTTTTTTTTGGGGGGGGGGTCCTTTCTTGTCCAAATCTCTGTGTTATGATACTGTATTTCTGCTTTCTTCCCTTAACTTCCTTTGGTGCCTTCTGTCATCCTTCTAAGATTCTAAGACACGCGATTCTCGTTCAAGAGGTTTGCCGACTCCACTCTCCCCAAAAGTCTCTCGGATGAGACTATGAACCGAGGTCCTGTGTGCGAACGCACGCAGAACATCTTGCGCACACGTTAAAACCCGTGCCATTGTTCGGATAAGTAGGCCATTGTGTGCCGTGGGAACGGATGTCAAAATTGACGAAATTGCAGACACACGGGGACTGGATGTAAAAAAAGCACATGAGTGCTCATTCCATTATCTTTGAAATAAAGAAAGAAAGAAATTACGCATTATAGAAGAATATTGCTTGTGATGAGTCCTGTAGATTTGGGATGGTTCCGTCTGTTCTGTTGTTGATGTTACATTCATCACGTTGCTGACGTTGTGAGATCTTCAAACTGCGTAAGTACATCATAGCTAGCTCATAATCTTTGTGAGATCTCCTTCAAACAGCCCAAGCCTGCTTTATGTTTCCCATGTATGGCTTCATTCCTTGGCTAGAGCTCCCAGGTTCAGCAATGGTGAGATTTTGCGTATGCGACAGTTTTTACCCATCTTAATGCTTTCCAACTTCGAGATATGGCTTGTTGAATATGTTTAGCACTGTCAGGATCTTTCACTTTCTATGACTGAATATGATATGATAAGGGACGCCAAATTATATTCATTTTGCAATAATGAGAATGTTGTTAATGCTGCTCTACGTTTGTATCATTAATTTTTTCTGTTTAGATACAACATGCACAAAATAGATTTTTCATCAGAATTTGAATTCATTTTGGGTTCTCAATATGACCTAAGATGTTTCTTTTCTGGTTTGTTTTTAGTTTGTTTTTATTTTTTGTTTTAGCGTGTGAAAAATGAGCAACGTGTCTGGTAGTGACTCAGGGCAGCAGTCCACCACTAGGAGCATCAGAGAGCTGACTGCCTTCAGGGAGTACCAAGCAGCTCTGCTCATCTGGAAAGCCTGGGCTCCCTGCATTCTCCTGCTGGGCACTTTCGGCAATGTCGCCACTGTCTGCGTCATGCGCCGTATCAAGGACCATAACTCTTCCCAGTACGCCATCCTTATGGCCCTTGCAGTGTCCGATTTCGTTTTGCTGTACAGCGACAATTTACGAATGTGGGTGTACTACCTTTTCCACGTGGACGTGCGACTGCTGCACCGCCTGTTGTGCAAGGTTCACATGTGGCTGGTCTACTCCATCAACACCACGTCTGCCTGGCTGGTGACTGCAGTGACGGTGCAGAGAACAATGGCGGTGCTGTGGCCTCACAGGATGAGAGTGATGTGCACTGTGCAAAGAACGTGGATCGTCATTGCTGTTCTTGTCCTCGCTGCTTTTCTCCTTCACTTCCATCTCGTTCTGGGAGTAGACATTGTCAGAGGAAACTGGTGTTACGCAGGGCCAGGCCTGTACGATTATTTCTTCAGAATTATCTTCACCTGGGTGGACATGTGTGCATCTTCCTTCCTGCCCTGTGTCTGTCTGGTTGTGTGTGATATCATTCTGTCAGTGACCTTGTTCAAGGCGATTTCATCTAAAATAACTGTTCAGGTCATATCAAATGTTGAGGCCACGCCTAACACAGACCGTCGCAGAAAAGCTACATCTAGAACAACAGTGCTGGTGTTGGCTTTATCCGCTGCCTTCCTGCTTTTTACCATGCCGGTGTGTGTCTGTCTTATCTGGGATGGCTACATGCGTCCCTACATCCTCAAAGACCCCCAGCTGGAAGCGAAGAAGGAGCTTGCCTACGCCATCACCTTCCAGCTGTGGTACACCAACAGCGCTGTCAACTTTCTCCTCTACTGCTTGACAGGGACCAAGTTCAGAGGCGAGTTCAGCAACTGGGTCCACTGCGCTGCTGGTCACAGTCTCTCTGCTCCATCAGTTCGCCAAGTGACCTCAGAACCAGTCACTGAAACAAGAAGCAAATATCCAGGACATGTCTCTCTGTCCAAAATGACTTCATAGCTGTTCCAGTGATGATACAGAAATCCGTCAGAGATTTTCTTGTCAGATGGTAATTAATTTGTCAATGTCTGTGGTATAAACTAAGACTAAAGCAGACTTAAATATTTTGTTATACTTGTTTAGTGTTCAGTCAATCTACATTAAGTACCATAAAGTGAAGGGTTCCTGTTTATGGCTTTTTGTTTCTCAGCTAGACATCTTATTAGGTTGAAATGTCAAAGTATGCACAAATTGTGTGTCATTCCTACAAAAGAGCTATTTTGATCATAGTTACCACTGATTTGTCTCAAAACAACATTTTAATTCTGCATACCCCAAAACTTCCTTTGTTTATCTCACTTCTCTCACACTCTGATTGAAGAACATATTTGATCATTTCAGGACTGTTTTTGATGTGGTTGAACTGGATTCTTTTCTATATGTAAGTGTGAAGAGGCAATAGTCTTTCTGTATCCAGACCCCAAAGCAGGAGTTTTTCATTTAAAAAATCATAACCTGTTTTCTATGGGGACAACATCATTTATTATAGAACAGGTTCCAGCACTTGTAATAAAAAATATCCATGCCAAGTTTCATAGCTCTATCTTAAAAACAAACAAAAGACATGGATGAAAAACTATTGAAACTGTGTTTTCAGTCAAAACTGACACACATAAAGTTGTACTCACATGAAAATGCCAGTGGCTCCCAGCCTGGTATAGGAATCCATTCCTTTCTGCCTGGTCTTCTTCCTTCCCATGTCTTTTCAGTATTCTCCTTCTTCTGGTGTCTTTTGTGGCGTGTCTTGTCTGTTTTTATGCTGATATGACTCAGTAAATGTTTTTGTCACTGAGGAAAGCCTGTGTGAAGTGTGGAGGAGAAATTGCCATGCCTTCAACAATCTCTCCCAGCCTACTGCACCCATCATTAAGAACACACACCGCTATTGCCACAGATGTTTATACTTTTTTTTAGTCCATGGGGCTTGGTCTTTTGACAAATATTCCACACCAAATTCTTTATGCTTTCATTAGCATTCTGGGTATAACTTCACATACACACACAATTTACCCGAATCTTTGGCTTACCTATAAATTATTCAGTCTTTGCTACATTTGACATGGACTCTTTTTGCACTTTGCATACCACCTTATTCATAGTTTGATTCGTGATGTTGAAAGAACCCATGCCCATACAGGTTTAGGAAGATTCATGATGCCACACAAGCTACTGAGTTCAGCAAGAGAACCCCCAGGACACCTAGTCACAAATGCTGAAGGACGGTTTACAGAAACACAATCAGATTACCTTCAGTTACGATGGGGCATGTAGGAAATCCTTGCTGCTCTTTACAGTTTTTATTACTGTAAATGAAATGCAGGTTTACTACCAAGACCCTGTTTTTCATGCTAATACAGTTGAACAGTACTGTGACAAACCACACAAGATTGCTGACTCAATGTTACTATTCAGGATATCAATATATATATCAGCCTGTCCCATCCAACTCCTCACAAACACTTATGTCTTCAAAATCAAAATCAGGCCCACTGTCATTCTCATCATTACTGCGCTGGTGGGAGCGAATGACAAAACTTACAAAACTCCATACACACAGGGACTGGATATATAAAAAAGCACACGAGTGTTTATTCCATTATCCTCGAAATAAAAGGATGAAGTAAATAAATAAATAAATGAATAATCTTCATCATTGTTATTATTTACATCACCAGAATCCTCTGGAATGTTGTTCATACTTAATAGTTTCTGCTCCTATCCACTGGGTGTGGCAGCAGCACCAACTTTTGATTTTAAATCATCTGATTTTTCTTTACCACTAGCACTACCTTCCTTTTTGTGCCCTGCCACGTTCTCTGAACAATCATTAGTTTTCCGTCGCTCTGTGCATCTATTTCCATGAAATATACGTTCATAACAATGCTGTCTTCTTTTTTATCAGAAGGCATGGTTTAGACAGAAACAGCCAATAACAAACTAAAATTTAGCAAACAACACTCAAAATCGTCACTTTCAGAAAATACACAGGGAACGTCATTTACAGAAAGGAACTAACTTGGTTAAACGTCTTAGTACTGCATACAATCAAAAAATGCTTTGTTGTTTCAGGTGCATAATAATATGAAGCTGGGCGAGTTTTGTGGGAGCAAACCGATATTTTGTGTTCCACACATACCCCATAGATGTCTGGATAGCTCACTACTGTTTCAGTGTGGGAATGAAAAATTGCTAGGGATGAAAATAGATCTATTTATCTACAAAGTGGTAATCATCATGTAAAGGTATTTTAAGAGGGGGTTTTGTTCATGTTCTTGGGGGGTACTGGCCCATTACTAAGGTGAGCAAGAAAAGAGTGTATAATTCATCGTTTTTTCTTGTCTCTTCGGTATCAAAGAGTGTAGCACTGACCCTTTGAGCAGTCTTTTCCAAAGTACACATGGGAGTAACAGCCGTCTAAAATTTCAGCTATAACAGACATTTTCCATGAATTTAGTCCTTAATCAGAGAAAGGGGATGGGATAGCTCAGTGGTCAGAGCACTCGCTTTCCCCAGCCAAGGTTAAGCAGCATCGAGCGGGTTACCAAATTGGATGGGTGACCGTTTGCACGCCTTGGCTTCAGTACAGTCCCCCATTTCACCCAGCTGTAAATGGATACCTGCCTCTTTAGTGTCAGGGAAGGTAAAGTAGCGAGGGAGAGGAGATGGGCGCGCCCTCAGTTTGCTGGCCCCCAGAGAAGTTGAGGTCTCTGACGCCTTGCTCCCCTACGACTACATAGGTTATGGGACACCTTTACCTTTTTTAAACTTTAATCAGAGAAATGAACTCGTAAACAATTTTACAAATTTTGAAAACTTTGGGGAAAGAATAAACACATCCCCAGTGAAGCAAGTTCTTGCATCAGTTCTTAAAATGAGCTGACTGAGGAGACACTCAGATGAAACTAGTCACTGTGATCTCAATCTAGTGACGTGCAGATAACAGTTTTCACCCAACTGTCTGCTCACAGCAATTTCCCCCTGAGGATAGCATCTATACCAAACTCACTCCTCTGAAAGTCCCCCAGATAAGACAGAGAACTGAGGTTCGGTGTGGGGACCATACAGAAATACTTATGCACACATTGACACTTCACGCCCCCCACCCCCACCCCCATCCCCCTTTGCTAGAGAGAGGACCAGCTATAGCTGATGACATGGATGACACCACACACTCAGTGCGCACTCTGCAACATGGAGAGGGATGGACTCTGCCAGGTCACCCTGACCAATAAATATTGCCTGCAAAGTTCACTACATTGCCCCCCAGTGACTCCTCAAGGGCTGAAAACTCCAATGGTGCATTAACTTTAAACAATGTTGAACTTGCATGTGGCAGCAAAATATAGTGGCAAAGTTCAATGCTTTGATATAAAGAACATCTGCATACCCTGCTGAAAAAAATCAAAAACGCTGTCAAAAGCTTTCATTTGTTATTCCGACACTTCAACATTTAATATAGAAAACAAAAGAGCGTCCTATGTGTTTGAAGTTGAAGAATATCTATTCTATCAACAGCTCTTTACAAAAAGCCACTCATTCTCTAGGACTACTGCCAAGTTAGCCAGTCACTCTGTTTCTATGGTTCTCCAGATGAAACAACAGAAGTCTGGACGTTGAATCTGGATGTTCCCTTTCTGAGACAGGGGAAAGGTTTTCCAAATCTGTGACTTCCTGTTCTGAGAGGCCACACACAGGAGAAAAGACTGACTTTTTCCTTCAGCTGTCTTGTCTTGTGGGCTTATTCAGACTTGGGATGAAGGCAATCAGTTTTTCTCCATAATTTTATAAATGTAATCTATCGTTCTACTGCTCAGCACAGATATCTAACGGCTGTGGCGGAAATCAAAAACTCAAATCAACAAACAGCTTTTCCGAAAAGTCAAAATCTTAATTCATTCAGGAAAGACAGACTATTTACCTTTCCCAAGTTATATGTGCTAAATCCATAAAATCTCTTTTTTCCCTCAAGTCAAATCTTCTTGGATCTGCTCAAACGAGCCCTTTACCTACCGTCCACAGCCTGTCTGAGTTTCTTTCCATCTTCTCTTCCTTCTTCTCAGACAAAGTCCGCAACATCCGCTCCAGACTGGATCAGACTCCTTTCCAACCTGTACCTCCTAATCGCCAGTTCACTGGCACTCCTCTCTTTTTCTTCCACCCCCACAAGCCAAAAATAAATAATGATAATAATAATAATAATAATAATAATAATAATAATAATAATATATGGAATTTATATAGCGCTGAATCTTGTAAAAAGACAAACAAATCGAAGCGCTTGCACTCAATCATTTACAGGCATGCAACTCTCCTTAAACATAATGAAAAACAGATTTCAAAACCATGCGCGCGCACGTATGCACGCATGCACGCACACACACACACACACACACACACACACACACACACACACACACAACACACACACTCGGAACAACACTTAGAAGGTGAAAGATGCTGTTGAAAATTAGGGACAGATATTTGGGGGGAAAGTCTCAGGTAGGAAATAAGTGTGTTTTGAGGCTGGATTTGAAGGTATCAAGTGAAGGCTTTTGTCGAAGTGAAAGAGGGAGGTCATTCCAGGTGGATGGACCAGAAACAGAGAAGGAGCGACGGCCAACAGTGGTTTGTTTGAATCTGGGTGTTCGAAAGCACAAAGTATCTGCGGCTGAACGAAGGGAACGGGATGGAGTGTACAGATGAAGACAGTTACAGAGATAAGAGGGTGCAGATTTGTGGAGACATTTGAAACAGAGGGTATTGATTTTATAGTCCAGTCTTTGTGAGACAGGCAGCTAGTGAAGAGATCGCAGAAGTGGAGTGATGTGTTCAGATTTTTTCTTTCTTAGGACCAGTCGAGCTGCAGAGTTTTGTATGCGTTGAAGAGAGTGGATAGATGATGCTGGTAGGCCAGCCAAAAGAGAATTACAGTAGTAATCAGGACAATTCTGAAAGAAATTGCTATAAAATCATGCGATCTTGATCCCATACCTGCTCCCGCTTTCTCACGGTGCATTCCACAACTTGTACCCACTGTAATTGAAATAGTAAAATAATCTCTTGTGTCAGAACATTTTCCATCAGCTCTCAAAAGCGCAATAGTAAGCACGACCTCAACCCCAACATTCTGAAGAATTATATACCTGTCTCTAACTTACTTTTCGTCTCTAATGTACTTGAAAAGTTGTTCAACAACCACCTTCAATCTAATAATCTCCTTCCCCTTTTCAGTCTGCTATTTGCGCCAACCACAGCACCAAAACTACCCTAGTCCACACTTAAGATACACTTCTGTTCGCTTCTGATGCAGGGAGAATCTGACTGTTCTTGACTTCTGCAGCCTTTGATACTATAGATCGCTCAATTCTTATTTCTCGTCTCCAAAATACGTTTGTATTAATGGCACAGCCATTATATAGTTTACTTCATACCTCATAGACTGATTCCAGAAAGTAATTGTCAGCAAAATTCTATCAAATCCTGTCAAACTGGAAAGTGGAGTCCCACAGGGATCAGTTCTGGGTCCTGTTTTCTTCACTCTCTACAGTGCTCCACTCTCACATATAATAAACCATCATTATATTGATCATCATTTTTACGCTGACGAAACTCAGCTTCAATGCAGTGATACTCTTGAAAAACTGCCTTTCCTCATGACAAACATGGCCTACTGTCTTCACGACATTCAAAACTTGATGACTCAGAACAAGTTACCGCTAAACGCCAATAAAACCTAAAACCGAAGCTATGCTCATAGGGACCGAACATAAACGACCCTCCATCACAACATCTTCAATAGAATTCGGCAATACGTCAATTCCCAAGTCCAGCTCTGTAACTATTTAGGTGTAGTTCTCTACAATCTCTATGGAAACATTAATCACCTTGACCTTCCACTCCTGCTACTATCAATTACGGCGCATAAACGCAATTCGCAAATATCTGTCAACTTATGCAACATCCAAGCTTGTCACATCTCATTCTTTCACGTTTGGAATACTGTTATTCTCTTTTGGATGGTCTACCAGCATCATCCATCCACTCCCTTCAACGCATACAAAATTCTGCAGCTCAACAAGTCCTAAGAAAGAAAAGATCTGAACACATCACTCTTCTTTTGCGATCTCTTCACTGGCTGCCTGTCTCACAAAGAGTGAAGTATAAGATTGATACCCTCTGTTTCAAATGTCTCCACAAATCTGCACCCTCTTCTCTCTGTAACTGTCTTTATCTGTACACTCCATCTCGTTCCCTTCGTTCAGCCGCTGACACTTTGCGCTTCTGAACTCCCAGATTCAAACAAACCCCTGTTGGCCAATGCTTTTTCTCTTTTTCTGGTCCATCCACCTGAAATGACCTTCCTCTCTCACCTCGCCAAAAGCCTACATTTGACACTTTCAAATCCAGCCTCAAAAAGCACTTATTTCTTACCTGATGTCTTCCCCTCACAGCTGCGATTCAAAGACGTGTGCAAGAGGGATTTAAAAGACCTGAACATCGACCAGAACAACTGGGAAGCAACAGCTCTCGAACGGTCAGCCTGGAGACAGACTGTGGGAAAGGTCTCTGCAAGTTCGAAGAGACTTACTCAGCAGCACGAGGCAAAGAGAATGAGAAGAAAGGCAGACAGACCAGTGTCAGACTTCATCTGTGCCCTCTGCCATAGGGACTGTCATTCCCGTGTCGGACTGGCCAGCCACACCCGACACTGTACCAGAATGAATACCTAGAGCACAACTACTAGTCTTCCGAGACTCTGTGTGTGTGTGTGCGTGTGTGTGTGTGTGTGTGTGTGTGTGTGTGCGCGCGCAGGCGTACGTGCGTGCATGCGTACGTGCGTGCGTGCGTGCGTGCGGGTGTAATTTGTCTTTGTGTAATTTCCTTTTGTTTGATTCTGACTTTTGTTTTTGTGTAGTTTACTATTGCTACTGCTTTTCGTACAATGAATTGGTTGACGTTTATTTTCCTGTTTGTCAAAATTATATTATTTACATGGTTTGTTTTGTTTCTTTGTTGGTAAGTTGTTGTTGTTCTTGTTGTTGTTCTTGTTCTTGTTGTTCTTTGTGAAGGGGGGTGTGGGTGGGTGGTTGTAGTGAGTTATTCATTATGGCATCGTTTTCCTTTAAATCTGAGTCATGATTTCCTTTTCTTTTGAATGTATGGCATTTGTTCCTGTATAATTTCCTCTTGATACTGATTTTTCCTCACAATGATAAGCATTGCTTTGGCCCAGGCCAAAAGCTGTGTCAGTTATTGATGTCAGCTAATTGCCAAGGCTTAGACTATAATGTTGTCATGTTGTGAAATGCTGTGTTGAGATTGCCTTCAGCCATGACAAGCTCTTAACATAACAACCTGCACTCTCCTTTAAAGAAGAAAAATATCCTCTGAAGTCGGAGTATGGCTTCCTGCATGGCGAGGTACTTGAAAAGACTCATACAGGCAAACTTTTCATCCGGTGTACTTCCTATCTCACAGTGATTCCCAGGTGGGATGAGTGAGTCAGAGTGCATGTTCTGGGTGACCCCCAGGGTGTAAAGCTGGGGAACGCACAACAACAACAACAACAACAACAGCAACATAAACATTGCTTGAAGTTTCTTCTTTCTGTTTTACCAGAATGTTATGGTTTATATGATTTGTTGTGTTGGTTCATGAAGGGGGGATGATGTTTTCAGTGGCTTGACTAGCTGTTTTCTTGTTTGCTGCCTCTGCATTTGCCTGGTCTTTTCATCGTTATGGTCATTTGGGGTTTGCGCTCTCTCCCCTTCTCCCCTTCCTTCTCTCTCTCTCCCCTACTCCTTCCTCTCTCTCTCTCTTTTTCTTCCCTCCTCTGTCTCTCTTCTTTTCTTCTCTCTCTCTCTCCCTTCTCTCTCCCTCCCCTTTTCCCCTTTTCCTCTCTCTCTCTTTTCCTCTCTCCTTTTCTCTTCTCTCTCCTCTCTCTTCTCTCTCTCTCTCTCTCTCTCTCTCCCTCTCTCTCTCTCTTCTCTCTCCCTCCCTCCCTCCCTCCTTCCCTCCCCCTCAATTATATTTTAAATACTTTTTGGACTTGTCCCTGCCTTAAGTTTTAAACGAGCCCCCTATTTCAATATCTTATTTTTATGTGTAAAAAGTATATTACCATTTGACTTGTGTAGATTTTATTTTATGTTTTTTAAAAAGTTTGTTGGTATTCTTTTGGGTTTTGTTTTTTGTTGTTGTTGTTGTTTTTTTTTCCCTTTTTTTCTTTTTTTGTTGGTTTGGTTTTTCTTTTTTTTTTTGTTTGTTTGTTTTTTTGTTTTGGTTGTGGGTTTGGTTGTTTTTTTTTTTGGGGGGGGGGGTGGGGGGTGGGGGGGGATGTTTTTAGGGTTTTCTTTTATTATTTTGCTTTCGGGGGGGGGGGGGAGGTTGTTGGGGGGGGGGGGGGGGCTGCTTTGAAAAGGGTTATTTCCCCAGTTTCTACTGGGGAACTGTAAAAGGGTTTTTTCTTTTTTCTTTCATCTGCCGCTGGTGCCCTTGGGGCGTCGCGGGAGACACAGACGTCTGTCTGCAGAAAGGCGGGAGGCTTGTGGGGGGACAGGTCATGGGCTCGCAGGGTGTCAGCCACAGTCGCCCATCGTCCCCTTGGCTACCTCTGGCTTTCCGCCATTGTGTTTGGGGGTTGTATCCCTGTAGGGGGTTGGTTGGGCGGCATTCTAGTGAGGTGACCAAACCACCTGATCCTTTTTTGTTCGATAGGGTGGAGAATTGGTGTTAGTCCGCCAGTCTCTGATCCCTCATTTTGATCTTGTCGCTCTGGCTTGTTGCAGCTTTTCCAGGAGCGCATTTCACATGTGACCAATTTTCTCTCAAGGCTTTTGTTGGGGCCATGTCTGACACGGTATGTGAGTTTTGGGAACGAAGATGGCGTTGATGAGTTTTGCCTTGGTTATTGGGATGCTGGAATTTTTTAAAGGGGGGGCGAGTTGGTAACTGAGCTTTCTTTCGGGGCTCTTGTTTCTATCTCTTTTCCCAATTTTCCCATCTTCAGTGAAGGGGGCCCCAAAGGTATTTAAATTCTTTTGGTCTGTTTCAATGGTGCCGTTGATGTTGATTTCCAGCTTCCTGGATTTCTGCTGACAGACATAACTTCTGTTTTGGTGATACTGATCTTCATGTCATACCTCTCGCAGTTTGTGTTGGTTGGTCTGTGTGTTCTTGAAGAGTGCGTTGGGTTTCTTTAAGGACTGGTCGTCAGCAAATAAAGTTCATTCAGGGCCTCAAGATCGGGGTTGGTTCCCCTTTGAATCGGGGTCCTGTAGACCAAAGAGAAGGGGAGGTACCAGCCTTCCCTGCCCCCTGATGTAACCGGGACCAGTCGGATGTTCCATGGCTTTTTCGGACTGCGCTCATACTGTTGGCATAGTTTCCCTTGATGTTATCAAGCAACTCCCCCTTCACGTCGTATGCCCCAGGATCTTCCAAGCGTCTCTGTTGACTCGGTCGAAAGCTTTCTTGATCAACGAATACGTATGGGGTTTTGGGTTGATTCGAGGGGCTCTTTCACACAGTTTTCGGGGGTGCGAAAAGGGCATCGTGCACCTTTCCTTTCCGAAAGCCAAACTGGGCATTGCTCAGTAGGTTTCTGCTTGGCTCTTGTGCGCTTTTTCCAAATTTTTGCATACATTTTCCCTACTTGGCTGAGAAGTAAAATGCCTTGGGGTGTGCAGTCTTATTGCGCCTTCTTTTTCCCAAAATTGGCACCACTATTGCATTTTTCCAGTCCATTGGTACTTTCCCCCTTTCCCATGTTTCTGAAGATGTGGTGAGCCACTTAACTCCCGTTTTCCGCATGCAAGGATGGCTTCAGTTGTTATGCCGTCTCGCCCCGTTTGCCCTTTTGGGCGGTCTTAATTGCTTTTCTTTTTTCACTTCAAGGTTTTTGGGGGGTTTAATGGTCTTAAGCGGGTGAGAACTGAGAGCTGGAGGCTTGTGCTCCAGAGGGGTTTTAAAAAATCTTTAAAAAAATCTTTCCATGTTTTAGAATTTCCCCTTCTTTGTGCAGTGCCTCTCCATTTGCATCATTTACTACTTTGTTTTGGGTTGAATGGTCTCTCTACCTCATCGTCTTACACTTTAAAAATTCTCTTTGGGGAGTTCTTACAATTTTACTTAACTTCCCCTTTAAATCGCCCAAGATTTTTTTTTAGGGCTTTCACAAAAACGTTTTTTCAGTCTTCTTGCGACTCTGTACTTTAGTAGTCCCCTTTTGTCTTGGTCTTGACCAAGCTTTATATAGCTCTTTTTTTTCTTGATGGCTTTTCCCTTTACCTCTTGGTTCCACCAAAACTGTAGCTTTCCCGTTTTTCCTCCACTTTCTTTGTCCCCCAAACTTCCTTAAGGGGTTCAAGAGAGCTGGTTGAAGGTTTCCCAGACTTGCTCCCGTTGAAAGGTTGTTTCAAAGAGTCAAGTTTCACCTTGATAGCCTAGGATTTTTCTTTCACTTTTCCTTTTCCCCCTTTGGGGGAAAAGGGGTTTTTTTTCAGGTGGTTCTTCTGCATTGTTATTTTCTTCTTTGAGTACTGGAGGAAGAATGCAGGGCCCGTGGTCATGTCAAGGTTGGGATTGGGGGTGGGTTTTGAGTCTTTTATGGCTAACGGTTCTAATCTTGCAAAGTATAAAGCGATTTTAGACGAGATGTTGAGGGGCGTTCCACTTGTACCAGGTGTAAATTTGGAGGTCGGTGTTGGAAAAAGGGTTTGGGGATGATCGATCATGCTCGCACTAGTTCTAGCAGGTGGTTCCCCGTTGTAATTGCAGGTGTTCTGTGTCACTGTGGGGTCCAAGATGTTTTGTCCCGGGTTTCTTCTCTCACCCAAATCTGCCTTGAATACCCCGACATACAGGTCCTCTTTGTCTGGGGTGCTGTTTATGGGTCGGAGAGCTCTTGTAGAAAGGTCTTTTTCCCCTCTGAGTACAATCGTTTCACGGGGCATATGCTTGGAATTTTGTAGCGATTTTTTTGGACTTTCTTTCACCGATTTTTAAACAGTCTTTCTGATATGTGTTTGCGCTCATGAGATTCTTTGCTATGTCGGGGGTAGGATGAATCCCACACCTGGTTTCTCTTGGTCTTCCGCTCCACTCCCGATGAGAACAAAGTTTGAAGGATTTCTTTCGTTCCTTGTCCTTTCTTCCTAGTGTCTGAAAAGCCCTGATGGGATTTTCTTTTGGTCATAATTCCACAAAAATTTTGGTTCCTTGTTTTTAGGCCGCAGATGTTCCCTGTTCCAAAGTAGTACTGATCCCTTTTCGATGTCCCTTTCCCTTGCGAGGTCGTTTTCCCCCTTGGTATCCCCCTTTTTTTTCCTTTTCAGTTTTCTTTGCGTGTAAAACCTGTCGGGTTGCTCCCGCCAGCCCCAGGCCCCCTTTAGCCAGCTTGACCGTTTTCCGTTCCCCCGACGTGGCGGGGGGGGGCGGGGGTTTGGTTGTTAAAGTGTTGGGTTTTTTGTTCCCTCGGGCGGGGACGGATGAAAAAAGAAGAGTCTTTTCATTATTGGGGAAAAAAAAGAATTTGTATTGATTTCCCTTTTTTTGTTTTTTTTGGTGTTATTTTGTTATTGTTTGCTTTGTTTCTTGTTTTTGTTTGTTATTGTTGTTATCTTAGGTTTTTTATCATGATATTATCCCTGATAACGGCGACACGGGGGATCTGAATGCTTCAAGAAAAAAATAATACAATAAGCACATGAGTGCTCATTCAGTATTAAATATCCCCGAAATCAAAGATTTTTCATTTTATTTGATCTGATTTGATTCATTCTGTGTCTGTCTGTCTCTGTCTGTCTGTCTTTTTTTTTTTATACCACTAGTCACGAGATTTCTCTGCATGAAATTCGGGCTGCTCTCCCCGGGGAGAGCGCGTCGCCACAAGAGCAGCGCCACCCTTTTTTTCTGCAACTGTATTTGTTTTCCTATCAGAGTGGCTTTTTTCTAAGAATTTTGCCAGGGACAACTCCCTTGTTGCCGTGGGTTCTTTTACGTGCGCTGAAAATTTTGTGTAACACACGGGACCTCGGTTTATCGTCTCATCCGAAAGACTAGCGCCCAGACCACCACTCATGGTCTAATGGATGGGGAAAAATTTCGGGCCCAAACGGGGTACGAACCACGCACACTTCAGACCCGGACTTTTCGCATTCTAGACAGGCGCGTTACCTCTAGACCACCGATCCACTGTCTGTCTGTCTCTGTCTGTCTGTCTCTCTATCTCTCAATATTATTTTGGGCTTGTTGTCTGTACCTGAGTTCCAGTGAATGTCCTATTTCAATATCTTATTATTACGTGTAACAACTACGTGTACCATTTTACAATATGAAGGTGTTCATTTTTATGATTTTATAAGTTTGGCTTCTCTCTCTCTCTCCTCCTCTCTCTCTCTCTCTCTCTCTCTCTCTCTCTTCTCTCTCTCTCTCTCCTCTCTCTCTCTCTCTCTCTCTTTCGTTATTGTTGTTGTTGTTTTGGTTGGGTTTTTGTTTTTTTGGGGTTTTTTTGGTTGTTTTTGGTGTGTTGGTGGGGGGGGGGGGGGCGGGGGGCGGGAGGGGGGGGGGGTATTATTTTTCTCTTTTGTTTGTTTGTTGGCTTTGTTGTTGTTGGGTTTTTGGTGGTTTTTTTTTTTTTTGGGGGGGGGGTGGGGGGGGGGTTGGGCGGTTCTCTTTTTTGGTTTTTGTTTGTTTGTCTGTTTGTGTGGGTTTTTAAAAAGTTTTTTTCCCTTTGTTTCTCCTGTTAGGGAGTATGACTATTGGGTTCATTATTAAGATCTATCCCTACGGGCGGGGACTGGATGTAAAAAAAAAGCACACGAATACTTATTCATTTTCCTGGTTAATAAAAGAATTGTTTTCTCTCTTACTGCAATGCTGTAGTTTTTTTATGGACTTTGATGGGGTTTTTTCTCTTTATTGTAGTGTGTGTATGGGTATTGGAAGGTTTTACTTTAATCATCATGACGTTGTGATGAGTATAATTTTTTTTTTAAGTGTTGATGGTGATCGTGTGCTTAATATTTAGTTATTATCCTGAAACACCCCCCCCCCCCCCCACACACACACACACACACACCATTCTCTCTCTCAATGACTGTATAGGTTTGGATTTCTTCTTTTCTTTTCTTTCTTGTTTTTATTGTGCGAGTGTATGGTATTATATATATTTTATGTTTATTTCATTATCATGACATATAATTTGAACGAGTATAATCAAAAATGAGTGTTGATGGTGATCGTGTACTGTTTTGAGAATTATATATTTAATATATTATCTCTGATATACGCTCGCTCTCTCTCTCTCTCTCTCTCTCTCTCTCTCTCTCTCTCTCTCTCTTCTCTCTCTCTCTCTCTCTCTTCTCTCTCTCTCTTCTCTCTCTTCTCTCTCTCTATCTTCTGCATTGCGGGCTATACGGTGCGTAAGGGTTTGTGTCTGTTTGTGGTGTGTTGTGTGATTGTGTGTGTGGGTGTGTGCGCGCGCGCGCGCGCACGTTGTATTAGTCTGGTTTTTGGGGGGTTGTTGTTTGTTTAGGGGGGAAGGGGGGGGTGTTGGGAAGGGGAGTGTTTTGTGGGTTTTTTTTTCTTGTTTAATTGGTTTTGTTTATTCATTTGATTTGTCGATTTCTTGATTTTTCACTAATTGAATGGGAGTTTGAGTTGAAATAATTTCATTGTTATTTGAAATGATTCCTTGTTTGTTTAATTAATGATTTATAATTATGTGTAAAAACCCCAAAAAAGGTATGTGTACCATTTGACAATGTGTAGATGTTTATCTTTATGATTTAAATAATTTTGGTTGTGTTATTTTCTTGGCTCTGTTGTTGTTCTTGTTTTTTGTTGTTTTTGTTTGTCTGTTTTTCTCTTTTTTATCATCTTGTTGGTTTGGTTTTTCCTTCTCTTTTGTTTGTTTGTTTGTTTTAGTTAAAGGTTTTTTTGGGGGGGTGGGGTGGGGTGGGGTATTTTTAGGGTTTTTCTTTTATTTTTTGCTTTGGGGAAGGGATGTTGGGGGAGCTGTTTTGAAAAGGGTTATTTCCCTTGTTTTATTGTGAGACTCCCAAAAGTATTGGTTATTATTATTAAGATGTATCCCTAACGGGCGGGGACTGGATGTAAAAAAGCACAGGGTTGCTTATTCATTATCCTCGAAATAAAAGAATTTGTCATTGTCATTGTCATTGGTCTCTCTCTCTCTCTCTCTCTCTCCTTCTCTCCTCTTCTCCCCTCTCTCCCCTCTCTCCTCCTCTCTCTCTCTCTCTCTCTCTCTCTCTCTCTCTCCCATGAATATAATAAAAAATAAGTGTTGACGGTGATCGTGCACTGTTTGAGAATTATATATTTAGAGTTATCATTGAAACACACACTCTCTCTCTCCTCTCTCCTCTCTCTCTCTCTCTCTCTCTCTCTCCCCTCCCTCTCTCTCTCTCTCTCTCTCTCCATCTTTTCCTCCCCCTCTCTCCCCTCTCTCTCTCTCTCTCTCCCCTCTCTCTCTCTCTCTCAATTGTGGCCTAAGGTCGATATGAAATTTAAAATTCATTCTCTCTCTCTCTCTCTCTCTCTCTCTCTCCCCCTCTCCCCTCTCTCTCCTCTCTCTCTCTCTCTCTCCTCTCTCGGAACTTTTCCCTCATCCTTAAAGACAAGTTCCCAAATGAAATCTTTCCCAGAAATACTGAAAAGCCAATGTGTCCCAACCCCAAGAATAGATTTGTTCAAACCCTAGCTTACTTTACTCAGGCCCTGTGCTGTGGAACTCCCTTCCTGACTCATTTAGACAACACCAATCATTAACAATTTTCCCAAATGTCATTTTTTTCATCCACTTGATGCATCAAAAATAAAAATCCACAATTGATCTGTTGGAAACAAAGTAAAAAAAATCCTCCCTTGCATTTACCAAATTATCCTCTCTCCCCTCTCTCCCTCTGACCCCCCCCCCCTCCTCCCCCCCCACCCTCCTCTCTCTCTCTCTCTCTCTCTCTCTCTCTGTTTAAGTGTGAGTTTTTACTTGTATATCGCTATTGTGTTATTGAAAAATGACTTCTAAAAATGAATTTTCTACTATCCTACTTCTTTATAATGACTCTAGGACGATCTTAACATGTAGGCCTACAATGTTAAATCACAGTGAGTTCTAATGGTGATAGTGTTGATGAATTGAAAACTATATTCATTACCATATGGATTTAAAATGCACTGTGCTCTCTCTCTCTCTCCCCCTCCTCTCTCTCTCTCTCCTCTCTCTCACTCTCTCCCCTCCTCTCCCCTTCTCTTTTCCTTTTATTATTTGCTTATAGATTTTTTCGTCGTATTTACAATTAGTATCCCGTTGAATGCTTTATTCAGATTTAATATTTCAGTTCTACTCCCTAAATTGACTGTATTTGAGATTCAGTGAATGTTTTATTTTGATATCTTGTTTTGAGCGTACCAGTTATGTATAGCTAATTCCAAAATGCAGATGTACTTCTCTATGACTATACATGATATTCATAAAGATTTTATGTTGACATTGATGCATGGGGTGAGGGGCGTGCGCGCGCCGCGCGCGTGTGGGTATGTGTGTGTGTGTGTGTGTGTTTTGGTTGTGTGTGTGTGTGTGTGTGTGTGTGTGTGTGTTTTGTGTACGTGTGCATGGGGATGCAAATTGCTTTTAAAAATATTTGTTTCATGTATTTGCTATTGCTGTTGCCTCCCATAAAAGCACAAAGAACTTTTGCCGTTCTTTTCTGTTTAGCCAAATGAAACTATTTTCGTGGTTTGTTCTCCTTTTTTATAGTGGTTTTGCTTTGTTTGGTTCTGTTTTGGTTTGGTTGGGGTTGTTGTTGCTTTTTTGAGGGGGACTATTTGGTTGTTCCCTCTCCCCTTGTTGTTTTCCGTTTTTGTTTTTCTCTTGGGTTTTTGCTATTTTTCGGTTGTTTCTGTGTTTTTTGTTCTGCTTTCTTTTTACTTGTTGCTACTTTTTTTTTCTTTCCCCTCTCTTCGGTGATTTTTGTGGGGATTTTTGTGTAATATTTTCCCGTAAGCTGTGTAAGTGTATTGCTATGGGGTTTATTTTATTTTATTTTCATATATATCCTTAAGGGGGGGGACTGGATGTAAAAAAGCACTAGGTGCTTATTCATTATCCTCGAAATGACAGAATTTGTCATTGTCCTCTCTCTCTCTCTCTGTATAATTGTAAATGTTTTAACTTGTATATGGCTATTGTGTTTTTTGAAAATGACTTTTAGGTGGTTTGTTCTCCTTTAATTTTATGGAGGTTCTGCTTTTTTGGTTCTGTTTTGGTTGGGGTTGTTGTTGTTGTTTGTTTGTTGTTGTTGTTGAGGGGGAACTACTGGGTGTCACCTCTCCCCTTGTTGTTTTGCCGCTTTTGTTTTGCTCTTGGTTTTTTGCTATTTTTTTCGGTTGTTTCTGTGTTTTCTGTTTTGCTTTCTTCCTTACTTGTTAGTACTTTTTTTTTCTTCTCTTCAGTGATTTTTGTGGGGATTTTTGTGTAGATTTTCCCCCTGTACACTGTGTAAGTGTATTGCTATAGGCTTTATTTTATTTTATTATCATATATACCCTTAAGGGCGGGGACTGGATGTAAAAAAGCACATGGGTGCTTATTCATTATCCTCGAAATAAAAGAATTTGTCATTGTTATTGTCATTGTCACTCTCCTTCTATTGTTGTTGTGTATTCTAATAAAGGGCATAGTCATACTTTCGATTTTCGATATTATTTTGGACTTGTTGACTGTACTTGAGCTCCAGTGAATCTCCTATTTTAATATCTTATTATCACGTGTAAGAACTATGTGTACTATTCTACAATATGAAGGTGTTCAATTTTATGATCTATAAGTTTGGCTTACTCTCTCCTCTCTTCTCTCTCTCGTCTCTCTTCTCTCATCTCTCTTCTCTCTCTTCCTCTTCTCTCTCTCTCACTCTCTCTCCTCTCTCTCTCATCTCCTCTCTCTCTGTGTTATTATTGCTGTAGTTGTTACTTTGTTTTTGTTGTTGATTTGTTTGGGTTTTGTTTGTTTTTTGTTTTGGTGTATGTATGTGTGTGTGTGTGGAGGGGGAACGGTGTTGGTTTTTTTGGTTTTTGTTTGTTTGTTGTTGTTTTTTTGGTTTTTTCTCATTTGTTTGTTTGTTGTTGTTTTTTTCTTGTTTTTTGTTTGTTTGTTTGTTGGGAGGGTGCTTTTGTCTGTTTTGTTTTGCTTTGTTTGTTTTTTGTTTTTGTTTTTGTTTATGTTTTTTGTTTTTGTTTTTTGGGGGGGTTTCTGGGGTTTATTTTGTCTTTTGCTCGTCCCGGGTTGTTTGTTTGTTTGTTTGTTTGTTTGTTTGTTCTTTTTCTCTCTTTTTCTTTTTAAACAAAAAAAGCTTTTTCCCTTTGCTTCTACTGTTTGAAATATGAGTAATGAGTGCATTTTCAAATGTGACCCCACGGGCGGGGACTGGCTGTAAAAAAGCATATGATGTAAAAAAGCACATGAGTACTTATTCATTATCCTGGAAAAAAAAGAATTTGTTTCTATTACTTACAATGTGTAGATGTTCTTTTTAATACTTTCTTGGCTTTTTTCCCCTCTTTATTATGTGAGTGTGTGGGTATTGCACTTATTTTATTGTCATGACATTTAATTTGTATGAGTATAATGAAAAAAGTGTTTGTGTTGATCGTGTGCTATGTGAGTATTACATATTTAGTATTATCCCTGAAACACCCCCCCTCCACCCCACACAGACACACTCACCCCCCCCCCCACCCCACACACACACACACACATACACACACACACACACACACACACACACACACACACCCACACACACACACACACACACACACACACACACACACACTTACACACACACATATACACACAACACACCACACACACACTCACTCACTCACTCACTCACCATATTCTCCCCCTCAATGACTGTATAGGTTTAGATTTCTTCTTTGTTTTATTTCTTGTTTTTATTGTGTGGATGTATGGGTATAAATTTATTTCATTATCATGACATATAATTTGAAACGAATATAATCTAAAATGAGCGTTGATGGGATCGCATACTGTTTTGGGAATTGTATATTGGATATTATCTCTGAAATATATACACACACACAACACACACACACACACACACACACACACACACACACACACACACACACACACACACACTGTCTCTGTCCTCTCATCACCTTTTATCGTCTTGCTTATAGTTATAGTGTATCCTGATGAAGGATTCATATTTTATATTTTCAATACTTATTGGGACTTGCCTCAGTACTTAAGTATTAATGAAAGCCCTATTTCAATATCTTATAATTAGGGCGTAACAAGTATGTGTACCATTTGACAATGTGTAGATGTTTAAATCTTTATACTTATTAAGTTGGTTGTGTTATTTTTCTTGGCTCTGTTTGTTCTTGTTTTGTTGTTGTTTGTCTGTTTTCTCTTTTTTTATCTTCTTCTTTTGGGTTTGGTTTTTCTTTCTTTTTTGTTTGTTTGTTTTTTTTGGGTTAGGTTTTTTTGGGAGGTGGGGGTTATTTTTGGGGTTTTTTTTATTTGCTTGCTTTGGGGGGGGGGGGGGTGTTGGGGGGGAGCTGTTTTGAAAAGGGTAATTTCCCCTTGTTTTTATTGTGAGACTGTATAAGTATTGGGTTATTATTATTAAGATGTATCCCTAACGGGCGGGGACTGGATGTAAAAAAGCACATGTGTGCTTATTTATTATCCTCGAAATAAAAGAATTTCTCATTGTCATTGTCATTGTCTCTCTCTCTCGCTCCTTTTATCGTTCTGCTTATAGCTATAGTTGTTGTGTATCCTGATGAATAACGTATTCATGCTTTATATTTTCAATATTTTATTGGGCTTGTCGGCTGTACTTGAGTTTTAATGAATGCCCTATTTCAATATCTTCTTGTTACGTGTAACAACTATGTGTACCATTTTACATTGTGTAGATGTTTATTTTTATGACTTTATAAGTGTGAGAGTATGAGTATTTGGTTATTATTAAGATGTATCCCTACGGGTGGGGACTGGATTATAAAAAAAAAAGCACATGAGTGCTTATTCATTATCCTGGAAATAAAATAATTTGTCATTGTCACTCTCTCTGTCTCTCTCTCTCTCTCTCTCTCTCTCTCTCTCTCTCTCTCTCTCTCTCTCTCTCTCTCTCGCTCACTCACTCACTCCTCAATTTTACTCAATCTAAATTGTTTAATTGTAATCAATATATCTGTTTTGATATTAATGTTCAAGCCAGTTGGGGAATGTGTGTTTATTGAACACATACTTATCTTTCTCAATGTAATTATAAGCGATGTATCTCTTTGACATTAATGTTCTGGTCAATATTATTGGGGATTATGTGTTTGTTGAATACACATTTATATCTTTTCCTAAAACCATAGGTTGAGCTTTTGTTGTCGTAGTTGTCGTTAGTGTTTTTGTTTTTGGTGTGTGTGTGTGTGTGTGTGTTTTTGTGTGTGTGTGTGTGTGTGTGTGGTGTGTGTGTGTGTGTGTGTGTGTGGGGTTGTGTGTGTGTGTGTGTGTGTTTTGTTTTTGTTGTTGTTGTTGTTGGTGGTGGGGGTGGTGGTGGGGTGGTGGGGGTGGTGGTGGGGGTGGTGGTGGTAATCCCTAATCATGGCAAGAGCCTGTTGCGAAAAAGTATATGAATACTTACTGTGTAACCCTTGGAAAGTCAGATCACTCATTTATTCTATAATTCTCCCTCTGTTTGTTTAGGATCTTGTAGTTGTTGTTTTAATGGTTGTGCCTCAGTTGTTTTTGCAGAGATGCTAAAAGCAGACATTGAACAGACCGGCAAGGAACTGAAACGGATATTTGACCTCGTCTGGGAAAAGGAGACAGTACCAACACAATGGACGAAAGGACTCATATGCAAGATTCCAAAGAAAGGAAATCTTCAGGAGTGTGGAAACTGGCGTGGGATTACACTACTACCCTTGGCCAGTAAGGTGCTCAGCAAGATCCTCATCAACAGAATACAAGAAGAGTAGACGCTCTCTCAGAAAAGAACAACTGGATTTTGAAAGGGAGGGGAACTGTCGGCAAATATTTATACTCAGGAACATCTTGTGAACAAGTCAACGAATGAACGCGACACTGTACATACACTTCATTGACTTTGAAAAGGCCTTTGACTCCATACACCGAGACAGTCTCTGGATCATCATGCGTCAATATGGAATCCCACAGAAACTCATCCAGATGGTCAAGACAATGTACGAGGACTTTCAGTGCTCCGTCATTGTTGACAACGAAACAACAGACTGGTTCCCAGTGATTACCGGGGTGAAACAGGGATGCTGCATGTCAGGATTCCTCTTCCTTCTCGTGATAGACTGGGTGATGAGAAGAACAGTGGAAGGTGAGAGAAATGGGATAAGATGGGACTTCATGAACATGTTAGAAGACCTTGACTTTGCAGACGACATCGCCCTCCTTTCATCAACCATGAATCATCTACAACACAAAACTAAAAGACTGGAAGACAACGCAGCAAAGGTTGGACTCAAGCTGAATGGACAGAAGTGCAAAGCCATGAAAGTAAACAGCAGGAACATCGACGGTCTGAGGGTTGGAGATCAGGAAGTTGAAGAGGTGGAGAACTTCACCTATCTCGGAGCAAACGTCACCAAAGACGGAGGAGGAACAGCAGACATCAAGAAGAGAGTAGCACTGGCCAGTGCGCAGATGAAACGATTATCCAACATCTGGCAAATGGGAGACATCGGCAGAAAAACCAAAGCATCCCTTTTCAAGAGCCTTGTTTTGTCAGTTCTTCTCTACGGATGTGAGACCTGGAAATTAACGAAAGGAGAAGAGAAACTAGACATTTTCCAAACCAAATGTCTGAGGAGGATCTTCAAGATCCGATGGCAAGAACACATTGCCAACAAGACAGTCTTGGAAATAGCAGGAGCAGAAAAAATCAGCCAGGAGATTAGAAGACGGAGATGGAACTGGATCGGACATGTCCTAAGAAAGGACAGGAGTGACGACTGTACTGTTGCCCTCGGATGGACACCTGAAGGGAGAAGGAAAAGGGGACGCCCAAAAAAAAACATGGCGACGAATGGTAGAAGTAGAGCGGAACAGCGCAGGCTGGAGCACGTGGAACGCCGCACGACGCACAGCTGCAGACCGGAACCAGTGGAGGAAATATTTCAAGCCTTGTGTGCTCCTGGCACAGAGAGATTCATTGTTTATTGAAATGATCTTGTTGTTAATTAATTGATTTAATAATTATGTGTAGACAAGTATGTGTACCATTGACAATGTGTAGATGTTTATCTTTATGACTTATTAAGTTTGTTTGTGTTATTTTTCTTGGCTCTGTTGTGTTCTTTTCTTGTTGTTGTTGTTGTTGTTTGTCTGTTTTTCTCTTTTTATCATCTTTGTTTGGTTTGGGTTTTTCCTTCTCTTTTGTTTTGTTTGTTTGTTTAGTTAAGGTTTTTTGGGGGAGGGGGTGGGGGTGGTGATTTTTATGGTTTTCTTTATTTTCTTGCTTTGGGGGAGGGGATGTTGGGGGGGAGGCTGTTTTGAAAAGGGTATTTCCCCTTGTTTTTATTGTGAGTCAGCATAAGTATTGTTATTATTATTAAGATGATCCCTAACGGGCGGGACAGGATGAAAAAAGCACATTGTGCTTATTCATTATCCTCGAAATAAAAGAATTGTTCATTGTCATTGTCATTGTCTCTCTCTCTCTCCTCATCTGGAAACTCCTATCTCTCTCTCCAAACCGTGTCTCTCATCAGTTCTCATCTCGGCAAAAATTCTCTCATCATCTCTCTCTTCTTCTCTTCTCTCGTTCTCTCTCTATCTCCCGTCTCTCTCACATCGTGCTTGAATATCATAAAAAATAAGTGTTGGACGCGCTGATCGTGCCACTGTTTTGAGAATTATATAGTTAGAGTTATCATTGAAACACACAATACGCCTCTCTCTCGTCGTCTCTCACTCTCTCATCTCTCTTCTCAATCTCTCAATCTCTCTCTCTCAATATCTTCGTCTCTCTCTCTCTCGTCTCTCTCGTCTCTCTCTCTCATCTCTCGTCCCTCTCTCTCCTCTCTCTCTATTGTGGCCTAAGTCATATGCAATTAATTCATTCTCTCATCTCTCTCTCTCTCCTCGTCTCGTCCCCTCTCTGATCTCTCTTAAGAAAGATCTCTCTCTCTCACTCACCATCATCTTCCTCTCTCTCTCTCTCTCTCTCTCAGGAAAGTCTCTAGGAACTTTTTCCCCTCATCCATAAAAGAACATTCCCAATGAATCATTCCAGAAATACTGAAAAGCCATGTTCCCAATTCCCAAGAATAGATTTGTTCAAACCTAGCTTACTTTACTCAGGCCCCTGTGCTGTGGAACCCCTTCTCCTGACTCATTTAACAACACCAATCATTAACAATCATCAAATGCATTTTTTCATCACACATTTGATGCATCAAAAATAAAAACCACAATTGATCTGTTGGAAACAAAGTAAATATAAATCCTCCCTTGCATTAAAACCAAATTATCCTCTCTCTCTCTCGTCTCCCTCCGCCCCCCCCCCTCCCCCCCCCCCTCTCTCTCAATCTCTCTCCTTTCACTCTCTCTCTCTGTTTTAAGTGTGAGTGTTTTACTGTATATCGCATAGTGTTATTGAAAAATGACTTCTAAAATGAATTTTCTACTATCCTACTTCTTTATAATGACCTCTAGGACGATCTTAACATGTAGGCCTACAAAGTTAAAATCACAGTGATTCTAATGGTGATAGTGTTGATAAATAAAACTTATTCTATTAACCATATGGCTTCATAAAAGTGCACTGTGCTCTCTCTCTCTCTCTCACCGAAATCGCCTACGAACCATCTCTCACTCTCATCATCAAACGTCTCGTCTACAATAATCATCCTCAGAACTCTCTCCTCTCGAAATCCCCCTCGTCTCCACTCTCTCTCTCTCATCTCGTCTTCTCTCTCACTCCCTCTCTCACACTCTCTCTCTCCTTTTATTATTTGCTTTAGATTTTTTTCGTCGTCTTTACATTAGTATCCCGTGAATGCTTTTTATTCAGATTAATATTTCAGTTCTAACTACCTCAATTGACTGTATTTGAATTCAGTGAATGTTTTATTTTGAATCTTGTTTGAAGCGTACCAGTTTATGTATAGCTATTCCAAAATGCAGATGTCTTCTCTAAGACTATACATGGATATCATAAAGATTTTTATGTTGACATGATGCAATGGTGAGAGTGCGCTGCTCGTCGCCGCCGCGTGTGGGTAATGTGTGTGTGTGTTGTGTGTTGTGTGTGTGTGAGAGTGTGTGTGTGTGGTGTGTGTGTGTGGAGATGTGTGTGGTGTGTGTGTGTGTGTGTGTACGTGTGCATGGGGAATGCAATGCTTCTCAATTTTGTTTCATTAGTTTGCTATTGCTGTTGACCTCCCCAGTAAAAGCCACAAAGAAACTTTTTGGCCGTTTCTTTCTTGTTAGCCAAATGAAACTATTTACTTGGTTTGTTCCCTTTATTTTTTAGTGGTTTTGCCTTTGTTTGGTTCTGTTTTGGTTTGGGTTGGGGTTGTTGTTGCTTTTTTGAGGGGGACCATTTGGTTGTTCCCTTCTCCCCTTGTTGTTGCCGTTTTTGTTTTGCTCTTGGTTCTTGCTATTTTTTCGTTGTTTCCTGTGTTTTCAGTTTCGTCTTTTCTTTTCTTACTTTTTGCTAATCTTTTTTTTCTTTCTCTCTCGTCGGTGATTCTTTGTGGGGATTTTTGTGAAATATTTTACACCCGTAAGCTGTGTAAGTTGTAATTGCAATGGGCTTTATTTTATTTTTATTATCATATATATCCTTAAGGGGTGGTGACTGGATGTAAAAAAATCACATAGGTTGCTTATTCATTATCCTCAGAAATGACAGAATTTGTCATAGTCCTCTCTCTCTTTCTCTGTATAATTGTAAATGTTTTACTTGTATATGGCTATTGTGGTATATTGAAAAATGACTTTTAGGTGGTTTGTTCTCCTTTAATTTTATGGAGGTTCTGCTTTGTTTGGTTCTGTTTTGGTTTGGGTTGTTGTTGTTGTGTTGTTGTTGTTGTTGTTTGAGGGGAACTACTGGGTGTCCACCATCACCCTAGTTGTTGTTGCTAAGCTTTTGTTTTTGCTCTTGGTTCTTGCTATTGTTTTTCGTTGTTTCTGTGTTTTCTGTTTTTGCTTTCTTCCTTACTTGTTATACTTATTTTTCTTCTCTTCAGTGATTTTTGTGGGGATTTTTTGTGTAGATTTTCCCCCCTTAACACTGTTAAGTGTATTGCTACAGGCTTTAATTTATTCTTATTATCATATATACACTTAAGGGCGGACTGGATGTAAAAAAGCACATGTTGCCTTATTCATTAGCCTCGAAATAAAAAAATTTGTCATTGTTATTGTCATTGTCACTCTCCCTTCTATTGTTGTTGTGTATTCAAATAAAGGGCATAGTCATACTTTCGAATTTTCGATATATTTTTGGACTTGTTTGACTGTACTTGAGCTCCAGTGAATCGTCCTATTTTAATATCTTATTATCACGTGTAAGAACTATGTTACTATTCCACAATATAGAAGGTTGTTTCAATTTTATGATCTATAAGTTTGGCTACTCTCTCTCTCTCTCCTCCTCCGTCTCTCCTCTGCCACCTAAACTCATCTCTCTCACTCTTCAAGATCTCCCTCTCCTCTCGTCCTGCACTCTCTCTCTCTCTCTCTCTTCGTCGCAACTCAATCTCTCAGGCCTCTTCTGTTATATTTGCTGTAGTTGTTACTAATTGTTTTTGTTGTTGGATTTGTTTGGGTTTTTGTATGTTTTTTGATTTGGTGTATATTGTGTGTGTGTGAGGAGAGGGAAACGGTGTTTGGTTTTTGGTTTGTTTGTTTGTTGTTGTTTTTTTGGTTTTTTTTTCTCATTGATTGTTTGTTGTTTGTTTTTTTCTTGTTTGTTTGTTTTGTTTGTTTGGTGAGGGTCTTTTTTCTGTTTTTGTTTTGCTTTGTTTGTTTTTTGGTTTTTGTTTTTTGTTTAGTTTTTTTGTTTTGTTTTTTGGGGGTTCTGGGGTTGATTTTGTCTTATGCTCTTTCCCGGGGTTGTTTGTTTGTTGTGTTTTGGTTTGTTGTTTTTTTTCTTTTTCTCTCTTTTCTTTTAAACAAAAAAAGCTTTTTCCCCTTTGCGTAGCTTTTCTACTGTTTGAAATATAGTAAAGAGTGCATTCAATGTGACCCCCACGGGCGGGGACTGGCTGTAAAAAAGCATATGAAGTAAAAAAGCACATGAGTACATATTCATTATCCTGGAAAAAAAAGAATTTGTTGTTCTATTACTTACAATGTGTAGATGTCTTTTAATACTTTCTTGCTTTTTCCGCTCTTTAATATGTGAGTGTGTGGGTATTGCACTTATTTATTGTCATGACATTTAATTTGTATGAGTATAATGAAAAAAAGTGTTTGTGTTGATCGTGTGCTATGTGAGTATTACATAAGTTTAAGTATTAATACCCTGAAGACACCCCCCCGTCCACCCCACACAGACAACACTCAACCCCCCCCCACCCACAACACACACACAACACAAACACACACACACACACAACACACACACACACACACACACACACACACACACACACCACACACACACTTACAGAAACATACACACACACACACTTACACACACACATATACACACACACACACACACACACACACTCACTCACTCACGCTCACTCACTCATATCTCTCCCTCAATGACTGTATAGGTTTAGATTTTCTTCTTTGTTTTATTTCTGTTTTATTGTGTGATGTATGGTATTTAATATTTATTTTCATTATCATGACATATACCTTGAACGAATATACACTAAATGAGCGTTGATGGATCGCATACTGTTTTGGGAATTGTATATTGGAATATCTCTGAAATAATATACAACACACAACAACACACAAACACACACACACACACACACACCCACACACAGGCACACACACACACACACGACAAGGAGCAAAACCACACCGCCCCACACACACACACACCCACACATACTCAATCCTCTCCTCGGACCTTTTAATCGTCTTGCCTTAAGTTATATTGTAACCTTATGAAGGATTTCATATTTTTAAATTTTCAATACTTTATTGGACTGAGCCTCAGTACTGAAGTAATTAAAATTGAAAGCCCTATTTCAATATCTTAAAATTATGCTTAACAAGAATGGTGTAACATTTGACAAATGTGTATATGTTTATCTATTATGACGTTATTAAGTTTGGTTGTGTTATTTTTCTTGGCTCTGTTTGTTTTGTTCTGATGTTGTTTGTTGTTTGTCTGTTTTTCTCTTATTTATCTTCTTCTGTAGGTTTGGTTTTATCTTTCCTCTTTTGTTTGTTTTGATGTTTTGGTTAGGTTTTTTTTGGGAGGTGGGGGTTTTTATTTTTAGGTTTTCTTTTATTTGCTAGTCTTTGGGGGGGGGGGGGTGTTTTGGGGGGGAGCTGTTTTTGAAAAGGTGGTAATTTCCCCTTTGTTTTTATGTGAGACTGTAATAAGTATTGGGTAAATATTATTAAGATTATCCCTAAACGGGCGGGGACTGATGTAAAAAATCAACATGTGTGCTTATTTATTATCCACGAAATAAAAGATTCTCAATGTCATTGTCATTGTCTCTCCCTCTTTTGTTCGCTCCTTTTATCGTTTCTGCTTATAGCTATAAAGTTTGTTTGTATCCTGATGAATAACGTATTCATGCTTTATATTTTCAATATTTTATTGGGCTTGTCGGCGGTACTTGGAGTTTAATGAATTCCCTATTTCAATATCTTTAGTTACGGTGTAACACTATTGTACCATTTAACATTGTGTAATGTTTATCTTAAATGACTTTATAAGTGTGAGAGTATGAGTATTTGGTTTTATTAATTAAGATGTATCCCTACGGGTGGGGACTGGATATATAAAAAAAAAAAGCACATGGATCTTATTCATTATCCTGGAAATAAAATAATTTGTCATTGTACTCTCTATGTCTCTCTCTCTCGTCAATCGTCTCTCAACTCATCTATCGTCACCATCAATCGATCATCTCTCTCTCTCTCTCTCACTCAACGCTCACGTCACTCACTCACAATTTTACTCAATCTAAATTGTTTAATTTTAATCAATATATCTGTTTTTGATATTAATGTTCTAAGCCATTTGGGAATTGTTGTTTATTGACACATACTTATCGTTCTCAATGTAATTATAAGCGGATGGTATCTCTTTGACATTTATTGTTCTGGCAATATTTATTGGGGATTATGGTTAGTTGAATACCCTACACATTTATATCATTTTACCTAAAACCATGAGGTTGTAAGCTTTTGTTGTCGTAGGTTGTCGTTAGTGTTTTTGTTTTTGGTGTTGTGGTGTGTGTGTGTGTGTGGTGTGTGTGTGTGTGTGTGTGTGTGTGGTGTGTGTGTGTGAGTGTGTTGGTGTGTGTGTTGTGTGGTGTGTTGTGTTGTTGTTGTTGTTGTTTGTTGTTGTTGTTGTTGGTGGTGGTGGTGGTGGTGGTGGTGGTGGTGGTGGTGTTGGTGGTGGTGGTGGTGTGGTAATATCCTAAAATCATAGGCAAGAGCCTGTTGCGAAACAAGTATATGAAACTTCAGTGTAAACCCTTGTAAAGTCAGATCACACATTTATTCTATAATTCTTCTCCTCTGTTTGTTTAGGATCTTGGTATTTGTTGTTTTAATGGTTGTAAGCCTCAGTTGTTTTTGCAGAGATGCTAAAAAGCATGACATTGAACAGACCGCAAGGAACTAAGAAACGGATATTGACCTCGTCCTTGTAAAAGGAGACAGTACCAACACAATGACCGAAAGGACTCAGATGCAAGAATCCAACGAAAGGAAATCTTCATTAGTGAGGAAACTGGCGTGGTGTTACACTACTACCCATGGTGCCAGTAATGTGCTCAGCCAATATCCTCATCACAAGAAAACAAGAAGGAGTAGATCGGGGGCATCTCTCAGAAAAAGAACAAGCTGGATTTCGAAAGAGGGAGGGAAACTGTCGGGGCAAAAATTTATACTCAGAACATCGTGGAACAAGTCAACACGAATGGAACGCGAACACTGTACAACACTTCATTGACTTTTAAAAGGCCTTTGAACTCCATATAACGACCGAGACAGTCCTCTGGATCAACATGCGGTCCCAATATGAAACCACAGAAACTCATCCCCAGGATGGTCTAGGACAATTACGAGGACTCAGTGGCTCCGTCATTGTTTGACAACGAAACAACAGACTATATAACTGTGTTCCCAGTGATTACCGTGGTGAAACATGGATGCTGCATGTCAAGGATTCCTCTTCCTTCTCGTGATAGACTGGGTGAATGAGAAGAACAGTGGAAGGTGAGAGAAATGGGATAAGATGGACTTCATGAACATGTTAGAAGACTTGACTTTTCAGACGCACTCGCCCTCCCATTCATCAACCATGATCAACTAAAACACAAAACTAAAAGACTGGAAGACAAGCACGCAGCAAATTTGGACTCAAGCTGAATGGACAGAAGTGCAAAAGCCATGAAAGTAAACAGCATGAACAACGACGGTCTGAGGTGTTGAGATCAGGAAGTTGCAGAGGAGGAGAACTTTCACCTCATCTCGAATCAAACGTCACCAAAATACGGAGGAAGGAACATCAGACATCAAGAAGAGAGTAGCACTGGCCAAGTGCGCAGATGAACGTATTATCCAACATCCTGCCAAATGGTAGACATCGGCAGAAAAACCAAGCAACCTTTTCAAGAGCCTTAGTCTTTAGTCAAGTTTCTGATCTTCCTCTTATACGGATGTGGACTTGGAAATTTAACGAAAGGTGAGAAGAAGAGAACCTATAACATTTTCCAAAACCAAATGTTCTGAGGAGGATCTTAAAAGATCCGATGGCAAGAACACTTTCCCAAACAAGCGTCTTGGAAATGCAGGAGCAAAAAAAATCGCCAGGAGATTAGAAGCGGGATGGAACTGATGGACATGTCCTAAAAAAGGCGGAGGACACGATTTTTCCCCTGGGAGGCACCTAAAGGGAAAAGGGGAAAAAGGGGCGCCCAAAAAAAAACAGCGACAAAATGGTAGAAGTAGAGCGGAACGGCAGGTGGAGCACGGGAACCCCCGCACGACGCACAGTTTGGCCCGGAAAAAGTGGAGGAAATAGTTCAAGCCCTTTGGTGCCCTCCCGGCCAGAGAGAATTAAAGGGTTTAAGGGAAAGGGCCCCATTGTTTGGTTTCGGGTTTCCCCTCTTTTTGTTTTGAATTGTTTAATTTTTCTTGGTACTTTATTTGTGTTCCACCTTTTTTCCGGAATAAATTTATTTCTAAACCTTTTTTTGTTACTAACTAACTTTTTTTTGGACAAGGGCGGGGAGGGGGGGGGGGGGGGGGGGGGGGGCTAGAGATGGAACATGAACTTAAACTTGTAATTTAAGATTTCGGTACACACCAGTTTTACTCTTCTTTTCATTTTTCCCTTGTTTTCCCCATAATTATTATTTTCTGTTGCATTCATCCGCGGGTTGTAGATCCACGGAAATAATTGATTTATAAAAAAAAACATAAAACAAAAAAAAAAAAAAAATTTTGTAGTTTTTTAATTTTGGGGAAATATTTTTCAGCAACCCCTGCCCCCCCCCCACCCCCCCCCCTTCCCCCCCTTCCGTCCCTTTTTTGTTCAAAAACTTCCTGCCCGATTGTTGCTAGGTTTAACATTTTTGGAACTCAGCAATCCTCATTTTGGTTTGCATTTCCAACTTCGGTGACTACTGGTATTCTTTAATCCCCAAAAAAAGCACAAAGTGTTTTTTTATACTTTTGAAAAGGGGTTTTTTTTAAAATCACAAAAAAAAAAAGCCCCTTACTTAAACTAAAAATGGAGATTTGGGGCTCTATTTCTTCTGTGAAAAAGGGGAATGACCCCAGGCTAACCCGGAGTGTAACTAAAAGCCCTTTTTTTTAAATTCAATTTAGGAGGTTAAAGTCCTTTTGTTTTTGACGAACAGGGCAGGACCCGGGCAAGCTACAATTCCACGATCTGTTGCTGACTTCTGTAAGTGCAAAAAACAGATTAATCAGTATAATGTTGTATTAAGACATGTATAACATATTTCACTTATGCTTTTTAAGGTTTTCGTATGACTAGCGGGACAAAACAAAATACAAAATCGCTGTGGTCTAGGCCTATCCTTTGCCTCAGTTTATCAGTGATAGGCTTCCAATTTCCATGTGGAAGAAGAAGAAAGCGTGGGAAAGACAAAGCCAGTCACTGGCCAATTTCTTGTGAACGGGAGGCTGTGTAGCACTGAATTTGGTACCAATTCCTTCCTTAGTTTATGCTGACCTCAGTGGAATGTTCATTCATAATGTGCGTGTACTAGGTAGAGCTTAGTGCATGAGGGAAATTCCCCACTAGGCTGAAATGACGTCTGGCGGGCTGCGGAGGGTATAAATTCATTCTGATCCTATCGGCTGTCTCTCGCCCACCCATTCTACCTCAAGGTCCTTATCATATTATACAATATGTTATAACAATTTGACTTATATAATTTAAAATGCGTGAGCATGGGTAGAATGTTTATAATGTGCGTGCGCGTGCGCGAGTGACTGTGAATGTGCGGACGTACGGGTTTACTTGTACGCACATGAGTAAAGTGATTTTTGTTGGGGTGGGTTTGTGGCTGGCTGAGATATTGCTGATTTGTGGATGCATTTTATCTCATGATGGGTGGTGCTGATGTTGGACAGTGTGTGTGTTTTAAATACTATGTTTAAATGTTTATTGTTTTATGTATGGCCCGTAACCATGGTTTCTCTGTCTTTTAGATAATAAAGCTTTTTAATTTGAATTTGAATTTGATTTATCAACTTATCTGTCGATGCAGGAAAAGTTAATTTTTTTTAGCGAAAGATCCTGTAGTGAGACTCTCTTGAAAAGTTGACTCTCTTGATAGTTGTTACACCTCCTACTCACTCACTATCCCTTGGTTCGGACAACGTGGGTACTGCAGGACCTGCAAGTGGACGCCAAATGGTTCTGTCCTGGGCTGCTTTCAGAGGTTTGGTACGTGAGGGGGTTCCACTCCTTGATGTTGGATAATTTCCCCTTTTTTCGTGTCGTCCTGCCTCCCTTGCTCTTCCACCCTTTTCCCCGCGGGCGTCATTGACAGGCTGTTTAAAAACTTGTTGTGTGGCCAAACACTTCGTTTCCCCGTTTGACTGTATTACAAAGTCTTTTTTTTGCCAGCCAGTGCCTGATCTGCTCCAAAGTGTCATTGTTTTGTCGTCTTGTAGGGAGGGTTTAGGATCCCCTGAGGGACTTCAACTCAAGGCTTGAATGCGAATTCAAATTTCGGGAGTAAGTGTCCAAAGCTTCACAGCTGTACAAGGCAAGGAAAGTTCATGCCTGTAGATCTCTTAGTGTGGTTCTGAGTTGTGTTTCCCTCCACACTTTCCCCAGAGTCATGGGGGGAGAGTGCCACAGGGAAGTTGATCTTACTACCCTTTGTGCTTATTCTTTTGGTGATGACTGCTCAGTACTTGAAAGTTTCCCCACCCTCATAATGTCTCGCCACCCTCTTGATGCTGGTGGAAGTGTCGGTGTGTTTCTGTTCACTAGTCTTGCTTTTTTCCGTGCTGATCTCCCTACCGGGTGGCTTTGGTTTTTCCAGTCCTGGTGGTGAGATCCTGGAGGTTCTTCTTCACTGGCCATGAGATCAATACGTCTGCGAATCGAAGATTGCAGACTGGCCTTCCTCCTATTGTGATTGTGGTCTTGAAGTCAGAGAGGGCCTCTTGCATGATGTTCTCCAGGAACACGTTGAAAAGAACAGGGGTATAGCGGGCAGCCTTGTTGAACTCCAACTGAAGTCCGGAAGAACTCCCCGATTTCTCCACCCATGAGGACTGCACTGTGGGAGCTGTCATACAGCGCCTGGATGACTTGAATCAGTTCCTCGTCGAAGCTATACTCTCATATTGCCCCAAGCTTCTTGCCACACTCGATCGAAGGCCTATCTTGAAGTCAATGAAGTTGTTGTAGAGCTGTAGCTGATGTTGAGATGCTTCTCTATGAGCATTCTGATGTTGAAGATCTGTTTCGACAGTGCTTCGACCTGGTCTGAATCCTGCCTGTTCTTCTGATAGGATTTCTTCTGCTTGTGGTTTCAGTCTATTAAGGCAATGCGTAGCATAACTTTGCTTGGATGGTTTAATCAGGACAGATTGTTCTGTAATTTGGGCACTTTTCAGGTTCCCTTCTATTGGAAGTGGAACTATGATGGATTGGGTCCATGTTCAGGCACATCTTTGTGGTCCCAGAGCGTTTACTGGGGGGCAGATGATTGTTCAATGCCTTGCTCATCTCTTGGTCGTTCTTGATGAGTCTCAGCAGAGATGTTGTCAATCCCCTGGTGACTTGCTCTTTCCAGGGATCTTACAGCTTCTTTCTACTTTCCTCCGCACCTGACCCCCCCCCCCCTTCCACTCCCATTGTGCTTTCAGGATTGATGGTCTGGGATCTTGCTCGTGAAGTTTGTTCGGATCAGCCTTCAGTTTGTAGTTGTACAGGTCCTCTGCAATACTTGTCCCTCTATCATGTAGTGGCGCTTCATCGTAAGGATGACCCACTTTGTCATTCAGTAGTCACGGCGGTTCTTGGCGCTGGGATAGGTTAGTATTCTTGATGGTTGGTATGCCTCTTTTGCTGTCTCCTTTCGCATGCCTTCTCAACCTTGCGCAATGTTTCTGGGTTTTTTGTTCTTCAATGGCTTTAGCTCCCTACGTTGTTCCACAGTACCAGGATATCGTTGTAAACCACGGTTTGGTTCTTTTCCTCTCTTTCCCAAGGATCTCCAGCGTGTCTCCTGCATGGTCTTGCTGAAGGTACTCAGTGAGGATGTGATCATCCTGGGAGTAAATTCAATGCTGCAAACTGCCACTATCTAGCTTTAAAGATTCAGCGACTTCGGGGTTCCTTCAGCTTTTCCATGTTGAACGCAACGGGGATTTCTCTTCGGTTCTTGGTCTTAGCTTGATCTGTAGGGTCATGAGTCCATGTCGTGGTCATACCCATATCAGCGCAGGGAAACTTCTTGTCTGGGCTTTTGTTGTATGTCGACTTTAAATCGTATGGGTGGTCCAAGATGTAGTCAATCTGGGTATGAGTCTTTCCTTTGGTGGAGTGCCAGTCTTTCTTTTGATGTCTTGTGGGTATAAGGTTGTTGGCGACAGTAAGATTGTGGCTGCTTTGGAAATCCACAACGTCTAGAGACCACTATCATTAGTTTCATCCCGCCACAACGGCCTTACTGTCCTGCCATTGGTCATAAGCGTCGGTACAGATCTTGCATTCAGTCGCCCTGGATCACGAGAAAGTACTTCTTTGGAGTTGTTGATTGATGGCGCTCTCCAAATCTTGTAGAAAACACTCGATTTGCTCATCTTTGTAGTCTGATGTTGGTGCATTGACTTGTATTGAATGGTCATGTGTGTGGTTTTGCTGCGAACACATCAGTCTGATTGAAATTGGGGTACAGCTGATGACACTGTTTAGTCCTTTCTTGTTGACAAGGAAATCTACACCGTGTTGGTGTTGGAGTCTGTCATCCACTATACATAGTTTGTGAACCTCCTCCTGTAGTTGCTTCGACCGGAATCCGAACCACGGACTTGGCCAGTCCAGTATTGTTCCCATTCGTATCTTCGAAGTTCGTGGTGGGTTAGCTCATGGAGCTTCCACATGCGTACAGGGTACGGATGTTCATGTACCAATGATGGTCCTTTCAGCCTGGAGTATGATGATTAGTTGTCTGGTCCCAGTCGCATATTTTCCCCCTCCATCCTGGAACCGCTCCAATGGAGGGGCGGTTTTTGGGTATTGGGCCTAAAAACCGACCCGGCATGTCTTTCCTTGCATTTTGTCCATTAGGTATTTCTGTGGCGGGTTTGCTTGGCGGCCCCCATCTTCTCCAAGCTGCTATTTGCCCATAGGGGGATTTTTGGGTCGGGTTAACTCCCCCTAGAAGGTAGTACGGGTTCAGGTTACCGTAGGGAGGCCCTCTGATTTGACCACAGTTGAATACAAAGTGCATATCCCTGTAGGCTGACATTGCATGGGGGTTGATTTTTTAAAATCTTTTTTTTTGTTTTTTCGTTTTTGTTTTGTGTTTTTGTTTTTGGTGGGATTTGGTAGTATTAATACTTTTAGTATATATAGTTGTAGAGTGGGGGTTTGTTCCCTGTTTTAAATTAATGGGGCTGTTAAAATTGCCGGGTTTTGTTTTTGCAGCAGTGATGCTGAAAAAAGACTTTAACCCTTTCCCATTTTTACCCCCCCCCACCCCCCCCCCCCCCTGCCGCTGCCGATCTATTTTTTCCCGCGCCCCCGCCAGAGTCATTTCCCCTAGTGAAAAAATTTCCTCTGACAAACTTACTAGTACACCCCCACTTTGAATGAACTTTCCCAAACTGAGGTCACATAAAAAGAAGGGAAATTGGTAAAAAATTCAGTGCACCAGCCCCTTTTTTTCACAAGAAATTCCCGTGCCGGGCTTTGTCTTTCCCACGCTTTTTGAGAAAACATGGCAGCAAAGATTGACATACGTTTGGGAGAATAACTGTTTGGGGAAATAAAGCATTTGGCTAAAGGGGACAGTTCAAAAAGGAAAAAAATTGACCCGAGTTAAAGTGATGTGAAAAAGGAAAAAATAGGAAAAGGTATGATTGGGAAAGTGTTGTGAGGTAACATTGGGTTGGGGCTTCATAGCAGATGACGTGGCGCGGCGCCAAGTCCCTTGCACAGTGAAAGATTTCCGCTGTGATGGGCCGGCACAACTTCCCACGAATGAAGCCTTAGATTATTTTTTTTTGTTTGTGCCCCCAACATTTTTTTCAAATTTTTAGCAGATGAAACTAAAAATTATGCCGGCAAAAAATCGCCGTGAAAGGCTGTCTAGACCCCTTATGGACAAAAAAACACCTGAGGAAATTAGGGGTTACCCGTCAGTTTTTTATTTGAGGGGGATCAAACTTGCCAAGGCTTATTTGCTGGTCGATGATTTTGGGTTTTCTGAGTCCCGGATCAGTAATTTTATGACGAAAACCCGATTTCTCAAAAATTTAAACAGTATTTTCCCCCTGAAAACAGCCAACACTCCTGGACGCGACACTGGGCTTGACACCTACATGTGACAATCTGTAAAAGGCTATTGGTGAGGACCATAGTGTCTTTGTAAATATTTGGGGTGGCATATTTTTTGTAAAAAAATGTATTATGGCATTAGTCAAATTGTCAATATGTTTGAATCTTTCCACTCAGAAAAATAATTGGGGCAGTATTTTGAAAATGTGAATTTCGATTGGGTTTCCATGAGGGGGGATCATGGGGGACACATTAGGGAGGACCACATTTTTTTTTTTTAAAATCACATACGATATTGCCATGTTGAGGTAGTTGTACACTAAAACTGATGTTGCAATGTTCCCGTATTTGGTACAAAAAGGG
>CM054141.1:71220475-71288466 GCA_028751875.1 Rapana venosa
TTTCCCATTTTTACCCGCCACACCCCGCCACTGCCTGCCCGCTCGCACGCATCTATTTATACCCGCCGCAGCCCGCCAGACGTCATTTCAGCCTAGTGAGAAATTTCCCTCATGCACTAAACTCTACCTAGTACACGCACACTATGAATGAACATTCCACTGAGGTCAGCATAAACTAAGGAAGGAATTGGTACCAAATTCAGTGCTACACAGCCTCCTGTTCACAAGAAATTGGCCAGTGACTGGCTTTGTCTTTCCCACGCTTTCTTGTAGCTAAACATGGCAGCAAAGATTGAGCATACGATTTGGGAGGAATATACTGATGTGGAAATTAAAGCTATTTGGCTCAAGTGGAACAGTTCGAAAGAGAATAAAATGATGAATCCGATGTTGAAGTAGATGTAGAAGAAAGAGATGAAATAGGAGAAGGTAGTGAGTTGGAAAGTGATGCTGAGGATAACATTCGGTTGGCTTCATAGCAGATGACGTGGCGCGGCGCACAAGTGCCTTGCACAGTGCAAGACTTCACGCTGCTGACTGGGCCGGCACAACTCTCCCACTGAATGCCAAGCCCTTAGATTACTTTGTTTTGTTTGTGCCCCAACATTTTTTTTCAAATTGTAGCAGATGAAACTAACAATTATGCCAGGCAAAAGATCGCCGTGAAAGGCTTAGTCATAGATCCATTATGGACAGAAACAACACCTGAGGAAATTAGGGCTTACCTGTCAGTTTTTATTATGATGGGGATCAAGCATTTGCCAAGGCTTCATCTCTGCTGGTCGACTGATTTGAGATTTTCTGAGTCACGGATCAGTAATATTATGACGAAAACCAGATTTCTCAAAATTAATCAGTATTTCCACCTCTGAAACAGCCAACACTCCTGGACGCGACACTGGGCTGTGACACCTACATTGTGACAATCATGTAACTGGCTATTGGTGAAGGACACACTAGTGTCTTTGTAAATAGTAGGCGTGAGCATATATTTGTAAATAATGTATATATGCGCATTAGTCAACATTGTCAATATGTTTGAATACTTTCCACTCAGAAAATGTAGACTTGGTGACAGTAATTTTGTGACAAATGTGAATGTTCGATTGGATTACCATGATGGTGGATGCGATGGGGGACACATTCAGGCAGGACCACATTTATTTTTTTAAAATCACATACGTATATTGCGCATGTTAGAGGGTAGTTGTACACTAACAGCATGATGTCACTGCAATGTTACCTGTATTTGGTGACAAAGAGGGGACAGCAGCATGACACATGTAGGTAGGACACACATCTTGGGGTGCAGAACAAAGTATGACATCATATGAATACTTTGGCCAAATATGACTGCTCTGCGAACAATGGTAACTGTACAGCACTATGTGTACTTGAGGTACCTTATTCTCTTAAAAAAACGGCATAAATTTTCGAATACTACAGAGAGTTTCTCTGTAAGAAATGTGAATGGTAAAGGGTTAAAACTGTTAAAGAACCTACACACTACCTGTAGACATAATCATTAAGCTAACTCAACTGATTGATTGAAAGAAGAATCTATAGGTCACTCATCTAAAATCTGTACAATTTTGTTATTTATGATAGTTATGGAAAAAATAAATATTGGCATTAGATACTGTTTTCAGTCATTTTAAAGAGATTTATAATTGCCTGATCAGGTAAAACTTGACTTGGACACAAGTCAAAAGCAAATGTTATTAGTTTGACAGCTCTTTTATGTAGGCAGCTTATAATTATGTGCCTTTAGGTTTGTTTCACTAGCAGTGGCACTGTCCCATAAGCAAGGTAGAACTAGAAGCGTGATTTATAGATGATAGAATGTGTGCATCAAAGGACAGCTTTCATGACTGCATATATTATTTAATTTATTTCTAAAGACAATTCTTGATTTTTTTAAGATGATATAATTTTAGTGAAATGCGTTTTCCTAATGAGGCTATGTAATCTAGCCAAGATAAATCATCAATTACTGCACCTAGTGCCTTGTGTGAAACTACATCTTTGATCTTTCACCCTTGAATAAGTATTGGCATGAATGGAGAACACAATTTTTCTCTTTTCTGCCAAGTAGTTAGAAATATTCACTTTGTTTTAAATGAATTAAGAGACATTGGATTCAGTTTTGTCTGTTCACTAAGTTTATCAATATTTGCCTGCATATTACAGTTACTAGCTGGTTTGGATCACTGTAGTGTTATTATATAATTGAATTGATGTATCATCAGCAAACATTTCATATGAACAATGATATGAATATGTGTGTGTGTGAAAGCAAGTTGAGTCAAAATGATCTTTATTGAGGGTAAAAGATTCAGGTTATACTTTTTTTTCATCCTGCCCTCACAAAAAGATAAAGAAAATCAACTGGTAAAAGCAAACAAAAGAAGTGTTTAAAAATTAATCTATGTTAAATACAACCCCAAAAAATTAGGAAAACATTTTGGTAAATCCAAACCTCACAGTATAAGATAAAAACAAAACCAAGACAGTACAACATATGCTCAATTCAGACAGACATATTATAATGAAAAAAAGCAGAACAACAAAGGTAAGAATAACAATTTACAAGCAGCTAGATGTAAAATTTTGTAAGGTAACCTTGATCAGTCGTTGGTAAGGAAATGGCATCACAATATGTATCTAGTTGTGATTATGTCCATCAGATGTTTCTTCAAAAGTTTCTTAAATGTTTGTTTTGAAGGAGCTAATTTTACAGTAATATTCTAGTCTAAAGCATGAAAAATTCATATGTAGGCTACAAGCAGAGCTAAAGACACTCAACATACAAACATTCATCACAGAAAATAGCTGAAATCTATATCACAAACCCAGGCAACTGAACTATTTCCCCACACCGTATTTTTTCCCCATCCTCATATATGGACACTCATCCATGTATACAGTCTGGGAATGCATTGCACATAAATCATTCATGAATGTATTATGATAATTAATATAAGTGAGCAGCCAAGATGATTTCACTATTTTTAGTATTTGTTAGTTTCTAATATAAAAAAAAAAGCACCTTAGTTACACACTTTTAAACTGAGATTAAAAATTTGACGAGGTGACAGCCCTCATAATTATGGCCTTTGTGGTTGCCTGGGCTATAATAATCATCAGGATTAAATTGACATGATTTCAGTTATGTTTCTTGCAAAAGTAGAAAGTTTTAAAGTTCATAAGTATTATTCTGTTAATTATACATAAGCCCAATGTTCAGGGTTTTTCTTTTTTATGAGAATACTTGTTGGTTGTTTGTGAGTGGTGTGAAATAATATTCATTAAATGCACACCTTTTTTGTACTAGGGATCAAGTAAATAAAAGAAAAAAAAACTCCAAAAAACATATTATGACTTAACAGTTTGATTCTAGATCGTGAAAAAGTTCTCCAGCAAAACCTGTTGGTCATTTTCTATGTATTATATTCGTTCCATCTTTGGGAAAGTTTTTTCCTTTAGACTCAATCTGGTTAAGAATGCTTGATGGAGTATGATAAGTGCCGTAAAAGCAATCACAGAACTGTGCTGGTCAGTGCTGTCTTAAACTTCAGTACAACTAGACAGTACTTCCTTAAAACTTCAGTACAACTAGTCAGTACTTTCTTCAACTTCAGTACAAGTCAGTACTTTCTTAAACTTCAGTATAACCAGACAGTATTTTCTTAATCTTCAGTACAACTAGTCAGTACTTTCTTAAACTTCAGTACAACCAGACAGTACTTTCTTAAACTTCAGTACAACTAGTCAGTACTTTCTTAAACTTCAGTATAACCAGACAGTATTTTCTTAATCTTCAGTACAACTAGTCAGTACTTTCTTAAACTTCAGTACAACTAGTCAGTACTTTCTTAACTTCAAGTACAACTAGTCAGTACTTTCTTAAACTTCAGTATAACCAGACAGTATTTTCTTAATCTTCAGTACAACTAGTCAGTACTTTCTTAAACTTCAGTACAACTAGTCAGTACTTTCTTAAACTTCAGTACAACTAGTCAGTACTTTCTTAAACTTCAGTATAACCAGACAGTATTTTCTTAATCTTCAGTACAACTAGTCAGTACTTTTTAAACTTCAATTACAAAAGACGTCTTTCTTAAACTCAGTAACAACTGTCAGTACTTTCTTAAAACTTCAGTACAACTAGTCAGTACTTTCTTAAACTTCAGTACAACTAGTCAGTACTTTCTTAAACTTCAGTATAACCAGACAGTATTTTCTTAATCTTCAGTACAACTAGTCAGTACTTTCTTAAACTTCAGTACAACTAGTCAGTACTTTCTTAAACTTCAGTATAACCAGACAGTATTTTCTTAATCTTCAGTACAACCAGACAGTACTTTCTTAAACTTCAGTATAACCAGACAGTACTTTCTAAAACTTCAGTACAACTAGTCAGTACTTTCATAACTCTCTTGTTGTTGGATTCTACAGAGCTAAACTGCCTGTAGATTTTGAATTCTTTGAAGGTTTTCTACCTCCATCTGACTTACTTTACTCCTAAGACAATTGTGTGTGTGCATGACATGTTATTCAAGTGAAATTCCTGTCACATGCTAGGTATGTTTTTTACTTGCATTTAGGCCGCTAGTTTATGTCGGGTAACCAATGTCTTGTCATTGTCACCTGATTTGATCACCAATCAAGGTTAAAAAATATTTGGTATATATGATAAAACAGCAAATCCTGCATGATTTGCCAATAGTTCATGCATGTTAGTGTTGAATATGGAAGTGATACCCAGCTGATGTGTTTAACAATGGTTATGTGCATAGTACGTCAAGGATGTGTCACACAATGTCACATAGCACCTGTTGTTTTATGGTAAGTCTCGAGGTAGCAGAAGTTATGTTTTAACATTCTTTCTTTTGAAAACAAAGTAATATGCAATCACATGTGGCCTTTTCTGCAGTTTATATCTGTGTGTGCTGACCACGTGGTTTGTAGTGTAAAGAAGTGTATTATTGTCATGACTGTCACACTTCACCAGTGTCACACGCACAGGTGTGTGTGCACATTCGAAACAACACAGATCTTCTGTAACCCTACAAAATTTTAATGTTGGTAGTCTCTAAAATGTCGTTTAGTGGTGGCACAGGGTCCACATCACAAAAAAAGCACAAATTAGGGTGTGTGTGTGTGTAGGGGGGGGGGGGGTTGTCACCCATTGCTATCACCTGTCATAACCTTGGCAGACCTGAGACCTATTTTATTGTCCTTCTTGCTATTTTTCATTATTGGCAATATCTGTTCTTTTCTGCCATTGCTAGTTTCAAGCAACTAATAAGTGTAGGGCTAATAATGAGGAAAACAGGTCAAAAGGCATCGTTTTCAGGCGTCTATGCCCGCGGAAAGCCAGCGAGGTCTAATTTCTCCACTGTCATGTGGTTGTTTGCAGATTGTGCCCTGTAGATTACTTTATTTTCAGGCTCACTCTTCTCCCTAACTCGCAGGAATTTTCCTCCTTTCTCTTCCTCGTAAGCATTTAATTTCGGACTCACTTAACATTTCTCGTTCATATGATTCTACTTCCAGACAATAACATTTCAATTTATCGTCTCGATATCAGATGATGCGGTTCTGCTACGAAGAAACGCCTATTTTTTTCCGCCACGCTGCACCATTTGAAAAGGTTCGGTCGCTGGCTAGTTATTTTCTTCATTCCCTCCCCACTACACGCTGTTAGTGGTCTAAATTTATCACTGGAACTCTCTGATTACCCTCCCAGCATTCCGCCCCACAATATTTTCTGACAGATAGTTGTTATAATACCACGAGATCTGTGTTGTGATGGAAAAGTACTGCCCTCGTGGGCAGCACCAATTGTCTGGCTGCGGTCGTATTGAAATCTAGCTGCAGCTACCGTTACTGTCGGCTGCGGCGGAATCGGGGACAAGAGGGTTTTTGTTTAAACTTCAGTACAAACTAGATAGTGCTTTCTTAACTTCAGTACAAAATAGTCTGTACTTAAAACTAGACTACAACTTAGTAGTACTTAAACTTTCTCTACAACTATTCAGTATACTTCCTTAAACTTCAGTACAACTAGTCAGTACTTTTTTAACTTTCAGTACAACTAGACAGGTCTTTCTTAATTCAGTACAACTAGTCAATACTTAAATAAAACTTCAGTAAAATAGTCGTACTTAAACTTTACTACAAACTAGTCAGTTCTTAAAATTCACTACATTACTTGTCAGTACTATTTATACTTCAGTACATCTAGTCAGTAATTCTTAAACTTCCAGTACAACTAGACAGTACTTCTTTAACTTAGTAACAACTAGTCAAACTAGACAGTACTTTCTTAAACTTCAGTACAACTAGTCAATACTTAAACTTCAGTACAACTAGACAGTACTTTCTTAAACTTCAGTACAACCAGTCAGTGCTTTCTTAAACTTCAGTACAACTAGACAGTGCTTTCTTAAACTTCAGTACAACTAGACAGTGCTTTCTTAAACTTCAGTACAACCAGACAGTACTTTCTTAAACTTCAGTACAACCAGTCAGTGCTTTCTTAAACTTCAGTACAACTAGACAGTGCTTTCTTAAACTTCAGTACAACTAGACAGTACTTTCTTAACCCTAGTGGCACGCTTCCCGGAATATTCCGGTAAAGGCGGGTTCGGTGTGTTTGCGGATATGGATATTCCGGGGATGATCGTAGGTGATCGTAATTGAAAGCTTACTTTCGCTTTCAAAGGTTCAGCCAATGAATGTTAAGGCCGTTGTAGGACACAGAAAGGGGTGAAGGTTGTTTGACACACACAAGCAACAAAGAATCTGATTGGTTAAGAGTGTTGGGGGTTTTTTTTCGGACCAGCTGAGATCGTCTTCAACAAAAATGGCGGCCAGCGTTTGCACCAGAATTTCTTCAAGCATTTTTCGAGCTGTCTTAGAGGCTGGATTTGGTTGAAATAAACAATGAGAGAGACGATGAGGTAAGGATTGTGGAATATTTTTGAAAAACTTGGTAAAAATCGGGTCGCGATTGGACTGAATCGAGCGGTGCTGTTTTAGGGATGGACTTCTTCCCTACTCGGTGATTTCGACCATTCACAGATTGTTTTACTTTTATTTTGTTATGATCACACCGGCTTCGATATAGCTGTTGTTGAGTCAATTGCCTATGCAGCTGAAGTACTTTTGCTTCAAGGATATTAAGTGATCTTTGTATTTTCGTCATAGAAAGCCACCACTTCGCACATTCCATCATGACGGTCGCGATGGCTTCGATCCTTTGCTGAACTTTTCCGGATATTTGGTGACCGATAAAGCGATACAAACTCCTTATTTTTTCAAAACTTATGTCAAGAAATAGTGTTTACCTAATCATTTATTTTATTTATTTATTTTTTTTAAATTCTTTTATATCGAGGAAAATGGAATAAGCACTATGTGCTTTTTTAAATCCAGTCCCCATGTGTATGCGGTTTTGTCAATTCTGTCATCTGTTCCCACCGGCACACAATGGCCTTCTCTTACGAAAAGCAGAATAGGATTTAACGTGTGCACAAGATGTTCTGCGTGCGTTCGTACACGGGGCCTCGGTTTATAGTCTCTTTCCGAAGGACTTTTGGGTGATGAGTGGAAATTGTCTGCAACTGATGTCTTGACATTTATGCAACGCAGAATCTTGGCTTATTCGTGTTTTAAAATCGATCTGGGGACCTGACGTGGAACAGTGAGTGGTTGTAGTGTGCACACGATTTTGGGGGGGGGGGTTTGGGGGGATTTTTTTTAATAATCATAAACACTACACACTATTATAAAATTACATCATTTAAAAGCATATATTATCTGTTCGTTCAGTGATTTATTGCGAACACATTTAATCAGGTTTTGGTATATCAATATCATGGTGTTGTTTAGCCCACCCTGCTCCAAAACAATGCTAGCCAATGTTAATTCAGCCAATAGAAGTGAGGCTTGTTGCTGTCTATTCAGCGCTACTAGGGTTAAACTTCAGTACAACTAGACAGTACTTTCTTAAATTTCAGTACAACTAGACAGTGCTTTCTTAAACAAATGGATATGGGTATTTTGGAGACAATATTTCACACTGGATATTAAAAACAAAAAACCCAGGGCGGTTGCACTGTGACTTATTACACTATGGGTATCTGTAGGACAAAATTTCGCACTAGATGCAGCAAAGAAGTTGTGCTGTGACTGATTTCTTGATTTATGTGGTATTACAGGAACAAAAAATTGTCACACTGGATAACAACAAAGTGTTGTGCTGTGATGATTCTGATTATCTATGGGTAATTTAAAGGACAAATTCACACTGGATAACAACCAAAGACGTTGTGCTTGTGCTGATTCTAATCTGTGTGCTGATTTCAAACAGATAAAATTCAGAAGATATCAAGGATAGTACATGAAACGGGAACAGGTAGACGATGAGAGGAAGGGAGAAGATGTATGGAAAACGTGTCTCAAGCACGCCATGGAAGAAGCAGGAAGTCTGGAAGTCGTGGTTGGGGAGCAATACACAGAAAGTGCCGCGGTGTCATGTGGGTGTGGAAGGTAAGATGGCAATTGGCAGTGGGTACAGTCTAGCCCACCCTTCCCCCTTAGCATGGGTCAGTGGTTCAGGATCACCTAAACTTGCTTTTTACAGGCAACCTTTGTACAGCTCTGTTTTGTAGTGTAGCCTGTAGAACTGTAGTTTGCTGTAGAGTTCTGTTTTACCTGCAGAACTGTAGTTTGCCTGTAGAACTCTGTTTTACCTGTAGAACTGTAGTTTGACTGTAGAACTGTAGTTTTCCTGTAGAACTCTGTTTTACCTGTAGAACTGTAGTTTGCCTGTAGAACTGTGGTTTACCTGTAGAACTGAAGTTTGCCTGTAGAACTGTAGTTTTCCTGTAGAACTGCAGAACTGTAGTTTTCCTGTAGAACTCTGTTTTACCTGTAGAACTGTAGTTTGCCTGTAGAACTGTAGTTTGCCTGCAGAACTGTAGTTTGCCTGTAGAACTGTGGTTTACCTGTAGAAACTGTAGTTTTCATGTAGAATCTGTTTTACCTGTAGAACTGTAGTATGCCTGTCGTGAACTTGTTTTACCTGTAGAACTGTAGTTGCCTGTAGGTACTGTGTTTACCTGTGAACTGTCGTTTGCCTGTAGAACTCTGTTTTACCTGTAGAACTGTGGTTTACCTGTAGAACTCTGTTTTACCTGTAGAACTGTAGTTTGCCTGTAGAACTCTGTTTTACCTGTAGAACTGTGGTTTACCTGTAGAACTGTAGTTTTCCTGTTGAACTGTGTTTTCCTGTAGAACTGTAGTTTTCTGTAGAACTGTGGGTTTAACCTGTAGAACTGTAGTTTGCCTGTAGAACTGTAATTTGCTGTAGAAAGTAGTTTGCCTGTAGAAAAACTGCGGAAACTGAAGTTTGCCTGTGACTGTTAGTTGCGTAGAACTGTAGTTAGCCTGTAGAATAGAACTGTAGGTTTTCCTGTAGAACTGTAGTTTTGCCTGTAGAAACTGTTGGTTTGCCTGTAGAACTGTAGTTTTTCATGTAGAACTGTAGTTTGCTCCTGTAGACTCTGTTTTAACTGTAGAATCTGTAGTTTAGTTTTCCTGTGAAACTCTGTTTTACCTGTATAACTGTAGTTTTCCTGTTGAACTGTAGTTTTCCTGTAGAACTGTTTGTAGTTTTGCCTGGTAGAACTAGTTTTTCTGTAGAACTGCAGAACTGTAGTTTGCCTGCAGAACTGTAGTTTGCCTGCAGAACTGTAGTTTGACCTGTAGTTTGCCTGTAGAACTGTAGTTTGCCTGTAGAACTGTAGTTTGCCTGTAGATCTGTAGTTTTCCTGTAGAACTGCGGAAGGAAAGATTGCCTGTTAGAACTGCGGAACTGAAGTTTAGTTTGCCTGTAGCACTGTAGTTTGCTGTAGAATTGTTTGTCCTGTAGAACTGCAGAACTGTAGTTTGCCTGCAGAACTGTAGAACTGTAGTTTTCCTGTAGAACTGCAGAACTGTAGTTTGCAGTAACCTGTATTGTTTGATGGTGAATACATTGGAAAAAAGTCTTTTTTTAACCTGAAAATTACATGAAAATTCTGACGCAATATTTCACATAGTATGCATAAAGTTTCTTGTCACTGAAAAACATTTTTATTTTTCTAAAAGGGTTTGTAATCAATACATGTTACTCTGTCAGGCCTGACAGTTGTTTCCCTTTACTTTTCCCTTGGAATACTACCTTTAGGGGTTAACGAAACAATTCACCCAAAGAGAAAAAGGTATTAAGAGTGATATGCCATGAAAGGTTCAGTGTTGATTCCAGGCTTGCGGGGCTGTTTGGGGGGATGGAATGAGTGGCAAAGTTCCTTCTTTGAAGTTTGTCTTTCATAGCAAGGTGTAAATTTAAAAGTCTCACGCTCAGGGTCGGAGCACTCGCTTTCCCCAGCCCAGTTAAGCAGCGTTGAGCTGGTTACCTTTTGGATGGGTGACGTTGTTGAGCGCCTTGGCTTTAGTACAGTTCCCCAGCAGTTCACCCAGTGTAAATGGGTACCTGCCCTCTTTTAGGGTCAGGAGGTAAAGCAGCTGAGGAGAGGAATGGGCGCCCGCCCTCAAATATGTGGCCTAGAGAAGTGAGGTCTCTGACGCCTCGCTCCCCTACGACCTTATAGGTTATGGGACCTTTTACTTTTTAATTGACACACAGAGTTGAACAATCCATGGTATCCCAGGTTCTTTGAAACAGTCTGGTCACACACAAAAATAGCCACAAAATATTCAGGTATGATTTTTTAAAATAATGTCATAGCCAAAAGGGCACCTAATGATGCACAAATGTTGACACACAAACACCGTAACATAAAGGCAGGCACATGACCTGCTGGTTGATCGACAGTGACTCCAATAAACAACATGAACTCACTGCTATTCTCAGCTAGTAGTCTGCAACCATGATGGTTTGAAGGGTGGTAGGTCAATGAATATTATAAATTAGATTAGAATGGGTATTCATGAAGGTGGTTTATGCGCCATTTTAAACGACAGAAACAGAAACTTGGTTGGGAACTTCTTGTCCAGAACATTTGTGTAGGATGGGGCCCTGATGGGGCTCTCCAGGAAATGATGGCCCAGGGGAAATAAAGGGAAAATTTCTACCTGTCAGTTCCAACATGAGTTTGACATTCATTCCATTTTCAACAGAGCTAAAACAGTTGCCACGCCAAAAATTGGTTGGTTCATATTTTTAAAAGATATGGCAATTGTCTTTTTCAGACTCTTCCATGCTGGTGCCTCTATGATTGCACCTCCCATTTACACTTAACTTACTGTCAACGCTATAGTCATGATAATCATGGATATCACTGTAACACCTGTCTTTCTTTCTTTTTGCTTATCTATCAGGGGACTCCATGACAACGATTGGGATAGAAAGTGTGATGTAGAGAGGCAGAAGATAAAGCGACAACTTGACTTTGCTTTGATGGGTAGAGGGGGGGACTGCTTTTACCTTCAGTGTTTAATAGTAGCTTCGCGTACAACAAAGTGCTTCCTATTTTGCTCTCAGGTTTCTTTTGTTCTACTTGGTACATTCTGATGCTTTATTCTTGATTATATTTTTGGATTTAAAACACTGCAGCTTGTCTAGACCCCTTCTGCAGTGACAGTCTAGCCAGCTCCTGAACCCTAAGCGTTTCGGCGGTCAGGGCAAAACGGGATTATCAGTTCACTGTAATGTTCCTCTGAAGAGGCCTGCGGTGTCAGGTTCAATGTGACTGTTGCATGTATCGTACTGTAATGTTCCTCTGAAGAGGCCTGCGGTGTCAGGTTCAAATGACTGTTGCATGTATCGTACTGTAATGTTCCTCTGAAGAGGCCTGCGGTGTCAGGTTCAATGTGACTGTTGCATGTATCGTATGTAAGTTCTCTGAAGATGCTGCATTGTCAGGTTCAATGTGACTGTTGCATGTATCATAGATCCTACTCTGTCTCAAACTGATCCCTTGCATCCTTCAGCTTTTCAACTCTAATTTTGAAGCTTGAGGTCACCCTGTGTTGTGTGCACTGCCGTGTGTGTCTTGTGATTGGGATTGTAGCTTCAGGTCAGCTCTTTGCCCTTTCTATCCCTCCATGCCATGTTTTCCTTTTCCTGTCTGCATGTGTTTTCTCTCTATCAGAGCAGGGGGGTTTTCTACAGAATTTTGCCTGGGACAACCCCCCATTTGCCATGGGTTCTTTTTCATGCACTGAATGGATGTTGCACGTGGGACTTTACTTTATCATCTCATCTGAAAGACTAGCACCCAGAACACCACTCATGGTCTAGTGGATGGGGAAAGTTTGGGCACAAAAAGGATCAAACTACCTGTACCTGTATAAACCGGATTTTTTCTTTCTTGGCAGGTTGCACGACCTCTAGACCAATGATCCATTATGATTCACATGGTCTAGAACAGGGGTGTTGCCTTTACTTACATTCAGTAAACATGAAAACAAAGCAAGAGTTTTGGTTTTGTGCATTGGTTTTTACTGGAAAAAACAAACAAACAACAAAATAAGATGTGCGTATGCCAGAACTAAGGTAGTGGAAGCAATACAAGGTGAGCTGGTTCCTGTTCTTTCCGTAGATCTTTATGCATCAGTGTCCACATGAGTTTTTTCAATGGTGGTGTGTTGTGTTGTGTCTTCGCTTGTGCAGAAAACGCGGGGGTGCAACTTGATGGACTTGTGCATATGTGGGGGCCAACTTTTGCTGGGGTGTGGCAAACAGCTGAAGGGTATAAATCCATACAAACACTTCAGTGAGTAAAACACTCCATGTTATATAGACTGGACGTCGATTGGTACTTGAACAAGAATTCTTTTGACTTGAGGGCGATGGAAGATGAATTTGTAGATTATGATGGAGGGAGAATATGAAGAAGATGGGCAGACTACTAATATTTGAGGAATTCTTTGTACAGAATGGTAGGTGAGGAGGACACTATGGACAGGAATAATATGTACTGAATGGTGGTGAGGAGGGACCTTGTGGACAGGAATATATGTACAGAATGGTGGTGAGGGAGGGACACTGTGGTTGGAATTCTATGAACGAATTGGTGGTGAGGTGGGACACTGTGGACAGGGATACCTATGAACATAATGGTATTGGGGGGGGGGGGGGGATGGGGGGGACCCAAGAGCGGTATTTGGGGGGACCCAGTGAACAAAATGGTATTTGGGAGGGACCCAGTGAACAAAACGGTATTTGGGAGGGACCCAGTGAACAAAATGGTGGTGAGGAGGGACACTGGCCAAAATGGCATTTGGGAGGGACACAGTGGACAGAATTCTGATCAGGAAGAATGCAATGCACAAAATTCTGGTTGGGAAGAATGCAATGCACAAAATTCTAGTTGGGAAGAACGCAATGCACAAAATTCTGATTAGGAAGAATGCAATGGGCAAAAAGCTGGCAGGTAGGGATAGAATGGGCAGATAGCTGGCAGGGAGGGATAGAATGGGCAGATAGCTGGCAGGGAGGGATAGAATGGGCAGATAGCTGGCAGGGAGGGATAGATTGGGCAGATAGCTGCAGGGAGGGATAGAATGGGCAGATAGCTGGCAGGTGAGGGATTAGAATTGTAGAAGAGGACTGTTGGATTTGTGACATGATGGGCTTATGCAATATTTAAAAGTGCTCAGAGACACCAGTCTGATGCAGTGAGGAACACTATTTTTTTAAACAACTTCCAATGAGGAGGTATATTAAAGGGAAAAACTCAGTCAGGGGGAATATCAAAAAGAAAAATCCATTGAGGAAGGATATTAAAGAGAAAAACCCAGTGAGGAGGGATATTAAAGAGAAAAACCCAGTGAGGAAGGATATTAGAATAACGGTATCCCTTACTTTTCTTTCTCCTAGTTCAGGAGTTTCAGAAAATCTTTGTTCTCGGGAAAATGGAATATTTCTTTTTGTGTTTTTCTCGACACTTCCTAAGGTGAAGAAAGTACCGAAATGTGTGGCATAGTGTAACAGATGATTTGTGACACCAGTACATTGTCCGTTTTGACTTCTCTTCATGACAGGCAAAGAGAAAGCTGCCTCTTACCTTACATATCTATGTGAAGAATTTTTAACAAGAAGTTAAATGTCTTGTGCCATTACTAGGAAGAACAAGAATTTTGCCACAAAGATATATGTCTGGGTGTGGGAGAAGATAACATATAAGGGGTATGGTGTTAAGATAAACAGTATATATCTTTCTTGTTCTGTTTTTATGAGGTTGACAGTTTTACAGACTTATAGGCATCTATCTTTCTGTATTTGGCACCGTTTTTATGACTGTCATCGTGTAGTCTTTGGTTGAACATTTGGGATTGTTGAGTTCTCAGTAACTGATGCATTTGAAAAAGTGTCACTGATAAAATGCTTTATGCCTCTGAGGATGGCTGGGTGGTGATCACCATCATGGTTTGATTGATTGATTGCGTGATCGGTTGATTGATTGATTGATTTCTTTGATACTCCACCTGTCCTGGTGTGACAAGGAATGAGTGAATGGCTTAGCTGTTTTTTTATCATGGGGGTCTTGATTTGTGTAGTATGTAATCATGGGGACTTGATTTGTGTAGTATTTATCATTGGGGGGTTTTTGATTTGTGTAGTATGTTTGTAATCATGGGGGTTTTGATTTGTGTAAGTATTTAATCTGGTCTTGAGTTGTGTAGTATGTTAATCATGGGGGTTTTGATTAGTGTAGTAATTTAATCATGGGAGTCTTGAGTTGTTAGTATTTATCATGGGGTGTTCTTGATTTGTGTTAGTATTAGTATTTAATCATGGGAGTCTAGATTTGTGTAGTTTGTAAAATAAAAAAAAAAAAAAAAAAACCATGGGGTCTTGATTAGTGTAGGTATTTTATCTTTGGGAGTCTTGATTGTGTAGTATGTAATCATGGGGGTTTGATTTGTGTAGTATTTAATCATGGGAGTTTCTGTGTTGTGTAGTATTTAATCAGGGGTGTCTGATTGTGTAGTTTTCTATGATTTAGATTGAGTTTTCATTATCATCTTGGTGACATCCCAAAACCACATGAATTTCTCTGTGAAATAATAAATTATTTTCCATTTGATTTTCAAGTTGAATTTGAATAGCTTTCATAGTTGCCAGGCTGACAGTATTTTAGTAATTGATTGATTGATCTTTAAATTTGCTCAATGCATTCCATGGAAAAATAGAAAGAAAGAGTGGCAAATGGAAGAAATGTAAAAAAGAAAAAATAGAAAAGAAAGGGAAAAAAAAGAAACAGGACTTAAGTCTCCAAAACTTGAAACCAGTCCTGGTTTTTTCTGAGGAAAGTGGAAAAAGCTGTGTACCATTATGTTTCTAGCAAAGTGTACATTATGTGTTTGTATTGTTATTCCTCAAGTATTGCTGCATGTGCACATATGTGTTTGTGTTGTTCTTTCTCAAGTATTGCTGCATGTGTACAATATGTGTTTGTATTGTTCTTTCTCAAGTATTGCTGCATGTGCACAATATGTGTTTGTATTGTTCTTTCTCAGGAATCACTTTACCTGTGTGTTGTCTTATGACTTCATCATTCATGGGCATCTTGATCAGTATGCAACATTTTCTTGGTCAGGAGGGGATTTTTGTTATGGTGTTCATAATTATTGTGTCTCAGGTTTATTTATAACAGACAGACTGTGACATGTTTGATTGGGTGATGAACACAAGTATGTGCCTCGAGCTATTCTCAACATTCCTACAAAAAGTGCTGATGTGTGTGTGATTGGCTGGCTGGCTGCCTTCCTTTCAGTGGGTTTTGGTTTGGTTTGGTTTACTTTGTTTTTATTTGGGGTTTTTGGGTGATGGTGGTCTTTTTTTGATTTGGGGGTTGTTGTGTATTTTTGAAATGGCAGTAACTTAGCCAGACAGGAAGACACCGATGAAAGATGTCAAACAGCATTTGAGTTTTGATATTGCATTCAGTGAATCGCCTTACTGTGTGGTGATAGGTATATCACAGTGGTCTGCTTTGACCAGTGTATTTTATGACTGGTTGGTTCTGATTATTTTTATTTGTTAAAAAATTATTTTTGTAAATGTATGTGCGCACTTTGTGTGTGTGCATGTAGTATGTGTGTTGTGTGTATGTAAGTGTGTGTATTTTTAATTTTGCAGTGTATTATTTTATACCCAATGTCTTCATATTTAAAATGACATTGATGGAATAGCAGGAATCTGAAACAAGAGCTTGCCAGCTAACAGAACCCTGAATAAGGCTCCAAACTTACGCATGGAATCGGCAGAGAAGACAAACTGATGACTAATTCACCAGCTGCATTAGCACTGATATCAGGGTTAATGACCAGAAGCTGGAAACAGTTTTCAAAGCTTCAAGTCACCTTGGGAGAGCATTTGTACAGACCAGGGGATCCAAGCCAAGAAGTAGTATGCAGGGCTGCACTGACAATAACAGCATTGTCAAAACAAAACACCATTGGAGAGATAAAAATATCTCATTTATCTCCAAGATCAGACTAATGCGCTTCCTTGTTCTTTTCCATATTTCTGTATGCCTTGTGATCATGGGATTCCTGACTGCAGTTTTGGAGAGAAGAGTCAGGCAGTGGAGATGAGATGCTTTCGGGACTCCTTGGCATCTCTACAAAGACCACATAAGCAACGACGAAAGCGTGCTTAACAGAATCCCAGCAAACTTGGACCCTATGAGAACCTTCTAACGATCGTGAAAAGCCCTAAACTTAAATTGGTATGGGGCATTATTGTCACAAGATCAAAGGGACTTGCATAGACAATTTCACAAGGCACTGTGGCAAGGAGAAGTAGAAGTGGCAGACAAGGAAGACCTGGGAGGATAACATCAGCGAATGGACAGGCCTAGAACCTCAACATAACCCTGAAAAAGGCCAGCAGAACAGAGAGAGAATGGATGGGAACTGGTTGTTGAGTCTTTGAGGGTGCCCCCTCGGTCGTCTGACTACGGACAGATAGTTAGATAGATAGATTATTTTATTGGTTTTCTTCTTTTTTGTTTGGTACACTCTACTGGTAAAGGTTGTAATAATGTGAGTACTTCCAGTATTATCATTAAGAACTTTTTGTTTCTTTGATAGATGGCGTGATGAAAAAAGCAAATGCATTGCTTATTCAATGTACCATCTGGAAATAAAAATTTTGACTTTGACTCGTTTGATGTCTATTGGCTGTAAGAATACTCTCAGGATTCTTGCAAAAACCACTAAGAAGTTAGAGTGGAAAGTTTGTATGGTTAGCACTCTTTGAAATGGGCAGGGTTTTTACTGATTTTTACCTGACCACAGGTTGATACTTCACGAAGCACACTGTGCATCGGTTGCATGTTTTTAATGAGGTGTCTCTGAGCCTAAAACTGATCTCAGCAATTCTGTCCTTGTGAAACTTGGTCCAGTATTACCTTACCATCAGATTTCCTTTTGGTATGTTTGTGTCGGTTTTTACTGCCATTAGTAATTTACATGAATGTTTGTGCTTTCATCTACAGTACTTCTGTGGTTTTTGCTAATTTTGATTTCACATGTGTTCATGGATATGGTTGGTATTCTTTTTTATATTAGATTACAAAACATTCAAGACTTTAGGGTTTTTCTTTTATCTTGTTTTTGTCAGCATAGTCATTTGTATGTATCATTTGTTAGCTATTTTGGGCCTGGATGTTGGAATAAGGGTGGGTTCGCCTAACACCTTCATCTATTCATGTGTGTGCGTGTCTGTGTTATTCTGTTATCTTCACAAAGTGCATTTGAAGGAGAAAGGATTGGTAGTGCTGTCAAGGTTGTGTGTGTGTGTTTGTTGTTTATCTATTTATACCACTTTTAAGTCATGGCAGATTTCTCTGCATGAAATTCGGGTTGCTCTTCCTGGGAGGAGCACATCGCCACAAGAGCAGCACCACCCATTATTTTTTTTCTAATCCCTGTCTGCAACTGTATTTGTTTTTCTATCAAAGTGGCTTTTTTTTTTCTACAGAATTTTGCCAGGGACAACTCTCTTGTTGCTGTAGGTTCTTTTACAGCACGAAATAATTATGTGTAACACACGGGTTTTGGGTTATCTCCTAATCCAAAAGACTAGCGCCCAGACCACACTCCATGGTCTAATGAATGGGGGGAATATTTTGGGTCCAAACGGGATTCAAAATCGCGCCGCCCACATTCTGACCCGGACTCTTTTCGCTTTCTAGACATGGCACGTTTACTCTATAAGACCACCAATCCACTGGTTTGTATGTATGTGTGTGTGTGTTGTGTGTTAAGATGTGGGTGGGTGGTGGATGAGGTCATAGTTTGTGATTATGTAATATTCTGCCAAATTGAGAACTGTTATCGTTTGTTGTGCTCAGAACATGCTGCTTTAATGTGCACAGTATGTAATAGGAAAGTGTTGCTCCTGTGCATTCTGTAAAAAACATTTTGCTTTAATGCAGTATGCAATAGAAAAATGTTGCTCCTATGCATTCTTTAAAAAGAACGTTTTGCTTTAATGCAGTATGCAATAGGAAAATGTTGCTCCTATGCATTCTGTAAAAAGAACATTTTGCTTTTATGCAGTATTGCAATAGGAAAATGTTGCCTCCTATGATTCTTAAAAAAGTAAAAAAAAAAAAAACCCCCCACCCCCCCCCCCAAAAAGACATTTTGCTTTTATGCAGTATCAATAGGAAAATGTTGCTTCTATGCATTTGTAAAAGGCAAAGCACCAAAATCACTTTTAAGTTTAACTCGTACTTTTACCTCTGTGAAGTGCCAGTGGTCGGTTCAGTATTTTTATGAAGATTATATGTGAAATAAAATTCCAAGTGGCTATTTTTGTTACCTGTACAGTCTTTTAATCGAGTTACTGGTGAAAGTATTGTTTTCGATGTTATTTTTTTTTTTTTTATTTGAAACTTACAACTGGCAACGGCATGTATACATGTATTTTCACATTGTAATTGATTTACCAGTAGCTGTAATTAGATTTTTGCATTTTGACATCAGCAGTACATGTGAACCTTTGCAGCAGCCATTTTAGTTCCTGCTTCTTATTTTCATACTAGAAAGCTCAAGGACCAAAGTTGATGTAGTTCCAAATGTTTAACCTATAATTCCAAGTCATGAGTGGCTGTTTTGTTTCATATTTGATTTTGTTTTGTAAGTCAGTGAAGGTCACATCCACTTCAGGTTTGCTATCTCAGTCTAAGTCAGGCTTGTTATTCATGTGGTTGTGCTGAATTCTAAGCTTAGCATCTTTCCTTAACTGTGATTGTGCGAAGCTTAAGATTCGGGCAGAATTATGAATTTTTTAAAATACACTAAGCGTTGTTCAACTCAAGGGACGTAGGGAGGAATGTTGCCTATAGGGCTATTCATTTTTCTAAACACAGTTGCTTTCTTGGACCATAAGCTGGCCTAGTTTGTGTATGTTGGCTACTTTTGTTTGAATGTCAACATGTGATTTCTTTGGGATTTAAGGTCTTCCAGTGTTAATAATTCATTTTTTTGCTCCAGGAACTTCCTTTATGTTTCTTGCAAAAGTAGAAAGTTTTAAAGTTCATAAGTATTATTCTGTTAATTATACATAAGCCCAATGTTCAGGGTTTTTCTTTTTTATGAGAATACTTGTTGGTTGTTTGTGAGTGGTGTGAAATAATATTCATTAAATGCACACCTTTTTTGTACTAGGGATCAAGTAAATAAAAGAAAAAAAAACTCCAAAAAACATATTATGACTTAACAGTTTGATTCTAGATCTTGAAAAAGTCTCCAGCAAAACCTGTTGGTCATTTTCTCTGTATTATAATCGTTCCATCTTTGAGTTCCTTTAGACTCAAACTGGTTAAGACTGCATGATGGAGTATGAAGTGCGTAAAAGCAATCACAGAACTGTGCTGGTCAGTGCTGTCTTAAACTTCAGTACAACTAGACAGTACTTCCTTAAAACTTCAGTACAACTAGTCAGTACTTTCTTCAACTTCAGTACAAGTCAGTACTTTCTTAAACTTCAGTATAACCAGACAGTATTTTCTTAATCTTCAGTACAACTAGTCAGTACTTTCTTAAACTTCAGTACAACCAGACAGTACTTTCTTAAACTTCAGTACAACTAGTCAGTACTTTCTTAAACTTCAGTATAACCAGACAGTATTTTCTTAATCTTCAGTACAACTAGTCAGTACTTTCTTAAACTTCAGTACAACTAGTCAGTACTTTCTTAACTTCAAGTACAACTTGTCAGTACTTTCTTAAACTTCAGTATAACCAGACAGTATTTTCTTAATCTTCAGTACAACTAGTCAGTACTTTCTTAAACTTCAGTACAACTAGTCAGTACTTTCTTAAACTTCAGTACAACTAGTCAGTACTTTCTTAAACTTCAGTATAACCAGACAGTATTTTCTTAATCTTCAGTACAACTAGTCAGTACTTTCTTAAACTTCAATTACAAAAGACGTCTTTCTTAAACTCAGTAACAACTGTCAGTACTTTCTTAAAACTTCAGTACACTAGTCTAGTACTTTCTTAAACTTCAGTACAACTAGTCAGTACTTTCTTAAACTTCAGTATAACCAGACAGTATTTTCTTAATCTTCAGTACAACTAGTCAGTACTTTCTTAAACTTCAGTACAACTAGTCAGTACTTTCTTAAACTTCAGTATAACCAGACAGTATTTTCTTAATCTTCAGTACAACCAGACAGTACTTTCTTAAACTTCAGTATAACCAGACAGTACTTTCTAAAACTTCAGTACAACTAGTCAGTACTTTCATAACTCTCTTGTTGTTGGATTCTACAGAGCTAAACTGCCTGTAGATTTTGAATTCTTTGAAGGTTTTCTACCTCCATCTGACTTACTTTACTCCTAAGACAATTGTGTGTGTGCATGACAAGTTATCAAGCTGAAATTCTGTCACAAGCTAGGTATGTTTTTTACTTGCATTTAGGCCGCTAGTTTATGTCGGGTAACCAATGTCTTGTCATTGTCACCTGATTTGATCACCAATCAAGGTTAAAAAATATTTGGTATATATGATAAAACAGCAAATCCTGCATGATTTGCCAATAGTTCATGCATGTTAGTGTTGAATATGGAAGTGATACCCAGCTGATGTGTTTAACAATGGTTATGTGCATAGTACGTCAAGGATGTGTCACACAATGTCACATAGCACCTGTTGTTTTATGGTAAGTCTCGAGGTAGCAGAAGTTATGTTTTAACATTCTTTCTTTTGAAAACAAAGTAATATGCAATCACATGTGGCCTTTTCTGCAGTTTATATCTGTGTGTGCTGACCACGTGGTTTGTAGTGTAAAGAAGTGTATTATTGTCATGACTGTCACACTTCACCAGTGTCACACGCACAGGTGTGTGTGCACATTCGAAACAACACAGATCTTCTGTAACCCTACAAAATTTTAATGTTGGTAGTCTCTAAAATGTCGTTTAGTGGTGGCACAGGGTCCACATCACAAAAAAAGCACAAATTAGGGTGTGTGTGTGTGTAGGGGGGGGGGGGGTTGTCACCCATTGCTATCACCTGTCATAACCTTGGCAGACCTGAGACCTATTTTATTGTCCTTCTTGCTATTTTTCATTATTGGCAATATCTGTTCTTTTCTGCCATTGCTAGTTTCAAGCAACTAATAAGTGTAGGGCTAATAATGAGGAAAACAGGTCAAAAGGCATCGTTTTCAGGCGTCTATGCCCGCGGAAAGCCAGCGAGGTCTAATTTCTCCACTGTCATGTGGTTGTTTGCAGATTGTGCCCTGTAGATTACTTTATTTTCAGGCTCACTCTTCTCCCTAACTCGCAGGAATTTTCCTCCTTTCTCTTCCTCGTAAGCATTTAATTTCGGACTCACTTAACATTTCTCGTTCATATGATTCTACTTCCAGACAATAACATTTCAATTTATCGTCTCGATATCAGATGATGCGGTTCTGCTACGAAGAAACGCCTATTTTTTTCCGCCACGCTGCACCATTTGAAAAGGTTCGGTCGCTGGCTAGTTATTTTCTTCATTCCCTCCCCACTACACGCTGTTAGTGGTCTAAATTTATCACTGGAACTCTCTGATTACCCTCCCAGCATTCCGCCCCACAATATTTTCTGACAGATAGTTGTTATAATACCACGAGATCTGTGTTGTGATGGAAAAGTACTGCCCTCGTGGGCAGCACCAATTGTCTGGCTGCGGTCGTATTGAAATCTAGCTGCAGCTACCGTTACTGTCGGCTGCGGCGGAATCGGGGACAAGAGGGTTTTTGTTTAAACTTCAGTACAAACTAGATAGTGCTTTCTTAACTTCAGTACAAAATAGTCTGTACTTAAAACTAGACTACAACTTAGTAGTACTTAAACTTTCTCTACAACTATTCAGTATACTTCCTTAAACTTCAGTACAACTAGTCAGTACTTTTTTAACTTTCAGTACAACTAGACAGGTCTTTCTTAATTCAGTACAACTAGTCAATACTTAAATAAAACTTCAGTAAAATAGTCGTACTTAAACTTTACTACAACTAGTCAGTACTTAAACTTCACTACAACTAGTCAGTACTTTCTTAAACTTCAGTACAACTAGTCAGTACTTTCTTAAACTTCAGTACAACTAGACAGTACTTTCTTAAACTTCAGTACAACTAGTCAAACTAGACAGTACTTTCTTAAACTTCAGTACAACTAGTCAATACTTAAACTTCAGTACAACTAGACAGTACTTTCTTAAACTTCAGTACAACCAGTCAGTGCTTTCTTAAACTTCAGTACAACTAGACAGTGCTTTCTTAAACTTCAGTACAACTAGACAGTGCTTTCTTAAACTTCAGTACAACCAGACAGTACTTTCTTAAACTTCAGTACAACCAGTCAGTGCTTTCTTAAACTTCAGTACAACTAGACAGTGCTTTCTTAAACTTCAGTACTACTAGGACAGTACTTTCTTACCCTTGTGCTCGTTCCCGGAATATGCGGTAAAGGCGGGTTCGGTGTGTTTGCGGATATGGATATTCCGGGGATGATCGTAGGTGATCGTAATTGAAAGCTTACTTTCGCTTTCAAAGGTTCAGCCAATGAATGTTAAGGCCGTTGTAGGACACAGAATGGGGGTGAGGTTGTATGACACAAACAAGCAACAAAAGAATCTGATTGGGTTAAGAAGTGTGGGGGGTTTTTTTTCGGGCACCAGCTGAGATCGTCTTCAACAAAAATGCGGCCAGCGTTTGCAACAGAATTTCTTCAAGCATTTTTCGAGCTGTCTTAGAAGGCTGGATTTTGGTTGAAATAAAACAATGAGTGAGACGATGAGGTATGGATTGTGGGAATTATTTTTGAAAAACCGTGGTAAAAAATCGGGTCGCGATTGGACTGAATCGAGCGGTGCTGTTTTAGGGATGGACTTCTTCCCTACTCGGTGATTTCGACCATTCACAGATTGTTTTACTTTTATTTTGTTATGATCACACCGGCTTCGATATAGCTGTTGTTGAGTCAATTGCCTATGCAGCTGAAGTACTTTTGCTTCAAGGATATTAAGTGGATCTTTGTATTTTCGTCATAGAAAGCCACACTGCGCAATTCCATTCTGACGGTCGCGATGGCTTCGATCCTTTGCTGAAACTTTTCCGATATTTGGTGACCGATAAAGCGATACAAATTCCTTATTTTTTCAAAACTTATGTCAAGAAATAGTGTTTACCTAATCATTTATTTTATTTATTTATTTTTTTTAAATTCTTTTATATCGAGGAAAATGGAATAAGCACTATGTGCTTTTTTAAATCCAGTCCCCATGTGTATGCGGTTTTGTCAATTCTGTCATCTGTTCCCACTGGCACACAATGGCCTTCTCTTACGAAAAGCAGAACAGGATTTAACGTGTGCACAAGATGTTCTGCGTGCGTTCGTACACGGGGCCTCGGTTTATAGTCTCTTTCCGAAGGACTTTTGGGTGATGAGTGGAAATTGTCTGCAACTGATGTCTTGACATTTATGCAACGCAGAATCTTGGCTTATTCGTGTTTTAAAATCGATCTGGGGACCTGACGTGGAACAGTGAGTGGTTGTAGTGTGCACACGATTTTGGGGGGGGGGGTTTGGGGGGATTTTTTTTAATAATCATAAACACTACACACTATTATAAAATTACATCATTTAAAAGCATATATTATCTGTTCGTTCAGTGATTTATTGCGAACACATTTAATCAGGTTTTGGTATATCAATATCATGGTGTTGTTTAGCCCACACCTGCTCCAAAACATGCTAGCCAATGTTAATTCAGCCAATAGAAGTGAGGCTTGTTGCTGTCTATTCAGCGCTACTAGGGTTAAACTTCAGTACAACTAGACAGTACTTTCTTAAATTTCAGTACAACTAGACAGTGCTTTCTTAAACAAATGGATATGGGTATTTTGGAGACAATATTTCACACTGGATATTAAAAACAAAAAACCCAGGGCGGTTGCACTGTGATTATTAACTATGGGTATCCTGTAGGACAAATTTCGCACTAGTTGCAGCAAAGAAGTTGTGCTGTGACTGATTTCTTGATTTATGTGGTATTACAGGAACAAAAAATTGTCACACTGGATAACAACAAAGTGTTGTGCTGTGATGATTCTGATTATCTATGGGTAATTTAAAGGACAAATTCACACTGGATAACAACCAAAGACGTTGTGCTTGTGCTGATTCTAATCTGTGTGCTGATTTCAAACAGATAAAATTCAGAAGATATCAAGGATAGTACATGAAACGGGAACAGGTAGACGATGAGAGGAAGGGAGAAGATGTATGGAAAACGTGTCTCAAGCACGCCATGGAAGAAGCAGGAAGTCTGGAAGTCGTGGTTGGGGAGCAATACACAGAAAGTGCCGCGGTGTCATGTGGGTGTGGAAGGTAAGATGGCAATTGGCAGTGGGTACAGTCTAGCCCACCCTTCCCCCTTAGCATGGGTCAGTGGTTCAGGATCACCTAAACTTGCTTTTTACAGGCAACCTTTGTACAGCTCTGTTTTGTAGTGTAGCCTGTAGAACTGTAGTTTGCTGTAGAGTTCTGTTTTACCTGCAGAACTGTAGTTTGCCTGTAGAACTCTGTTTTACCTGTAGAACTGTAGTTTGACTGTAGAACTGTAGTTTTCCTGTAGAACTCTGTTTTACCTGTAGAACTGTAGTTTGCCTGTAGAACTGTGGTTTACCTGTAGAACTGAAGTTTGCCTGTAGAACTGTAGTTTTCCTGTAGAACTGCAGAACTGTAGTTTTCCTGTAGAACTTGTTTTCCCTGTAGAAATGTAGTTTTGCCTGTAGAAACTGTAGTTGTGCCTGCAGAACTGTAGTTTGCCTGTAGAACTGTGGTTTACCTGTAGAAACTGTAGTTTTCATGTAGAATCTGTTTTACCTGTAGAACTGTAGTATGCCTGTCGTGAACTTGTTTTACCTGTAGAACTGTAGTTGCCTGTAGGTACTGTGTTTACCTGTGAACTGTCGTTTGACTGTAGAAACTCTGTTTTACATGTAGAATGTGGTTTACCTGTAGAACTCTGTTTTACTGTAGAACTGTAGTTTGCCTGTAGAACTCTGTTTTACCTGTAGAACTGTGGTTTACCTGTAGAACTGTAGTTTTCCTGTTGAACTGTGTTTTCCTGTAGAACTGTAGTTTTCTGTAGAACTGTGGGTTTAACCTGTAGAACTGTAGTTTGCCTGTAGAACTGTAATTTGCTGTAGAAAGTAGTTTGCCTGTAGAAAAACTGCGGAAACTGAAGTTTGCCTGTGACTGTTAGTTGCGTAGAACTGTAGTTAGCCTGTAGAATAGAACTGTAGGTTTTCCTGTAGAACTGTAGTTTTGCCTGTAGAAACTGTTGGTTTGCCTGTAGAACTGTAGTTTTTCATGTAGAACTGTAGTTTGCTCCTGTAGACTCTGTTTTAACTGTAGAATCTGTAGTTTAGTTTTCCTGTGAAACTCTGTTTTACCTGTATAACTGTAGTTTTCCTGTTGAACTGTAGTTTTCCTGTAGAACTGTTTGTAGTTTTGCCTGGTAGAACTAGTTTTCCTGTAGAACTGCAGAACTGTAGTTTGCCTGCAGAACTGTAGTTTGCCTGCAGAACTGTAGTTTGACCTGTAGTTTGCCTGTAGAACTGTAGTTTGCCTGTAGAACTGTAGTTTGCCTGTAGAACTGTAGTTTTCCTGTAGAACTGCGGAACTGAAGTTTGCCTGTTAGAACTGCGGAACTGAAGTTTGCCTGTAGCACTGTAGTTTGCTGTAGAATTAGTTTTCCTGTAGAACTGCAGAACTGTAGTTTGCCTGCAGAACTGTAGAACTGTAGTTTTCCTGTAGAACTGCAGAACTGTAGTTTGCAGTAACCTGTATTGTTTGATGGTGAATACATTGGAAAAAAGTCTTTTTTTAACCTGAAAATTACATGAAAATTCTGACGCAATATTTCACATAGTATGCATAAAGTTTCTTGTCACTGAAAAACATTTTTATTTTTCTAAAAGGGTTTGTAATCAATACATGTTACTCTGTCAGGCCTGACAGTTGTTTCCCTTTACTTTTCCCTTGGAATACTACCTTTAGGGGTTAACGAAACAATTCACCCAAAGAGAAAAAGGTATTAAGAGTGATATGCCATGAAAGGTTCAGTGTTGATTCCAGGCTTGCGGGGCTGTTTGGGGGGATGGAATGAGTGGCAAAGTTCCTTCTTTGAAGTTTGTCTTTCATAGCAAGGTGTAAATTTAAAAGTCTCACGCTCAGGGTCGGAGCACTCGCTTTCCCCAGCCCAGTTAAGCAGCGTTGAGCTGGTTACCTTTTGGATGGGTGACGTTGTTGAGCGCCTTGGCTTTAGTACAGTTCCCCAGCAGTTCACCCAGTGTAAATGGGTACCTGCCCTCTTTTAGGGTCAGGAGGTAAAGCAGCTGAGGAGAGGAATGGGCGCCGCCCTCAATATGCTGGCCCTAGAGAAGTGAGGTCTCTGACGCCTCGCTCCCCTACGACCTTATAGGTTATGGGACCTTTTACTTTTTAATTGACACACAGAGTTGAACAATCCATGGTATCCCAGGTTCTTTGAAACAGTCTGGTCACACACAAAAATAGCCACAAAATATTCAGGTATGATTTTTTAAAATAATGTCATAGCCAAAAGGGCACCTAATGATGCACAAATGTTGACACACAAACACCGTAACATAAAGGCAGGCACATGACCTGCTGGTTGATCGACAGTGACTCCAATAAACAACATGAACTCACTGCTATTCTCAGCTAGTAGTCTGCAACCATGATGGTTTGAAGGGTGGTAGGTCAATGAATATTATAAATTAGATTAGAATGGGTATTCATGAAGGTGGTTTATGCGCCATTTTAAACGACAGAAACAGAAACTTGGTTGGGAACTTCTTGTCCAGAACATTTGTGTAGGATGGGGCCCTGATGGGGCTCTCCAGGAAATGATGGCCCAGGGGAAATAAAGGGAAAATTTCTACCTGTCAGTTCCAACATGAGTTTGACATTCATTCCATTTTCAACAGAGCTAAAACAGTTGCCACGCCAAAAATTGGTTGGTTCATATTTTTAAAAGATATGGCAATTGTCTTTTTCAGACTCTTCCATGCTGGTGCCTCTATGATTGCACCTCCCATTTACACTTAACTTACTGTCAACGCTATAGTCATGATAATCATGGATATCACTGTAACACCTGTCTTTCTTTCTTTTTGCTTATCTATCAGGGGACTCCATGACAACGATTGGGATAGAAAGTGTGATGTAGAGAGGCAGAAGATAAAGCGACAACTTGACTTTGCTTTGATGGGTAGAGGGGGGGACTGCTTTTACCTTCAGTGTTTAATAGTAGCTTCGCGTACAACAAAGTGCTTCCTATTTTGCTCTCAGGTTTCTTTTGTTCTACTTGGTACATTCTGATGCTTTATTCTTGATTATATTTTTGGATTTAAAACACTGCAGCTTGTCTAGACCCCTTCTGCAGTGACAGTCTAGCCAGCTCCTGAACCCTAAGCGTTTCGGCGGTCAGGGCAAAACGGGATTATCAGTTCACTGTAATGTTCCTCTGAAGAGCCTGCGGTGTCAGTTCAATGTGACTGTTGCATGTATCGTACTGTAATGTTCCTCTGAAGAGGCCTGCGGTGTCAGGTTCAAATGACTGTTGCATGTTCGTACTGTAATGTTCCTTGAAGAGGCCTGCGGTGTCAGGTTCAATGTGATGTTGCATGTACGTATGTAAGTTCTCTGAAGATGCCTGCATTGTCAGGTTCAATGTGACTGTTGCATGTATCATAGATCCTACTCTGTCTCAAACTGATCCCTTGCATCCTTCAGCTTTTCAACTCTAATTTTGAAGCTTGAGGTCACCCTGTGTTGTGTGCACTGCCGTGTGTGTCTTGTGATTGGGATTGTAGCTTCAGGTCAGCTCTTTGCCCTTTCTATCCCTCCATGCCATGTTTTCCTTTTCCTGTCTGCATGTGTTTTCTCTCTATCAGAGCAGGGGGTTTTCTACAGAATTTTGCCTGGGACAACCCCCCATTTGCCATGGGTTCTTTTTCATGCACTGAATGGATGTTGCACGTGGGACTTTACTTTATCATCTCATCTGAAAGACTAGCACCCAGAACACCACTCATGGTCTAGTGGATGGGGGAAAGTTTGGGCACAAAAAGGATCAAACTACCTGTACCTGTATAAACCGGATTTTTTCTTTCTTGGCAGGTGCACGACCTCTAGACCACTGATCCATTGATGATTCACATGGTCTAGAACAGGGTGTTGCCTTTACTTACATCTCAGTAAACATGAAACAAAGCAAGAGTTTTGGTGTGCATTGGTTTTTACTGGAAAAAACAAACAAACAACAAAATAAGATGTGCGTATGCCAGAACTAAGGTAGTGGAAGCAATACAAGGTGAGCTGGTTCCTGTTCTTTCCGTAGATCTTTATGCATCAGTGTCCACATGAGTTTTTTCAATGGTGGTGTGTTGTGTTGTGTCTTCGCTTGTGCAGAAAACGCGGGGGTGCAACTTGATGGACTTGTGCATATGTGGGGGCCAACTTTTGCTGGGGTGTGGCAAACAGCTGAAGGGTAAAAATCCATACAAACACTTCAGTGAGAAAAACACTCCATGTTATATCAGACTGGACGTCGATTGGTTACTTGAACAAGAATTCTTTGACTATGAGGGCATGGAAGATGAATTTGAAGATTATGATGAGGGAGAATATGAAGAAGATGGGCAGACTACTAATATTTGAGGAATTCTTTGTACAGAATGGTAGGTGAGGAGGACACTATGGACAGGAATAATATGTACAGAATGGTGGTGAGGAGGGACACTGTGGACAGGAATAATATGTACAGAATGGTGGTGAGGGAGGGACACTGTGGTTGGAATTCTATGAACGAATTGGTGGTGAGGTGGGACACTGTGGACAGGGATACCTATGAACATAATGGTATTGGGGGGGGGGGGGGGATGGGGGGGACCCAATAGAGCTGTATTTGGGGGGACCCAGTGAACAAAATGGTATTTGGGAGGGACCCAGTGAACAAAACGGTATTTGGGAGGGACCCAGTGAACAAAATGGTGGTGAGGAGGGACACTGGCCAAAATGGCATTTGGGAGGGACACAGTGGACAGAATTCTGATCAGGAAGAATGCAATGCACAAAATTCTGGTTGGGAAGAATGCAATGCACAAAATTCTAGTTGGGAAGAACGCAATGCACAAAATTCTGATTAGGAAGAATGCAATGGGCAAAAAGCTGGCAGGTAGGGATAGAATGGGCAGATAGCTGGCAGGGAGGGATAGAATGGGCAGATAGCTGGCAGGGAGGGATAGAATGGGCAGATAGCTGGCAGGGAGGGATAGATTGGGCAGATAGCTGGCAGGGAGGGATAGAATGGGCAGATAGCTGGCAGGTGAGGGATTAGAATTGTAGAAGAGGACTGTTGGATTTGTGACATGATGGGCTTATGCAATATTTAAAAGTGCTCAGAGACACGTCTGATGCAGTGAGGATCACTATTTTTTTAAACAACTTCCAATGAGGAGGTATATTAAAGGGAAAAACTCAGTCAGGGGGAATATCAAAAAGAAAAATCCATTGAGGAAGGATATTAAAGAGAAAAACCCAGTGAGGAGGGATATTAAAGAGAAAAACCCAGTGAGGAAGGATATTAGAATAACGGTATCCCTTACTTTTCTTTCTCCTAGTTCAGGAGTTTCAGAAAATCTTTGTTCTCGGGAAAATGGAATATTTCTTTTTGTGTTTTTCTCGACACTTCCTAAGGTGAAGAAAGTACCGAAATGTGTGGCATAGTGTAACAGATGATTTGTGACACCAGTACATTGTCCGTTTTGACTTCTCTTCATGACAGGCAAAGAGAAAGCTGCCTCTTACCTTACATATCTATGTGAAGAATTTTTAACAAGAAGTTAAATGTCTTGTGCCATTACCTAGGAAGAACAAGAATTTTGCCACAAAGATATATGTCTGGGTGTGGGAGAAGATAACATATAAGGGGTATGGTGTTAAGATAAACAGTATATATCTTTCTTGTTCTGTTTTTATGAGGTTGACAGTTTACAGACTTATAGGCATCTATCTTTCTGTATTTGGCACCGTTTTTATGACTGTCATCGTGTAGTCTTTGGTTGAACATTTGGGATTGTTGAGTTCTCAGTAACTGATGCATTTGAAAAAGTGTCACTGATAAAATGCTTTATGCCTCTGAGGATGGCTGGGTGGTGATCACCATCATGGTTTGATTGATTGATTGCGTGATCGGTTGATTGATTGATTGATTTCTTTGATACTCCACCTGTCCTGGTGTGACAAGGAATGAGTGAATGGCTTAGCTGTTTTTTTATCATGGGGGTCTTGATTTGTGTAGTATGTAATCATGGGGTCTTGATTTGTGTAGTATTTATCATTGGGGGGTTTTTGATTTGTGTAGTATGTTTGTAATCATGGGGGTTTTGATTTGTGTAAGTATTTAATCTGGTCTTGAGTTGTGTAGTATGTTAATCATGGGGGTTTTGATTAGTGTAGTAATTTAATCATGGGAGTCTTGAGTTGTTAGTATTTATCATGGGGTGTTCTTGATTTGTGTTAGTATTAGTATTTAATCATGGGAGTCTAGATTTGTGTAGTTTGTAAAATAAAAAAAAAAAAAAAAAAACCATGGGGTCTTGATTAGTGTAGGTATTTTATCTTTGGGAGTCTTGATTGTGTAGTATGTAATCATGGGGGTTTGATTTGTGTAGTATTTAATCATGGGAGTTTCTGTGTTGTGTAGTATTTAATCAGGGGTGTCTGATTGTGTAGTTTTCTATGATTTAGATTGAGTTTTCATTATCATCTTGGTGACATCCCAAAACCACATGAATTTCTCTGTGAAATAATAAATTATTTTCCATTTGATTTTCAAGTTGAATTTGAATAGCTTTCATAGTTGCCAGGCTGACAGTATTTTAGTAATTGATTGATTGATCTTTAAATTTGCTCAATGCATTCCATGGAAAAATAGAAAGAAAGAGTGGCAAATGGAAGAAATGTAAAAAAGAAAAAATAGAAAAGAAAGGGAAAAAAAAGAAACAGGACTTAAGTCTCCAAAACTTGAAACCAGTCCTGGTTTTTTCTGAGGAAAGTGGAAAAAGCTGTGTACCATTATGTTTCTAGCAAAGTGTACATTATGTGTTTGTATTGTTCTTCCTCAAGTATTGCTGCATGTGCACAATATGTGTTTGTGTTGTTCTTTCTCAAGTATTGCTGCATGTGTACAATATGTGTTTGTATTGTTCTTTCTCAAGTATTGCTGCATGTGCACAATATGTGTTTGTATTGTTCTTTCTCAGGAATCACTTTACCTGTGTGTTGTCTTATGACTTCATCATTCATGGGCATCTTGATCAGTATGCAACATTTTCTTGGTCAGGAGGGGATTTTTGTTATGGTGTTCATAATTATTGTGTCTCAGGTTTATTTATAACAGACAGACTGTGACATGTTTGATTGGGTGATGAACACAAGTATGTGCCTCGAGCTATTCTCAACATTCCTACAAAAAGTGCTGATGTGTGTGTGATTGGCTGGCTGGCTGCCTTCCTTTCAGTGGGTTTTGGTTTGGTTTGGTTTACTTTGTTTTTATTTGGGGTTTTTGGGTGATGGTGGTCTTTTTTTGATTTGGGGGTTGTGTGTATTTTTGATAATGTCAGTAACTTAGCAGGACAGGAAGACACGATGAAAGATGTCAAACAGCATTTGAGTTTTGATATTGCATTCGTGAATCGCCTTACTGTGCGGTTGATTAGGTTATATCACAGTTGGTTCATGCTTTGACCAGTGTATTTTATGACTGGTTGGTTTGATTATTTTTATTTGTTAAAAAATTATTTTTGTAAATGTATGTGCGCACTTTGTGTGTGTGCATGTAGTATGTGTGTTGTGTGTATGTAAGTGTGTGTATTTTTAATTTTGCAGTGTATTATTTTATACCCAATGTCTTCATATTTAAAATGACATTGATGGAATAGCAGGAATCTGAAACAAGAGCTTGCCAGCTAACAGAACCCTGAATAAGGCTCCAAACTTACGCATGGAATCGGCAGAGAAGACAAACTGATGACTAATTCACCAGCTGCATTAGCACTGATATCAGGGTTAATGACCAGAAGCTGGAAACAGTTTTCAAAGCTTCAAGTCACCTTGGGAGAGCATTTGTACAGACCAGGGGATCCAAGCCAAGAAGTAGTATGCAGGGCTGCACTGACAATAACAGCATTGTCAAAACAAAACACCATTGGAGAGATAAAAATATCTCATTTATCTCCAAGATCAGACTAATGCGCTTCCTTGTTCTTTTCCATATTTCTGTATGCCTTGTGATCATGGGATTCCTGACTGCAGTTTTGGAGAGAAGAGTCAGGCAGTGGAGATGAGATGCTTTCGGGACTCCTTGGCATCTCTACAAAGACCACATAAGCAACGACGAAAGCGTGCTTAACAGAATCCCAGCAAACTTGGACCCTATGAGAACCTTCTAACGATCGTGAAAAGCCCTAAACTTAAATTGGTATGGGGCATTATTGTCACAAGATCAAAGGGACTTGCATAGACAATTTCACAAGGCACTGTGGCAAGGAGAAGTAGAAGTGGCAGACAAGGAAGACCTGGGAGGATAACATCAGCGAATGGACAGGCCTAGAACCTCAACATAACCCTGAAAAAGGCCAGCAGAACAGAGAGAGGAATGGAGGGAACTGGTTGTTGAGTCTTTGAGGGTGCCCCCTCGGTCGTCAGACTACGGGACAGATAGATAGATAGATAGATTATTTTATTGGTTTTCTTCTTTTTTGTTGGTACACTCTATTGGTAAAGGTTGTAATAATGTAGTACTTCAGTATTATCATTAAGAACTTTTTGTTCTTAGATAGATGGCGTGATGAAAAAAGCAAATGCATTGCTTATTCAATGTACCATCTGGAAATAAAAATTTTGACTTTGACTCGTTTGATGTCTATTGGCTGTAAGAATACTCTCAGGATTCTTGCAAAAACCACTAAGAAGTTAGAGTGGAAAGTTTGTATGGTTAGCACTCTTTGAAATGGGCAGGGTTTTTACTGATTTTTACCTGACCACAGGTTGATACTTCACGAAGCACACTGTGCATCGGTTGCATGTTTTTAATGAGGTGTCTCTGAGCCTAAAACTGATCTCAGCAATTCTGTCCTTGTGAAACTTGGTCCAGTATTACCTTACCATCAGATTTCCTTTTGGTATGTTTGTGTCGGTTTTTACTGCCATTAGTAATTTACATGAATGTTTGTGCTTTCATCTACAGTACTTCTGTGGTTTTTGCTAATTTTGATTTCACATGTGTTCATGGATATGGTTGGTATTCTTTTTTATATTAGATTACAAAACATTCAAGACTTTAGGGTTTTTCTTTTATCTTGTTTTTGTCAGCATAGTCATTTGTATGTATCATTTGTTAGCTATTTTGGGCCTGGATGTTGGGAATAAGGGAGGGTTCGCCCTAACACCTTCATCTATTCATGTGTGTGCGTGTCTGTGTTATTCTGTTATCTTCACAAAGTGCATTTGAAGGAGAAAGGATTGGTAGTGCTGTCAAGGTTGTGTGTGTGTGTTTGTTGTTTATCTATTTATACCACTTTTAAGTCATGGCAGATTTCTCTGCATGAAATTCGGGTTGCTCTTCCTGGGAGGAGCACATCGCCACAAGAGCAGCACCACCCATTATTTTTTTTCTAATCCCTGTCTGCAACTGTATTTGTTTTTCTATCAAAGTGGCTTTTTTTTTCTACAGAATTTTGCCAGGGACAACTCTCTTGTTGCTGTAGGTTCTTTTACAGCACGAAATAATTATGTGTAACACACGGGTTTTGGGTTATCTCCTAATCCAAAAGACTAGCGCCCAGACCACACTCCATGGTCTAATGAATGGGGGGAATATTTTGGGTCCAAACGGGATTCAAAATCGCGCCGCCCACATTCTGACCCGGACTCTTTTCGCTTTCTAGACATGGCACGTTTACTCTATAAGACCACCAATCCACTGGTTTGTATGTATGTGTGTGTGTGTTGTGTGTTAAGATGTGGGTGGGTGGTGGATGAGGTCATAGTTTGTGATTATGTAATATTCTGCCAAATTGAGAACTGTTATCGTTTGTTGTGCTCAGAACATGCTGCTTTAATGTGCACAGTATGTAATAGGAAAGTGTTGCTCCTGTGCATTCTGTAAAAAACATTTTGCTTTAATGCAGTATGCAATAGAAAAATGTTGCTCCTATGCATTCTTTAAAAAGAACGTTTTGCTTTAATGCAGTATGCAATAGGAAAATGTTGCTCCTATGCATTCTGTAAAAAGAACATTTTGCTTTTATGCAGTATTGCAATAGGAAAATGTTGCCTCCTATGATTCTTAAAAAAGTAAAAAAAAAAAAAACCCCCCACCCCCCCCCCCAAAAAGACATTTTGCTTTTATGCAGTATCAATAGGAAAATGTTGCTTCTATGCATTTGTAAAAGGCAAAGCACCAAAATCACTTTTAAGTTTAACTCGTACTTTTACCTCTGTGAAGTGCCAGTGGTCGGTTCAGTATTTTTATGAAGATTATATGTGAAATAAAATTCCAAGTGGCTATTTTTGTTACCTGTACAGTCTTTTAATCGAGTTACTGGTGAAAGTATTGTTTTCGATGTTATTTTTTTTTTTTTTATTTGAAACTTACAACTGGCAACGGCATGTATACATGTATTTTCACATTGTAATTGATTTACCAGTAGCTGTAATTAGATTTTTGCATTTTGACATCAGCAGTACATGTGAACCTTTGCAGCAGCCATTTTAGTTCCTGCTTCTTATTTTCATACTAGAAAGCTCAAGGACCAAAGTTGATGTAGTTCCAAATGTTTAACCTATAATTCCAAGTCATGAGTGGCTGTTTTGTTTCATATTTGATTTTGTTTTGTAAGTCAGTGAAGGTCACATCCACTTCAGGTTTGCTATCTCAGTCTAAGTCAGGCTTGTTATTCATGTGGTTGTGCTGAATTCTAAGCTTAGCATTCCTTTCCTTCACTGTGATGTGCCGAAGCTTAAGATTCGGCAGAATTATGAATTTTTTAAAATACACTAAGCGATGTTCAACTCAAGGGAACGTAGGGAATGTTGCCTATAGGGCAATCATTTTTCTAAACACAGTTGCTTTCCTTGACCATAAGCTTGCCTAGTTTGTGTCTGTTGGCTACTTTTGTTTGACATGTCAACAAGTGATATCTTTGGGATTTAAGGCTCTCCAGTGTTATAATTCTTTTTTTTTGAAAAAATCTGTTGTACAAAAAGTGATATCAGATGGATTCAGCCAACTTCAGGGAACTTTAAAAGGTAAAGGAGTCCCATAACCTATAAGGTCGTAGGGGAGCGAGGCGTCAGAGACCTCACTTCTCTAGGGCCAGCATATTGAGGGCGGTGCCCATCTCCTCTCCCTCGCTGCTTTACCTTCCCTGACCCTAAAGAGGGCAGGTACCCATTTACAGCTGGGTGAACTGGGGGAACTGTACTGAAGCCAAGGCGTGCAAACGGTCACCCATCCAACTGGTAACCACGCTCGACGCTGCTTAACTTGGCTGGGGGAAAGCAAGTGCTCCGACCACTGAGCAAGGGAAACTTTACTCTGGTGAAAAAATCATCACATTGCTTGAAGGGGACTAGTTGATGAACAGTTCAAGCCATGTAAGATACGCAGCCCTAATTTTCCAAACTTTTTATTGTTGAGCATTCAGTGACATATTTTGAAAATTTGTAAAAAAGAAGTACAGTCATCTATTAAAAAACTGTGAAACAATCTCAAAAGTAGACATTATAAACTTTTTAATAATGTATAATTTGTATGTCATTATTATGTTGGGTAAGCCTGCTGAATTTTTCAAATATAGCCAAGATCACACGTCACCACAAAACGCGGGATCGATTTCACTGCGACTCCATTGAGTTAAAACAGCCTCTTACTTACTGCCACACCTTCGCTCCTGCTGTTGTCAAAATGCAAGACTGAACAAGATCAGACTGATTTTGCATTTAAGGAAAAAAAAGTAGTGTTATCTCTTTTTTTTTCTTCTTTTTTAGAAATGATTACCCTGATGCCGATGAATCCACCGAAAATTCTTAGATTGGCGAAACTACTGTCGGTCTCTCGTTTTTTCTGTAACTGGACGGGATAGCTCAGTGGTCGGAGCACTCGCATTGGTTGGAAATTCATTGTTTTTAAGTTTAACTGGACAAGTTGGTAAAATCACACCTTTTCTCATTTCGTGAAATTTTTGCCACACTTTGTTAGATCTTTATGATTTGATACATCGCTCAAATAAAACGAAGACCAAAATTGTCGTTTCTACTGAGCTATCTATTATTGTTCCCATTCATAAGCAAGGAAAGCCTAAAACTGATAAAACTAGTTATAGGCCCATAGCACTGACTTCTAACATTGGTAAGCTTATGAAGAAAATTATTCTAAAGAGGCTTGTGTATTACTGTCAGAAAAATAAGGTAGTTCCTGTCAATCAAGCAGGCTTTCAAAAAGGTAGATCAGCAATCGATAACTTAGTTAAACTAACAACACAGGTCAAACAACAATTTGCGAGAAGAAGAAATCTACTCGCAACATTTTTTTATGTAAAGAAAGCCTACGACCAAGTTTGGCATGCTAAATTGCTGCATAAACTGAAGACTATTGGCTTTTCTGGGCATTTTTTCTATTATATTAAAAGCTTTTTGTTGTAACAGAAGTATGCAAGTGAGAGTAGGGAATGCATATTCAAACTTTAGGTCATTGCATATGGGTTTACCACAGGGTTCAGTTATAGCCCCTTTTCTGTTTAATATATTGCTGTATGATTTACCCACAAAACTGTCTAAAGACATTGTCCTGGTACAATATGCTTATGATATATGTATATGGATGAATGTCACTATGAAGCGTGCTACAACAAAGAGGATGATAAACTATACCAGAAAAGTATATCAAAAAGAGCTAGATAATTTACATAAATATATTTTGAAAATGGCCTGACATTATCTACAGAAAAAACGCATATTATGCTTTTTAATAATGGTAGTGATCCAGATACACTGCCACAGTTTACGATTGGAGGGGAGCCAATTCAGTATAAAAATATGGTAAACTTTTTAGGCATTCAACTGACATCAAAATTAACTTGGAATGCTCATATTGGATACATTTTAACAAAAGCAAGGAAATGCATCAATTTTCTTAAAATGGTTAGCAGACAGTCCTGGGGACAAGATATCTTCACTCTTAAATGCTTGTGTAGGTCACTTGTACGTTCCAAACTGTCTTATGGACAAGAAGTCTTTTTCAGTGCTCCTAATTATTTACTTAAAAAACTCCAAAGTATAGATTGTAAGGCGTACAAACTTGCACTTGGGGATATTATTCCATGCATCCACCATAGGAACTTATAAGGAAATTGGGGAACTTCCCCTAGCTGAATACCGACAATATTCATGCGCCAAATATGTTTTACGGAGCACGAATGACGAACATTTTGTCTGTAGTGAATTAAAAGTTCAAGCAGAAACGAATTTTCCAAAAAGGGCTATACAAATTTCGTGTTTAATGCCCATTGGCACTTATGTATCAGATCTCTGTCAAAAATCTAAACTTAATCAATATGACTTAGAAACACAAAAAGAAGCTTTACCGTGTCCTTCATGGGAGATGAATAAAGCCTGTTTTGATATAGAATATATTAATGAAAAAAAGAATGAAAATCAAAACATCATGTTTGTAGATGTTCAGTCGCATATTGAAAATAAGTATGCTGACTGCTTAAAAGTTTGTACAGATGGATCTGTTTTAGAAAATCATGACACAGGCTTTGCATTTGTCTTACCAGCACTTAAAATTGAGAAATCGTACTATCTTAGTAAACATTCAATATTTACAGCTGAACTTATTGCAGTTCTTATGGCTCTTAACTATAGTCTTGATTTTCCATTTTCCTTCTTTCATATCTTGCTTTGTGTTGACTCCAAGTCAGTATTGTATGCTATAAAATCCCCAAACTTTAAGGTCTTCAGAATTATTTTTGAAATTAAATATGCCATATGCCTCCTAAGTTTAAGAGGTATTCCTGTTTCTTTTTGTTGGGTGCCTTCTCATGTTGGAATTTTTTCAAATGAGTGGGCTGACAGAGCTGCAAAAAAGGGGGCAAGACATGATATGAAATCAATAAAACTGGATGTTCCCTTATCTCTACAGGAGGTATACCGAATATTAGAACAAACTTCATGGGGTAAGTTTAAAGAATCTGATCAATTCAAGGAACGATATTTAAAAAGTTGTCTGACCACTGCCCATATTTCTTGTTATATGGCTCCTTCTCAAATAGATTCGTGTTTTATATCCGTGAGAAGGGTTGATTCACTATATTTTAGAATAGAGTTAAATGCATTCCTTACAAAATTTTGTAAACATGTCATATGTCTATGTGGGAATCATATTTCCAATACTCATATCATATTTGAGTGCCCTATTGTAAAACCTTTTTTACCTACATTTTCTGAACAGTCTCTGGAAAATGTATTTGAAAATTCAAAGCTAGCCTTTGCCATTGCCAGATGTTTATTGCATAGTCCACTTGAATATTTATTGTAGCTACATTATTGTTATTTCATGTTTCCACATTGTTGATTTATATTTTGCTCCTGTTTAAAAGTATTATCCTTACTTTTCTAAGGTTTTTTTTCTCACAAAAATACCAACACTGCTGCTATTTCTTAACCTTTTCTCTTTCCTCTCCTTCCTCTCCCTTCTTTAACTTCCATTACACTTTCTATTTCCCTCGTCTAATATCACTTAGAGTGAACAGACGTTAAATTGAAGACAACAACAACAACAATACACACACACACACACAAATTGATTTTAAGGTGTGTTCCTCTTTGCGTTATCAGATCAAGGTCTAACACCCACGTTGACAATCCATGTTTGGTTTCAATCATTTTTGGCAACAGGAAAACTTTTCATTGTGCTACGTTTTATTGGAAGGCATTTACAGTTCTTACAACAGTGTTTCATTATGCCATGTTTCATTTTAAATAACGGTTACCACAATGGTTTAGCATTCTGCTATGTTTTGCTGGAAATCATGTTTGGTTCACATGTTTTTGTTGCTATGTTCTGTGAAAATCTTTTGGTGCCACATGGTTTTCATGTTTGGGCTATTGTTCAATGTTTGAAATTCCACATTTTTATGATGCAGAACAGCGTACGGGTATGTTTCATGAGATGTGTACGGGTCTGCTGATTCATAAGTGATATTTGTAATGCCAGACAGTTTATATGTGACATGCCAGATAACAGCTGTACCCGGGGTAGCTGTCTGACTCATGCCAGATAACAGCTGTACCCGGGATAGCTGTCTGACTCATGCCAGATAACAGCTGTACCCGGGGTAGCTGTCTGACTCATGCCAGATAACAGCTGTACCCGGGGTAGCTGTCTGACTCATGCCAGATAACAGCTGTACCCGGGGTAGCTGTCTGACTCATGCCAGATAACAGCTGTACCCGGGGTAGCTGTCTGACTCATGCCAGATAACAGCTGTACCCGGGGTAGCTGTCTGACTCATGCCAGATAACAACTGTACCCAGGGTAGCTGTCTGACTCAAGGTGGAGGCAGTAGTCCATGGATGTTTGTATTTACTGACTTCTGATGGTGTGACAGTCTTCTGATGTTATGACAGTCTTCTGATGTTATGACAGTCTTCTGACCGTTATTTGGCCAAATATGTTTCATGATGTTTATACACTTTACTGTCAAGCTTATCTCTGAATGAAAAGATACAGATCCACTTTACTGTTGTCTTGTTTCATAATTTTTATGCCCTGCACAATGATTATAGTGTGGTGCAGTGGAAACAGTTCATTCAGAGACTAAGTTTGTTGTAGTTTGTTATTTTTCTAATTCAAAAGAACATTGTCATAAATCTGTTTATATGGGTTGGTTGAATGTGTTTTTCTTATTATCAAAATTAATCATTTTTCCTGATTGTTACATTCTAGTCAGGGTTAATTGTTGTGTGTATTTGCTATGTAGCATATTTCAGTTTCAGACCTTGTTTTTTTTGTGTTTGATTATGATCCTCATTTCGTATAAAAATATTTTATAACAATTTCAATGCAAAGCTACTTTTCCTTTATGACAGTTATTTTATGTCAACCATACACTTCAAATTTTTATGTGTGTGATACATCAAGTCATTATTTCTTCATCGTTATGAAATGGAACACTGAGAGAGAGAGTGGGTGTGCGTGTGTTTACAATAACAATAATTTTAATTCAGTTTTTGCAGGCCATATGGCCCATAAGAACAACAGTTAATCATATACTTTCATGTATGGTGAACATCCTTACTTCTGATATCTAAACATTTAGTAAGAAATAATCCAACTTTAAACATCAAACTAGGTTTAGTGTTTATACAAAGAAGCTGCACTTTCAGATTCGATGGAAAACTGTAATAATACAGAGGAATACATTTTCTTCGCAATACAGCATATTTTGGGCATACAAGTAAAAAGTGACAAACATCTTCAATTTGTTGGCCATCACACTGAGAGCAGAATGGATCAGTAATCGGTTTGCCATAACGTGAAATTCCATTTAAAGGTAATCTGTTTGACCTCAGTAAACATATACCTCTACGGTATTCTAAAGATTCTACTTCACCTACATAATTTGCTCTACAAATAATTGGGTGATAATCTAAGTAGTCAGGGTATGCTGATAGAGAGTCATGCCATTTTTGTTGGTACACATCTTGTATTCGTGTTTGGAATTCTTTCATGAAGGATGAGGAATTACCACAATTTTGCATTGTCCAAACATAACCAAATCCGTGGGTGCATAAAATCTTTCTAACATGTGTTACCCAATTTATTCTCCCTGCTTCATCATGTCTACACAACATATTGTAGCATTGTCTGGGATATCTATGATCAGGCATATCCAAAATTTTTAGCCAATATTTGATTACTCTGGTAACAGTGTCAACAAAAATGGGATATCTACCACAATCGCCAAGGCAAATATTATTTTTAACATCTCTGCCAACCCCCAGGACCATTTTGCAAATTTTTACCTGTATTTTTTCAATATCATGATACTGCTGAAAACCCCAAATTTCAGAACCATAGAGGAGGATTGGTTTCACTTTTGTATCAAAAATACTAAAAACTAGATGCTGGAAGATTCTTTAACCTGAAGTACAATCTTTTGATACCAGCAACAGCCTTCAATGCTTTTGTGTGTGTTTGTGTGTACGTGTGTGTGTTGACCATGTTACTCCATGTCTGATATCAAGGTACTGTTACCAAACCCGGTAATATGTTCATTTTTTAAAAATTGTTATGAAACAGGGTAAGCGCATAACCACAGAGTAAATGGAAAGATGGTCAAGAGTTTTGATTTAAAGAAGTATGTTTATAAATCTTATTCACTCTTCTATCTCCATTTTCCTCTTCACTACCTCTCACCCCCACCCTTTCCCCCAAACACACCCCACCATTGTTGTCCTCAGATGGATCGAACAGTCAAGTTGAGAAAGAAAGGGCCAAGGTTGCTGATTCTGTATGATATATGCATCTTCGAATGTAGTTGGCCTTTATACAGGTAGTGTTGAGGACTACTGGGTGTGTGGCACATGGGGGCTTGTGCTAGCTCTAACCATTAACCCTAACCCTTACCCCATCCAGTCTGCTGCTGAAATAAATTGTTTTCACAATTTGCGAATGTGTATTTGTGTGTGAAAGTCTCTCTCTCTCTCTCTCTCTCTCTCTCTCTCTCTCTCCTCTCTCTCTCTCTCTCTCTCTCTCTCTCTCTCTTCTGCTGTCTCTCTCTCTCACTCACACAAATACAACACACATACACACACGCGCACGCACACACACATGCACGCGCGCACACACACACACATTTTGACAAAGTAGTCCACAAATGCCACTTTCTCAACAACAAAAACATATTTGACAACGTAACCCACGAGTGCCATTTTCTCAAAAAAAAACAAGAATCAAGGCTTTAACATTATGGGCAAGATCAAATAAATCCAGTTATTGAGATGGCTCAGCAGAGAATCAAACCTATGACCACAGATCGTCCAGACCGACCGTGAGTCCCAATCTCTGACTTCTTCAGGGGTATCTGCTCTCTCCTTTCACCCCCACCCCCACTCCCCCCTTTGGCTTTTCACGCACAATTTTGTCGTTAAATATCTGTCTACACAGCGTGATGGTGTTCAAATACAGGAGTGAAAGGTGAAGAGAAAGTTTTGAATATTTTTCCTGTACCAGTATTTTATTTAAAGATGAAACATTAATCAATTTGGTTGTACTTTTTCCTATGCATGCATTCACAGTTTGCCTGAATCTTAACGGTTTGAAGAGGGTTGTTTTTGAGGTTGAAGGGCGTTTCTTTAGTGTGGTCTCTCTCTCTCTCTCTCTCTCTCTCTCTCTCTCTGTTATCCCTATCTTTGGTGTTTTTGTTGTTTTACTACGAGTATTTGTTTATCATATTCTGTAGGTTTTACATACAATAAGCTCAGGTCCTAGTCTAATAGAAAATAGCGTTAATTCCAAGCAGGTTTATGTTGTCAATATCTTTGGGTTACTCCGGTGACAGAGAAGCCTTTTGCCTTCTCAAAATGCACTGCTTTAATTGTCGTCTGCAGCCTTCTCCGGTTTTGTAGTGTCGACTTGGTAGAAGAGCTATACTGGGAAGGCATAATCCCGCTGAGCTGGAATATATCAACATGATGTCGCTGGCTTAGTTTGGAATTGGACAACGTAAAGGTCATCGTTGGTTTGGAGCTGCAACACTTGAAAGGGGCGCAAATGTCCTTATCTGGCTAATTGTCATCAACTGGCCTGATTACACTCCAGGACTGTAACCCTAGGACCTGTGTACCACCCCAGGCTGCATACCATTCTGTGCTGTCCTTGAAACTCATCCATTTTCTGCCGGAGAGTGATAATAATAACAACAATAACTAATGATGATGACATGAAGATGATGATGGTGGTGATGATGATGATTTTATAGCGCTGGATCTCGTAAGCAAACGAATCAAAGCGCTTGAATACAGCAGTGACGGCTGGAGATAAACACGATTTCAGAACGAAGAAAGGAAAAACAGCAACAGCCGTCATAAGCAAAGCTCCGCGGCTTCAAAGGAGTCGGAGCTTTGCTGAAAAAAAGAACACCAACTAATGTCTGCTAAGTGCTTTGGCGCAGGCGGGGGCTGTGGAACATTCATTCTGTTGGCTAAGTTATTATGTCTGTGGGGAAATGGAACTTCGTGTGTGAGTGCCAGGCCCTCTATTAGTGAGTTGACACCGACAATTACACCTGAAAGAAAGCTTCCGGGACCGAGTGCACAGATTTGTTTGAGGTGGAGGGGGGGGGGTTGCTTTTTTCTTCTTTTTTTTCTCTTTTTTTTTTAGTTTGCGTTTGCAATTCCAGAACGTAGTTTTGGCTTGCGTTCGAAACCGCCATCCCAACCTGTATTTTTGGTGGTGGTTTTCTCCTTGTTTTGCTGCAGGTGCTGAGGGATAGGAGGCAGCATGATGTGAAAGTCTGCAGTCAACTTTTCATAAACAAGGAGAAGGCAGCTTCAGGTGGACCCATGGGGGGGGAGTCCCTCTGCACTGTACCACAGTTTACATAGCACGGGTGTTAGGCAAAGCCGTTTACTATCCCTGTCGTTAGTAGGGAACTTAGTCGGTGGTGTCCTGCATGTGCTAGCTCAGAACAATAGGTGCTTTACGGTATTGTCTGGCCTCGCTTGTTGAGGGTGATTTGGTTGCTCTGTTGTTGTTGTTGTTGTTGTTGTTGTTGTTTTTTATAACCTCGCCTTTCTCTCGGTAACCAACCACGGCACCTGTGGATTTTTTTTTTCTCCTCAGACTACTGTCCGACTGATTGAGTTATTCACAAATTGTGTGCTAAAGAGTGGTAACTGATTTTACTCCTTTCTTCACCCTTCCACCCCTATACCCCTATCAAGTATTCACCACCACCACCACCCCTCCTATTATTATTATTATTCATTGTCTCTCTTTTCTTCCTTATCTTCACCATTCTTGTACACATTATTACATTCCTCACAAAACTAACTTCAATAGATAAGCGCTTTGATTTGTCTGTGCAAGATACAGCGCTATATAAGTTCCATTTATTATTATTATTATTATTATTATTCAAGACACAATTTATGGCCCTCCAAGGATGGCTTACGAATTTGCCACCAGTCAATAAAATCGAAGATATAACAAGACTCATCACAAACCAAGGCAAACCATTTCATATACTAGGGCTTTCCAAGTCAAGATTTTTCAGAACACATAACCAACACTGACATTTCCATTCCAGGATATAAAATCGTGCGAAAAGAAAAGCCCAAAGAAACAGGTATCTTAATCTATATTAGTGAGTCTGTAACGTTCAAACGTCTTTTCCATCTTGAACGTAAAGGAGAGTAGAATCCAGCTGGATAAAAGTAGCTATAAAAGGTGCAGCACCTATTATAATGGGGGTTCTGCTACAGCAATCCAACAGAAAGAAAAAATTGGATAGACAAGTTTGACTCCATGATGAACGTAGTCCTATTCGAATCTAGGGAAATTATCTTACTAGGTGATTTTAATATTGACCTAGCAAAAGTAAACAACCAATGGACCCAAGTTATTAATTCATTCAATCTTCACCAATTAGTTACTTCACCCACAAGAGTCACATCAAATTCTAACACAATTATTGAACAAATCTATGTATCACACCCTAAAATCATCATAGAAATGTGTCCCTGTATATAACTGTAGCGATCACTACCCAGTCTGTACCACAAGGTAAAAAAAATGAACAAAAATTCCTAAACCAATAAAACTATAACCTATCGATCTTTTGCAAATTTTTAAGGAGCAGCTTTTCTTACTACAGTTAAGCAGTTCCATGCTCTTGGAAACATTCAATATTACTGATCCAGACCTGGCCATTGAGTTCTGGATAAAAGTTTTTACTGAAATCTATAACAAACATGCCCCATTAAAAAACATAATGATCAAACATGTCTGCAACCACCTTGGTTTACAAAGGAACTAGAAGAAGCATGTTATCTTAGAGATTTCTTAAAAGAACATAAATATTATGAGGAGGCAAAAAAATAATATTAAGAAATGCTATAAACTCACAAAAACGGCGAGAGAAAAGGAAATATTTCCAAGATCTACTTTCATCCAAACAAAATTCAAAGACTGTATGGAAGACAATCAATCAAAGAACAAATAATCAATTGTCTTCCAAATCTAATGTAATTAAAGATATTTCTGCTGAACAACTAAACAATCACTTCAGTAATTTTTCTTCTAACATAATTAACAATGATAACTCGAAGTCCAATGATCTCAATGGACTAAAACAATACTGCCAAGAAAAGCGTATCCCATCAAAACTCCACATACTATTCATATCTGTTTCTGAGGTCTACAATTATCTGACTTCACCTCAAACAATCAAGTAGCGTGGTCTTGATGGAATAGATGGCAGAAATACTGAAACTCTCAGCTCCAGTTATTACAGACACTCTGACACATATTTTTTCTTCATAAGAACTATTTCCCCAACGCCTTCAAAACTGCTAAGGTGTTTCCGATCCACAAGTCTGGAGACACTTCCGATCCCTCAAATTATAGGCAAATCTTTATTATATCTTACCTTTCAAAACCCTTGGAAAAACATATGAATAAACACATAGTCCATCATATAGATATTAACAACTTACTTCACCCAAATCAGTCTGGATTTAGAAAAAATCACTCGTGCCATACGGCATTGACTAGTGTTGTAGACAATTGGCTGTCAAACATTAATGACAATAACTTTTGTGGAGTATTATTTGTAGATTTCAAAAAAGCATTTGATACAATTGACCGCAGACTTCTCATTAAAAAGCTAGACTTATATAATCTCTCTACAAATACTCTACAACTTCTTACTTCTTATCTTACAAACAGGCAACAGTGTTTCAATAGCTAAGTTCACATCCACACTAAAACCCATTCATTATGGAGTACCACAGGGATCCATCTTAGGACCAAAGCTCTTTTCATTATACATAAATGACCTTCCTCTCCATATCAAATCTAAATGCGAACTTTTTGCTGATGACACAACCATACATACAAGCCATACTGACATTAACTCTCTTGCAAAGACATTGCAAAATAGCACTGATGATCTTGTCAAATGAACTGAACTAAACCACATGTCTGTACACCCCCCAAAACAAAATGCATGCTTATCACTACCGGAAAAAAGCGATAAAATCTATCTCATAAACTTTCTCAAATCCATATTTAAAAGGAAACAATCGAACAAGCCTCTCACCACAAAGTTCTAGGAGTAACAATTGATGAAAATCTCAGCTGGTACCATCACATATCCCATCTGTGCAAATACATGTCTCAAAGAGTATAGCATTTGACTAAAATCAAACATTTTCTTGACTTTCATTCAAGAAAACTATTCTTTCAAGCTTATATACAATCTTCAATAGATTATGCTTCAACCCTGTAGGATTCTGCTAGTGCAAACACTATGAAACTATTAGTCTGTATAAACGTGCTCTTAAACTGGTTCTTCTGAAGAAGACTACCTTACTAGAAGTGGATTATACTCAGTTAAATATTCTTCCCCTACACCAAAGACTAAGATTTAACAAAGGCCTCGTGATGTTTAAGATAATGATAGGAACTTTTCCCTCATCCTTAAAAGACAAGTTCCCAATGAATCATTCCAGAAATACTGAAAAGCCGAGTGTCCCAATCCCAAGAATGGATTTGTTCAAATCCAGCTTACTTTACTCAGGCCCTGTGCTATGGAACTTCCTTCCTGACTCATTTAGACAACACCAATCATTATCTATCTATCTATCTGTCCCGTAGTCTGACAACCGTGGGGGCACCCTCAAAGACTCGACAACCAGTTCCCTCCATTCCTCTCTCTGTTCTGCCTTTCTCAGGGTTTTGTTGAGTTCTAGGCCTGTCCATTTACTGATGTTATCATCTCAGCTCTTCCTTGGTCTGCCTCTTCTTCTTACTCCTTGGATAGTGCCTTGTAAAACTGTCTTTGCAAGTCCTTTGGATCTTGTGACATGCCCATACCATTTAAGTTTACGCTTTTTCACAATGGTTAGAAAGTTCTCATAGGGTCCAATGGTTTGCTGGATTCTGTTATGCATGCTTTCGTTGCTTATGTAGTCTTTGTAGGAGATGCCAAGGAGTCTCCGAAAGTATCTCATCTCCACCACCTGTACTCTTCTCTCCAAATCTGCAGTCAGGGTCCATGATTCACAGGCATACAGAAATATGGATATGACAAGGGAGCGCATTAATCTGATCTTGGAGATAAGTGAGATATTTTTATCTCTCCAGATGGTGTTTAGTTTTGACAGTACTGTTATTGTCTGTGCAGTCCTGCATACTACCTCTGGCTTGGATCCCTGGTCTGATACAATGGCTCCCAGGTACTTGAAGCTTTGAACTGTTTCCAGCCTCTGGTCGTTAACCCTGATATCAGTGCTAATGCCGTTGGTGTTATTAGTCATCAGTTTGGTCTTCTCTGCACTGATTTCCATGCCGTATGCTTTGGAGGCCTTATTCAGGTGTTCTGCTTGGCTGGCAAGCTCTTTTTCTGATCCTGCTATTCCATCAATGTCATCTGCGAAGCGGAGGTTTGTGATCGTTCTGCAACCAATGCTGACTGATCCTTCATGATGTTCCAGTGCATCAGCCATGATTCTCTCAAGGAAGATGTTGAAAAGAGTGGGTGAGAGTAGACAGCCCTGCCTTACTCCAACTGTTGTTCAAAACCATTCTCCAATGTTGTTGTTGTAGTACACTGCACTGGTGGCCTCGCTGTACAGCTGTTTGATGACTCTGATCAGGTTTGCATTGATGCTGTACAAAATTCATGGTTGCCCACAAAGCTGCATGCCACACCCTGTCAAATGCCTTTCTTAAATCGATAAATACATGGGAAAGGTTCTTGTTGATGTTGAAGGTACCGCTCACATAGTATTCTGAGGTTGAATATTGTTCTGTTTGTGCCGCGCCCTGCTCTGAAACCTGCTTGTTCCTCACAATGATGGTCTCTGCTTGTGGCTTCAGTCTATTCAATATTATCTGCAGCATGACCTTTCTTGGGTGGCATATGAGGCTGATTGGCAGTAATTTTGGCATTTTTTGTAGATTTCCTTTCTTGGGGAGGGGAGATGATGAGTGACTGTGTCCATGGTGTTGGCCATTTTCCTGTCTGCCGATCTTGTTGCAGATTCTTAGTAGAGCGCTGATCATGGCTTCCCCCTCCAGCTTGAACCAACTCAGCTGGAATGTTGTCAGCCTGCTGACTTCCCTTTTTCAGCGATCTGACTGTTGTTTCCACTTCTCTCGGAGGATAGGTGACGGGTCTGTGTTTTTGCTTGCGGGTACATTAAGGACTTCTGGATCTCCTGGGGTTCATAGTTATACAGGTCGGAGCAGTATTCTGTCCATTGTTCAGAATTTCCTGGTCGTCAGTGAGACACTTCCCATTTTTGTCTTGGATTGTTAAACCTTTTCCCTGTTTTGTGCTAGCGGCTTTCACCAGCTGATATGCTTTCTTGCTATTTTTTTTCTGACGTTCTCTTCAATGTCTTGGCACTGTTCACCTATCCATTTCTCTTTTGCCTCCGTCATGGACTTCTGATTCTTTTGTTGACTGCCCTATATTGTTCTGCTCTTTCTTTTGTTTAATTTTTCTTTTTCTTCAACTCTCTGCGCTTGTCGCATAGTTGTAGGATGTTAGGTGTGACCATGGTTTTTTGACTGGTCGGTGTTTGCCAAGAAGCTCGCTTGCTGTTTCAGTCACTGCTGTATTGAAATTTTATTCGTCAGTGAATCTATGTCTGAGTCTATCACAGTGAGGGGCTGCAAACTTTCCACCTATCCTAGCTTGAAAAATTTCTACTCCCCTCTGGGTCCTTCAGCTTCTCGGGGTCAAATTTGATCCTGATGTTGTTCCGCTTGTGGATTTTCTTTAGACGTAGTCGGAAAGTCATCATCACAAGATCATGATCATTCCCTATGTCTGCTCCTGGAAAACTTCGTGTCTGTGCGATGTTAACGCTAGACTGAAACCGTCTTTTCACCATGATATAGTCTATATGGTTGTGGTGTTCTCCATTTGGGCTATGCCATGTCCATTTTCTGGATTTCTTGTGTGGGCCAAATGTATTCACTAGCTGGAGGTGCAATATAGATTCAAAATGTACTGTGCTCTCTCTCTCTCTCTCTCTCTCTCTCTCTCCTTTTCTCTCTCCCCCTCTCTCTCTCTCTCTTCTCTCTCTCTCGTCTTCTCCTTTTATTGTTTGCTTATGGATTTAATTGTCGTGTTTACAATTAGTATCCCGTTGAATGCTTTATTCAGATTTAATATTTCAGTTTTATTGCGTAAGTTGATTGTATTTGAGATTTAGTGACTGTTTTATTTTGATATCTTGTTTTGAGCGTACCAATTATATATAGCTAATTCCAAAGTGCGGATGTCCTTTTTATGACTATACATGATATCCATAAAGATTTGATGTTGGCATTAATGCATGGTGTGAGTGCGTGCGCACGCGCGCGTGTGTGTACGTGTGTGTGTGTGTGTGTGTGTGTGTGTGTGTGTGTGTGTTGTGTGTGTTGTGTGGTATACGTGTGCATGGGGATGCAAATTGCTTATACAATATTTGTTTCATGTAGTTTACTATTGCTGTTGCTTCCCATAAAAGCACAAAGAATTTTTGACGTTTCTTTCTGTTAGCCAAAATGATACTATTTACGTGGTTTGTTCTCCTTTATATTATGGAGGTTTTGCTTTGTTTGGTTCTGTTTTGGTGTAGGTTTGGGTTTTTAGGGGGGAGGGGGGACTATTCGGTTGTTCCCTCTCCCCTTGTGGTTGTTGCCGCTTTTGTTTTGCTCTTAGTTTCTTTGCTATTTTTTTCGGTTGTTTCTGTGTTTTCTGTTTGCTTTCTTTCTTACTTTTTTCTACTTTTTTTTTTTCTCTCTTCGGTGATTTATGTGGGGATTTTTCTGTAGATATTTTTTCCGTATATTGTGTGAGTGTATTGCAGGTCAGAGAATCCCTCTGCTACTGGTAACCATGTAACCCAGTACCACCTGCCACATGTGGGGAGTAAACCCCCCAAAAAACCGCCGAGAGGGAGGGCCGCCAGGGATTTTGCCCAAGAACACCAGAAAAAACGCCAGATCCCAACCCGGGTGGGCGCGCCCGGGGGTTACCAAAGGGCCCCCCTTTGTTGCCCAAGGGCAATGGCGGAAATATCAGATGTCGCGCAAATTCTGCCAGACAAAAAACCCTTTTGGGGACAAATTCGAACAAAACTAAAAAACTGCAGGGAAAGGGAAAAAATGACACATAGATGTCCAGATTCATTGGGACATCCCTTTGGGCTCTGCGAAGTCAGGTGGAAAAACATGGGAGAAACACGACCCGGGAAGACCACAAATTATACTACAGTGGAAAACAGGATAAACATAAACACGGCGTGGGTTTCTCGTTCACAAAGACACGTGAACACCGTCATGAGCTGTCAGCCTGTGTCCAGCAGACTTATTACCATCCGCCCTGAGAGCAACCCCCTTTAACATAACTATAGTACAGGCATACGCCCCTACATCAGACTGCACAGATGAAGCCTTTAGAAGAATTTTATGACCAGCTACAAGAGGTTCTGAATCAAACACCCAAGAAAGACATCCTCGTTGTGCAAGGCGACTGGAACGCCAAGGTAGGAGAAGATGCATGGAAAGACTGGGAGGGCGTTTGTGGGCCACATTGTAATAACCAATCAAATGAAAGAGGCTTGAGACTCCTGGAGTTTGCCAGTAACAACCACCTCCAGCTAGTGAATACACTTGGCCCACACAAGAAATCCAGAAAATGGACATGGCATAGCCCAAATGGAGAACACCACAACCAAATAGATTACATCATGGTGAAAAGACGGTTTCAGTCTAGCGTTAACATCGCACAGACACGAAGTTTTCCAGGAGCAGACATAGGGAGTGATCATGATCTTGTGATGATGACTTTCCGACTACGTCTAAAGAAAATCCACAAGCGGAACAACATCAGGATCAAATTTGACCTCGAGAAGCTGAAGGACCCAGAGGTATTAGAAATTTTTCAAGCAAGGATAGGTGGAAAGTTTTTCAGCACTCACTGTGATAGACTCAGACATAGATACACTGACGAATAGTTTCAATACAGCAGTGACTGAAACAGCAAACGAGCTTCTTGGCAAACGCCGACCAGTCAAAAAACATGGGTCACACCTAACATCCTACAACTATGGCGACAAGCGTAGAGAGTTGAAGAAAAGAAAAATGAACAAAAGAAAGAGCAGAACAATATAGGGCAGTCAACAAAAGAATCAGGAAGTCCATGACGGAGGCAAAAGAGAAATGGATCGGTGAACAGTGCCAGGACATTGAAGAGAACATCAAGAAAAGCAATAGCAAGAAGCATATCAGCTGGTGAAAGACCTGACTAGCACGAAACAGAGAAAAGGTTTAACAATCCAAGACAAAAATGGGAAGTGTCTCACTGACGACCAGGATATTCTGAACAGATGGACAGAATACTGCTCCGACCTGTATAACTATAGAACCGCAGGAGATCCAAAGTCCTTAATGTACCCGAAAGCAAAGACACAGACAGTCCACCCTATCCTCCGAGAAGAAGTGGAAACAGCAGTCAGATCGCTGAAAAAGGGGAAGTCAGCAGGGGCTGACAACATTCCAGCTGAGTTGGTCCAAGCTGGAGGGGAAGCCATGATCAGCGCCCTACTAAGAATCTGCAACAAGATCTGGCAGACAGGAAAATGGCCAACACCATGGACGCAGTCGCTCATCATCACCCTCCCCAAGAAAGGAAATCTACAACAATGCCATAATTACCGCACAATCACCTCATATGTCACCCAAGCAAGGTCATGCTGCAGATAATATTGAATAGACTGAAGCCACAAGCAGAGACCATCATTGCTGAGGAACAAGCAGGTTTCAGAGCAGGGCGCAGCACAACAGAACAGATATTCAACCTCAGAATACTATGTGAGCGGTACCTTCAACATCAACAAGACCTATACCACGTATTTATCGATTTTAAGAAGGCATTTGACAGGGTGTGGCATGCAGCTTTGTGGGCAACCATGAACTTGTACAGCATCAATGCAAACCTGATCAGAGTCATCAAACAGCTGTACAGCGATGGCCACCAGTGCAGTGTACTACAACAACAACATTGGAGAATGGTTTCGAACAACAGTTGGAGTAAGGCAGGGCTGTCTACTCTCACCCACCCTTTTCAACATCTTCCTTTAGAGAATCATGGCTGATGCACTGGAACATCATGAAGGATCAGTCAGCATTGGTGGCAGAACGATCACAAACCTCCGCTTCGCAGATGACATTGATGGAATAGCAGGATCAGAAAAAGAGCTTGCCAGCCTAACAGAACACTTGGATAAGGCCTCCAAAACATACGGCATGGAAATCAGTGCAGAGAAGACCAAACTGATGACTAATAACACCAACGGCATTAGCACTGATATCAGGGTTAATGACCAGAAGCTAGAAACAGTTCAAAGCTTCAAGTACCTGGGAGCCATTGTATCCGACCAGGGATCCAAGCCAGAAGTAGTATGCAGGACTGCACAGACAATAACAGCTTTGTCAAAACTAAACACCATCTGGAGAGATAAATATCTCACTTATCTCCAAGATCAGACTAATGCGCTCCCTTGTCATATCCATATTCTGTATGCCTGTGAATCATGGACCCTGACTGCAGATTTGGAGAGGAGAGTACAGGCAGTGGAGATGAGATGCTTTCGGAGACTCCTTGGCATCTCCTACAAAGACCACATAAGCAACGAAAGCGTGCATAACAGAATCCAGCAAACCATTGGACCCTATGAGAACCTTCTAACGATCGTGAAAAAGCGTAAACTTAAGTGTATGGGCATGTCACAAGATCCCAAGGAATTACAAAGACAGTTTGGCAAGGCACTGTCCAAGGGGGAAAGAAAAAAAGGGCAGACCAAAGGAAGACTGGGGGTAACATCATGAAGGACAGGCCTAGAATAAACAAAACCCTGAAAAAGGGCAGAACAGAAGAAAAATGGGGGGAAGGTTGCGAGTTTTGGGGGTCCCCCCACGGTGTCAGAAGGGGACAGTAGAAGAGTAGAGTATTGCTTGGGCTTTATTTTTTTTTATCATCATATACCCTAAGGGGGGGGCGGATGAAAAAAAGCACATGGTGCTTTTCATTTCCTCGAAATAAAGAATTTGTCTTTTGCTTTTGCTTGCAATTTTTCAATATCACGCTTTCATACCCAAAAGTTTTTGGCAAACCCTTTTTATACCATGTCGTTAGTAGGGAACTTGCGGGGTTTTCCGGTGTGCTAGTTCAAACGGCACCCTGAAAACCTAAAAATGACCCGCAGAGGCGGGGGTCCCGTGGCTGGTGGTTTCCACAGTGGCCTGACACCGATACCCTTTGGTTCTGACCCGGGGATGCAAAAACGACTTTGGGTATGACTGGCGGGGGGGTTTGGAAAAGGGGGTGGGGGAAACAGCGGGCAGGAACTACAAAAATGGGGCAGCAAAAAAATAATTTAAACCCTGCTAAAAAACTAAATCAAAAAAGCCTCTCCCCCCCCCCCCCCCCCCCCACCCTTTCCCCCGTCCCTAGGTTTTTTTTTCTAATATTGATACAACCAACATTGTTAGACGTGATACATTCCAAGCTCTGTCAATATTCAGAACGATGTGGCTTGTGATGACCTCAACAACAACTGAAACCATCATCCTTTTTATGAAAAAAAAGCAGACGACTTACGTAAGATGAAAAATGTTTAAACGTGTTCTCTGAACGCAGTCTCGTAAATGGTGAACGTGTATGATATTACAACACCAAGCCAGAGAGAGAGGTGGAGTAGAGGGGTGAGAGAGAGAGAGAGAGGGGGGGGGGGGCCCAAGTGGTCTGGGGGGTAGTTTAGCTGTGCTGCCAGGCCATATCGATTCCACAGTGACGGTTGTTAAATACGTGGTTTGTGACGAGTTCTGTGGCCTAACAGGTTAAAGCGTTGTGTTGATCCGCCGTCATCAGTCAAGCACACGAGCATTATGTGAGTGGACTCCACACAATGGACTCCACACCCTGTCAACGCAATCTGCTTCAGTTGGCATCGTATTATGGGAACTAGGGCGTGTTACGCCTTCAAAAGACAGACTGAACTCCACGCTGTCATGCAACTATAAAAGACAACCCAATAGTTTTGTTTGTCGTGAGTTTGGTTGTTTTTTTTTTAAAAAGAAAGAAAAAAGATTCTGTGCTTATTTGATAAAAATGGGATCGCTAAAAATGATGGGAAAAAGGTTTTTTCTTCTTGACTTGTTTCCTGCTTTATCTTCCGTGAGGCACCAATGCCACAACGACATCTCTCTTTCTTTTTCCTTCCTCGGCTAGAGCTCCAAGGTTCACCAACAGTGAGATTTTGCGTATGCGATCGTTTTTGCCTTCCATAAAGGTAGCGCATTCCGACTGCCAAAAACATTCAATCATTTTGATTTCCGACTACACACACACACACTCACACGCGCGCGCGCGCGCGCACTAGGTTGCACTGTTGTGCCATAAACACGGGGAGTCTCTGCCAGGCCGCCTTCAGGCCATCAGCCAGAACCCTGCCTGCCCTTCTGCTGGGTGACTTTGGATATCTTTACCCAGCGTTACCCAGCCTGATCTAAAACAACCTGTGGGCACCAACAGCTGAATCCTGGTGCTGCAAGCATCAGGCAGCTGCAGTGGATGAACAGCGAGAAATCGTCTTTTAACAATGAACAAAAATCCATCGGGAGACAGGAATAGCCAGAAACAAAATTCACGAAAAAAATAACGTACATTCTGTATACAATGAAAGAAAATCAAGTTCTCATATTTTCCTTCAATGTCAATTTTAAACTGATCATACATGGATTTCAAGACGCGTCTCTTCATGCGGTTTTAACCAAATTATTGTAATTGTGGGATCTAGTTATTTCCTTGATGCAGACCCCAGCTTTTGTCTTTATCATGACTCTCACCCTGGTGTTGGAGGCACCGTGGTCGAGTGGTTTAGGCGGTCAACTCGTGATCCAGAGGTCGCGGGTTCGATCCCCGCTCGGCTCGGTGTTGTGTCCTTGGGAAAGACACTTTACTCCTATTTTCCTCACTCCACCCAGGTGTACAAGTGGGGTACCAGCTCTGCTGGGGAAGTATCTGGCGACAGACTAGCGTCCTGTCACAGGGTGGTGAAAAACCATCAGTTCGCTTAACGCTACAGAAACCGGGATAAGCTCCGGCTCAATGGGCCTTCTGGATCGAAAGAACATACATACTTCACCCTGGTGTAACTTTTGAAATATACTTTCTTCATTCATATGCCTGTGCTCATTTGTACACATACACTCATGCAAGTAAACATGCATATATGTATATGGGCGTGCACTGAAAGAGGACACATGAAAGCCCGTTTACACACATACACACACACATCACACACAACTCACACACACACACGCACGCACGCACGCACACATACTTTTGAGGGAAGAGGGGTATCACGTTTTGGTAAAAAGACATTAAAATGAAGATCGACACACAATAGCCCTAAAGAATACCCCAAAACTTTTGCTCCTAACATTGTACCATACCATCCATCCTGCACCTTTTTTGCACTATGGCTTTGTGGTTGTTCAGACAACTTGCCACAAGATACATTTTGGATGTCACAGCTATCAGGATCCCTGGGAGACCGGTGATGGTGAAGAAACCTCGTGAGTAATTGATGGTTGAATGTGAACAGAATTAACTTGGGCACTAAGTCAAGTTCTGTTTCATGGCTGTGTAGCTCTGTGGGTTGTTTGCCTTAAAACTTCGACATTTACTTTTGTGCATCAAGTATCAGGCAAACACAGCTGTAGTAGTAGTAGTAGTAGTTAGTAGTAGTTAGTAGTAGTAGTAGCAGCAATGGAGGTCACAGTTGCAGTAGTAGTGCTGTAAAGTAGTAGCAGATGCAGCAGCAGAAGCAACAGTAGCAGCGGCGTTAATAATAGTAGTAGTGGTGGTGGTGGTTGGTGGTGGTGGTAGTGGGTGGTGGTGGTAGTATAGTAGTAGTAGAGTAGTAGTAGTAGTAGAGTAGTAGTAGTATACTTGTTAATGTTTTCTGCTTTTTCAGCTTACATATATCAGGAGAACTCTACATCAACGAAATCTGTGCAGCCCTTATTATTATCTGCCCACTAGTCCAAGGGCCCTTTTCCCAATTTGGCCCACCATGGGGCCCCCACCCAGGGGGGGTCGTGTTTCTATGGGTCACCCTGGTGGCGTTCAGTGTGTTTATCAATTTTGGTAGCAGAAAAATAGCATACTTTGTTGTCTCGTAGAAAAGTAATCTCTTTGGTGGGGGTTTGGGGTTGTTTGTTGTTTTTTTTTTTACCTAATTTTGGGCCCGTCCCATTAAGTTGATCCACCAAGCAAGGGATAAACATTTTTTTGTGTAGAGTTAGAGGTTGTTTTAAATCAGAAGGAAAAGAAAAATAAAGGGTACCTCATCAAGAACTTCAGTGTGCTTTCGTTTAAGAAGAAAGGGAAAAAAAAAATGATTTAGAGGGGAAAAAGGAGGGGGGGCCCCAGTACATACCCTTTGTGGAACTAAAAATTTTTGTCTGAGAAATTCAGAATGTTTTTATTTACCCAAAACAGTGTGGTTTCCGTTTGTAGAAATGTTTTTAAATTGACAAGGAAATTTTGAGAAATTCACACCGGTGATTTAGGGGTAAAAGGTGATGATGAGTAAACCTTTGGCTTTGTAATGTCGTGAATAGTTTGTTTTTTAGTTCAGCTATATTTTGGTGAAAGAATACCCGCAGTCCCCCATTCCCTTTTACCCCTCTCCTCGTAAAATTTATATTATATTATATATATTTTATTATAATATAATATTTTTATATATATATATAATTTATATAATATTATTATATTCACATATTATATTATTTACTATATATTCCTAATTAGTTACAGAGGGTCATAAGCAGAATTAGACCAACAAGTGATATGAATTGTGAAAAAAAGTCATAAAAAACTTTAAATCAGAATTTAGGTTTGGATTCTAGTCCTCTCTTTAATACTTTTAAAGGAGAATTGGGAATCGCAATGAATGAGGTTTAAAAAAGGGGTTTTAAAACAATAGCATGTTTCATAATTGGAAGGGTAAAGGAAAATTCCAGGCATTAAGCCTCTTAAAAGTAATTTAGTTTCTAATTTCCATGAGCGGGAAATGTTTTTTGGTTTTTTTTTTTCTTTTTAGAAAAATATGTATTTTCAGAATTTATTGCAAACGGGGGAAAATGCGAGTTTTTTTTAAAGTTAAGAAAAGGGAACGATTTTGTTATTGGGATAAAATTTCCTAAATTTTTTGGTTCCAACGACCCCTCGGGGATAACTTTTGCTGGTTCCCCTCTTCTTGTAGAATTCACGGGAAATGGCTTATTTTTTCTTTAGAAAGAAATTGTCCTCTGAATACGTATGAAGATTTTTTTCCACTCCTTAAAAAAATATTCACGAAAATATGTATCAAATATCTGCAACTTTTCTCAACACGCTTATTAAGATTTGTGACAAATTTGATTTTTTTCTTAAACCAGATATTTGGATGAAGCCCAAAGTTGTTGGGAAAATGTGGAAAAGGCACTAAATCAAATGGGGATTTTCAAAGGCTTTTAAAGTGTGTGCACTGAAATGGGCCCTTTTATTTGAAAGGTCTTTAAAAACGCCAGATTTTACGGGTAGATTTTTTACTTGTTTAAGATATGTGGGAAGTAACTTTTATTGATACAAAGGTTAACTATGATAATTTTAAAGAATAAAATAATTTTCAGGAGCCAGAGTTTAAAAATTCTCCGTGCAAGGGATTGTTTTTTCAGATGTTTGAGGGACAAATATATATGGTACCTTCAAGGAAAGATCTGTTCATCAAAGTTATTTTTTAAATGCAAGGTCTTTTAGTAAGGCGGGGGTCTTCAAACGGTTTGCAGTTTTTCAAGAGAGAGACGATAGAAGGCTTTTTTGTTTTGGTCTTTGGTTTTTCTTTTTAATAATAATAATCATTCACCCCCTTTCATCATCATCATCATCATCATCTCATTCATCTATAAATTGGGTATTTATATGGGGGTATGGGGGCGTAAGGAGAGGTGGCCCTTTGAAAAACCTGGCAGTAGCATCCCTCGGGATGGATGGGGCAGGGTCTTATTGGCATCAACTCTCACTTCTGGGCCCCGGGCCCTTACCACCCACCCCCCGGAAACCCCCCTTTCTACTGGCGGGCGAACGTTGTGAGGGGTGGGATTCAAATCACCAGTAGGAGTATTGGAGGGAGAGGGGCGCCCCCCAAGCTTCCTCAAGCCCAGCAAGGAAGTGGGAAAAAACGAAACAGAAAGAAAGCCGGACGGTCGAGGCCCGGTAACAAAACGACCGCGCTACCATGAAGGGCCCTCCAGGGTGGGGGAGAGGACAAGTGCGCAGGGGAGAAAACCAATCTAAACTCCAGCAAAAGGAGAACCCATCGGAACAGGGAAGTAAGGACTTATAAAAACAGGAAGGTACAGAAACACACATGAACTAAAAGAAAAAAAATGGGCATCCTAGGGCTTGCGGAAGTCAGATGGTTTGGCTTGGAGAAACAACCACGAAAGACAGCCACAAGTTTGGGGTACAGTGGAAAAGGGAAATCAAAAACACGCGTAGGCTTCATTGTCAGGAAAGAGTTTGTGTAAAGCACCGTCAGCGCATCCCAGTATCCGCAGACCATTCAATCGGTTTCTGCAAACCCCCCCGAATCCCCATCACCAAGGAGCCCCAACATCTGACTACGAAAAAGGGCCCAGATGAAGAATTTAGAACAATTTGAAAACGTCATCTCCAAAACCCCCCAAAAAAAGACATTTTTATTGGGGAAGGTGACTGGAATGCAAGGGGGGCCTGTCCCTATGACCCTGGACGGGAACCCACGGACGTTTTGGTAGGAGAAACAAATAAAAGGAGGCGAGCTGCTGGAATCCCCAAAGAAGCAAAACTAACCTGGTAACACGTCCCCCTCACAAGATCTAGAACATCAACCTGGCACTCACCAAAGGGTTTTTCACAAAAGTTGACTACATCTGTCCCCCCAAAGTTTAAAATCCAGCTAAAACAAGGAAACACAAGAATTTTCCGGGAGCTGACATTGGCGTGACCACGACCTTGTCTTCCACCATAGCTGAAATGAAAGCAAAACAACACCCAAAAACCCAGCATAAGATTTGAACGGGGAAAAAAACCAAAGACCCAACGTGGTTGGATTTCCAAGCCAACTTGGGGGAAAAGTTCGCCGATCACACCCATCGAAAATGATGTGGACACACTGCCAACAACATAAAAAGAAGTGTGAAAAACAGAGCAGAAGAAACATTGGGAAAAAGCGAACAAAAGAAAAACCCGGGGTGAAAATGAGGTCCTTGACCTCTGGAAAAAAAGAGGTTTAAAGAAACAAAAGTTCAAAGTAAAGAACCCAAACAAAAACGGGGAAACCCACAGAGAGTGGGGAAAAGATGAGAAAAGCAAAGAATAGATAGAAGAACAATGCAACGCATCGAAGTTGGAATGGCCAAGGGAAACAGAAAAACAGCTTACGACACTCTAAAAAACACAAACTAAAACCACACCCAAAAGCTCTTTTATTGAAGACAAGGAAAAAAATCTTTTAAGGGAAGCATTCCCACTTCAACGTGGTCTGAATACTTGGGGAGGGTTGTATAACTCCCCATTTGCCCGATAAAAATAGTTTCTGAAAACCCCCCTGAACACAAGAAAGACCCACCAATCAAGGTGTGAAGTAGCACAGCTTTAAAAAATTGAAGAAGGGGAAGCCCCCTGGAATAAATAAACCCCCGCTGAATCATAAAAAATGGGGGAATAAAACACAAGGCGACCAAAATTTTTTCCCGAAGATTCACACACAAAAAATGGCCAGAGAATGGACACGTCTTGTAAATACCCAAAATAAAGAAAGGAAAACCTAAAGCAATGCCGAAAACAGAACCCAGTCTCATACCCATCCCGCAGATCATGCTGGGGGTCCTTAACAGATGAAAAACCAAGCGGAAAAACCCCCTGACAGAAGAAAAAGCCGGCTTTAGACCAAAAACGCGACAATGGAAAAAATTTTCAATTGGAATTTGATAAAGAAACATCTCCAACATAAAAAGACTGTATCACAATTTCATTAGCTTAAAAAAGGCCCTTTGACGGGGTTTTGGGCATGAGGGCCTCTGGCAAGTATTAGGCACTTAAACTTGCAACTGCCTCATTGAAGATCAAGGCACTGCGGAACGAAAGAAGTGCAGTTTTCATGAAAAAATCACATGGGCGGTTTTTCAAGACCCCGGGGGGGGTCCATCAGGGCTCCTTCTTCCCCGTACTTTTAAAGTCTTCCTCAAAAAATATTGACGGACTCTGCAAAACCACCACATTTCCCCATCCCCTTTGGGGGAAGACCCTTTGCAACCTCAGATTTGCGGGATGACATTGCCCTTATGGGCGGGCAAACAAAAAATGCAAAACCTCAAGATAGTCTATCAGATCGGAAAGCGCTCGGATGGAGGTTGTACAAACAAATCAAAGCTGGTCAACAGGCAAGTAATGACGCAGGGAAAATAAAGTGAATGGGAAATAGGGAAGAGGTGACCCCAATTCAAATACTTAGGCCCCTCCTAAAAAAGATGGCACATCAAAAAATAAAGTAAAAGCTACATTGCAAAACCCAAATGCTCAGCAGACTCGGAGGATCATCGAAGCAAAAAATCGCTTCGCCCCCAAAAAATCCCACCTCTCAACCCCTCATGATATCTTCCCCTATTGGCTGTAAATCTGGATTGTCGCGAGCTAGAGAGGAAACCCAAAGCATTCGAGAAAAAAGTGCCACAAAAAAACTCCTAAAAAATTCCTACAAAGAACACAGCCCAAAACTATGTAAAGAAGAAATCAAAAAGCGTGTGGGCCCCCAGAACTTTCCTCCCACCATAAAGAGAAAAAAAACTTATGGGTTTTGGTCCATCACAAGACACAGACCTTGAAAAACCATTTGCAAGAACAGGGGAAAGGCAAAGAAGAAAGGCCCCCAAAAAGAAAATCGGGGGTTGACAAATAAAAGAAATGGACCCCCCAACCCCTGCAACACCTACTCCCAACAGGTCATGAAGCGGAAAAGATCCTGTTGTGTTTCTCTCTCCCCCCCTACGCCTGTGGGACAGGGGATGGTGAGTGGTGAGTGATGATTTTAAAAAGCGTGAATCTTGTAAAAAAAACAAATCGAAGTGCTTGCATTAAATTTTTTAAACAAGTAATCTTCCTAAAATATTTCATTAACATATATAACATTTTCAAGATATAGCGTATGTAAATTCCTATTTTTTTTATTTATATTATTTAAAATTTTTTTATTTTTTTAATTTTTTTTATTCAAAGTATGTATACACATGCACACACACTTTCAAAAAAAACCAGGCCTGGGTCACACACACACACCACACAAACCCCACCCTTTGGGTGGGTGGTGGAGATGAAAGGGGGCTATTTAAAAGTATGAAAAAACAGAGGGGAAACCAAAGGGGGGAAATAAGTGCGTTTTGGGGGGATTTGAAAGTGTCAAAAGTGGTTTCGGCGACGGGAAAGAGCACAGGGGGGTCTTCCAGGTGGAAGGATCACAAAAAAGAAAAAGGGATCGGCCAACGGGGTTGTTTGAAACGGGAGTTGTAAGCGCAAAGCATAGCGGGGGGAAGGGAACGAGAGGGTTACGGGAAGACGTTGCGAGATAAAGGGGGGCGATTTGTGGGACATTTGAACCGGGGTTATTGTTTTTTTTTTAAACCCCATCTTTTTGAGCAGCCCGCCCGTTAAAAAAAACGCAAAAAAGGAAAGATGTTTCAGATGTTTTCTTTCTTGGTAAATTGGGTGAGGTTTTGATGGGTGAATGGGATGGATGAGGCTGGTAGACCAGAAAAAAGAATTGCAGTAGTTAAACGTGAAAAGAATGAGAGATGTGAAAGCTTGGGTGTTGCATCGGGGCAGAATTGCGAATGGCTTATGCGCCTAATTGTGTGGCAGGGCTGGGAGGCTGAGTGATTTAAATTTTTTTAGGAGGTTTTATCGAGAAGACCCTAAAAAATTCACAGAGTGGACAAGGAATGAGCATTCTGAAATATTTAAGAGGGGTGGAGGAGTTTTTGTCTGGTCCCCAGAGATGTCCCGGTTTTTATCGGGTTTTGGTAATTGTTTGATCATTGTTTTGAAGTCTGAGGCAGTAGGCAGTTGTCAGGGGGAGGCAGTTTCCAGGCGCACTCTTTAAACTGAGTATCACGCATAGAAAGTTTTCAATTGTGGTGGTTTATTATGTGTGAGGGGGATGGTGGAGGGGAAAAAAGAGCAGGGCCCCCAAAATGATCCCTCTCTGACCATTCCAGTTTGATGGATTTGATTGAAGCTGACAATTTTTTTTGGAACGTTATAGGTATGATGAAAAACAGGTGGGCGTGCCATTAATCCAAACGTTTTTTTGGGACGAGAAAAGAAAAATTTGGGGGATTAGGTTACAGGGTGGGATAAGTCAAAGAGTGAGGAGGGGGATTTTTCCTGCATCAGGCGGAGAGGTGAATCTAAAGGAGGACTAAGGTGGTTTCATTTTGTGGTTGGAGATTGCAGACTGAAATGGGGGGGAAAAAGAATATTAGATTGAAGGGGGTTGTTTGGGTGTTTAAGAAAATTTTTTTTAAGTACTTTAGAGATGGAAGGTAAGTTTGAGAAAAAATCAAAAATTTTTAGATGTTGGGTCGAGGTCGTGCTTTTTTTTAGTGAGGTGTAACTATGGCTTTTGAGGCTATAGAACTTTCCTGACAGAAATTTTTTCTATTTCATGACGTGGGTACAAGTTGTGGAAAACATCAGAGAAAGCCCCGGGTTGGGGTCAAAATCACGGATTTTTAGAATTCTTTCGAATTGCCTGATTTCTTTTTCGCTGTGGGGGTGGAAAAAAAAGAGGGGTCCAGTGAATGTTGGACAGGGGCACAGGCTGAAAAGAGTCTGTCCCCTCTAGCAGATGTTGGGGGTTTGTCTAAGAAGAAGGAAAGAAAAAAGAATGGAAGTTTGAAAGGTGTGGGTTTTTGGCAAAAAGGGGGTTTTAGAGATCCACGAAATTTAGGAGGGGGGAAAAAAAGGGGTTTTTGATTTAGCGCAGGAAATTGAAAGAGTAAAAGTCTGTCTTTGCTGAAGGATTAGAGTTTGATTTGTTTATTTGTTTTCGGAAAAGCTGTTTGTTAATTTCAGGGTTTTTTTTATTTCCGCCACTGCCGTTCTAGTTACCGGCGTTTGCGCTTTGCCATCAAGATGTTATGTGTATTATTAAACTGGGTATTTCTTTATATGTTTTATTTCACTGTCCTGTGTTTTCATATTTGTACATTGTGCTCTTTCGCGTCACGGTTTTGTTGATATGGCATTGATGTTTTTTCTCCACCTCATTGTCCTTTTTGTTATTGGTCTTTTCTTTTTCCTTTCTCCTCTCCTGTTTTTCATCATCCTACGTCATTTCTTCTCTTTTCTTTTTAATTTTTTTCTTTTAATCTTAGGCGCACATGTCCCTTTTTATCTTTTTTTTTGTAAAAAAGCAGTTCCCCTGTGTGCTTTTTTTTTAATCCTGCATCCAGTTTTTCTGTGGGCCAGGTGTCTGTACAGTTATTTATTTGGGGGGGGCTGGAGAAGGGGGGGGGGGGGGGGGGGGGGAGTGTTAGCATCTTTTTTTGTTTTATTGGCTCTTTTTCATCAGTTTTTCATGTTCCCTTTGCCGAGAATAGTGCTGGTTTAATTTTTTTTGTTCTTTTTATCAAAAATTCAGCATTCCGTCTTTGCTGAACCGGCAGGTTGCAGGCCCGTTGCTTGAAGACGGATAAACACCAAACGATCTATTCCTTTTTCTTCCCCTATCTTCTCTGATAAATGCAGTATTTTAATAAAAGCTGCTACCCTCATCAGGGACAGGTTGTTATACAAATCACAACATAGCAAAATTGCTTTTTCTGAGGTTAAATGGGGAAAAAAAAATCTGAAGTTGTTTGGGTCCTGTGTACGATTTGTGAAATCCAACACGATGAACTCGAATGAATGTGAGGGACTGCAAAAGCCCGTGAGGACGGGAAAAGACGCGGAACATAAATGTTAAAATGAGGATGCAAAAAGCATAGCGGAAATAACTGTTAACAGTCAGGACTGCAAAGCTAGCAGACACGATGTTAACATGTCAGGACTGAAAGCATAGCAGAACATCGACTGTTGACATGGGGACTGCAAAACACAGCAGGAACATCGACTGCTGAGGTTTACACTTTTTTTGGACCATTTTGGTAGTTTTTGAATGAGGATGGCCTACAGGGGCACAGTGTCCGCGGGAGGCAAGCTGGGCCCGCGGGATGGACAGCTAGGCCTGCAGGGAGGGACAGCTAATGTATTGATTTGTATATAGACAGATTGATGGGCAGTTTATCGTGAGATTTCATGAGACAAACAGCCCAAACCTCTAATCCCTCATTTTTTGTGATTTTTGTGATAAACTTGTTATGCAAAAATTTTCGCTCCAGAGTTTATCTGTGATTACGAATTCTGATTTAAAAGAATGGATTTTTAAAAATTTAAGCACTGGCCAAGATTGCAGAGCAAAATAATATTTATTTAATTTAGTTTTCAATTAAGATTGAAGTAAACTTGATATTCTGAAAATCCTGTTCTGAAACCATTTTTGCAAAAGCCAAACTCTTTGGGTGGTTTTTCGTCATTTTTTTTCACGTGTGGGGGAAACTGGTGACTCTGGGTTTCTGCGCTGGCAGGGTCAGACATTGCCACACAACACCTGTCTTGTGGTAACAGTCACAAGCAGAAGGATATTATCGTGGGGGCCGGTGTTACATCACCCAGCCTTTTTAGAAAAAGGTGCCCCCGTGCCGAACACCAATGGGAGTGACTTTCGCAATGGTGTGAAGTTTTTCTGCCCATGACACCGTCCCATGTGGAATGGGCGAGGCACGCCAGACCATTAACTTCCGCCAGGTTCAGTTCTCTGGAGAGATCCGCTTGGGTTTGACAAAAAAAAAATCATAGAAATTTTTTTGTGGAAAAAAGGCACCAGCTGCCCCCTTCCCTCTTCGTGCCCGGCAACCGTAGTGGGCAGCCCTTTTGTGATTGTGACTGAAGACGACAAAATGCCAGTGATGGGGGGCTTTGGGCCCCCCACGGTGAACCGGGAGGGTAAGGTGCATGTCAACATCCCCCTTAGTTTACCTTTTCTGCCCCCTTTCTGTGACTATCCCTTTGCGAACACATTTGCCTGTTTGTCTTTTTACATTCAAATGTTGCCGGTCTTTCCCTCGGGTTCCATGGAACAAGGCTTACCGTCAGTTCGGGTCAATGGGGAAAGGGATTTTGGATGTCAAAAAAAAACCCCCGGGTTTTATCTGCCCCGGCCAGCAAAAAACCCTTATCCCCAGTTTATTTCAGTATTCGACGCAAGATACGTATACGAGTGGTGTAATATGCCCCTGATACGCTTGTACCTCAACCCCTGGTATTTTTGCTGCCCCCGCCTGGGAGACAAACTCTATTGGTGACCCTCAACGTGTCCATGTCCCTGTTTTCTTCCTTCTTCAACACCGCATGCCAGAGGCTGGACTCCCCTTCCCAAGGTCTTTATTCTCCTCCTTTTCCCCTTGCAGAGAGTTCTTGGTTTCTTGGAGCATGTCGGTGAGGGAAATACAAAAAACAGCAGTGGAGAGGAATTGGGAAAACGGTACCCTTTTTCACAAGCTCTCATGACCCTGGTCTAGGTGGATGGAAAAGCTGAAAAAAGGTGAGCGGGAAGGAAAATAACCCCTTTCACTCGGTTTTTTGTTTTTGGGCTCACTGCCATTGCAATACGTTGGACTGTCCTAATCCCGGGGTCCTGTATACAGGCCTTTATTGTGACTGATGCGTTCCCTTGGAAAAAAGTTTAGCTGATGATCAGAAATGTGGAATGCTGTTGCTGTGAAAAAGCTTTTGCTGATCATCAGAAAAGATAGACTGCTTAGTCCCTGGGTGAATCATCTTTCACTTAAGTCACCACACGTGACAAAATTTTCGTTTTTCTCATTGTCTATTTTAGCCTAAACTCTACCCCTTGGCCCGTCAAAATCCATGAACAAAGAGTGTGGGTTTTCCCGTTTCTTATGAAGATTAGGCCAGTCAAAAGGAGAAATGCTTTGTTTGGGTATGCTTTGGGTTGAGTTCAAGCTTTTACTGTTCTTCTTTCATTTCGTTTGAGGAAAAAAAGCTGTTTTTAAATGACAAGACTGTAAGTTTTGTGGTGCGGCTGTAAGCTGACAACTTTTTTTCAGCCTTGGTCAGGTATAAGTGTGCCAGTTTCTGGGCCTGTATCATTGGATTCTCTAGCTCATCTCATCTGCTTTTATAAACCCCTTTGGGGTTGCAGGGGCACTATGTGACGAATGTTACACCAGTTCACTCCTTTGTGCGGCGTGGGCAAATGCCTTTGGGTTTTGAAGAAGTTTTCCTGGCCATTCGTAAAAGGGATCTGCCCCTTTTTCTTCGGGCCCGCCCCGCCCCTTCTTTCCCCCGTGCGTTCCTTTCAGTGTGGTTTTTTGGAAGCTGGTCTTAAATTCATGGCATTTTTGTAATGTTTTAGAAACTTAAAGCAAGTCAAACACCCGGATCTGGGCAGCCCATAAAAATTTTTGGGCCTTTCTGTCACTGTTTCAGAGATTTGGAAAACAAGCCCAAAAAAGCCGACTACATTTTTTTCTCCAAAAATTTTTTATGGTTCAAAATTTTGGGGTTAAAAAGTCAGGTATTTTTGTTACCCGAGTTGTCCAAAATTTTCTTTTTGCTCGGTGTGGAAAGGGAAACAAGATGTCGTTTTGACTTTTGACGGTGAGTAAAAAACGTTTCTGTGTTCTCCCGTGGGAATGCTGGGGACTGTCAATAGAAATACCTTCCCCACCTTCCGGAGGTCTGTGCAAGGAATTCTCTCTTTACTTTCCCTCTCTTTGTTTCTGTCTTGCTCCTTTTCTTCCTGTCACCTCCTCCTTGTTTTTTTTTGACTCCTTGGCCATTTTTTGTTTTTTTTTC
>CM054141.1:71288966-71308966 GCA_028751875.1 Rapana venosa
CGGCCGCCTCCAAAAGGTGAAGAAAGTACCGAAATGTGTGGCATAGTGTAACAGATGATTTGTGACACCAGTACATTGTCCGTTTTGACTTCTCTTCATGACAGGCAAAGAGAAAGCTGTCTCTTACCTTACATATCTATGTGAAGAATTTTTAACAAGAAGTTAAATGTCTTGTGCCATTACCTAGGAAGAACAAGAATTTAGTCACAAAGATATATGTTCTGGGTGAGAGAGAAATAAAAGGGGGTATGGTGATAAGAAAACAGTATATATCTTTCTTGTTCTGTTTATGAGGTTTGACAGTTTACAGACACTTTGTTAACCTAGTGCAGTTTTCTTTTATAGGCATCTTTCTGTATTTGGCACCGTTTTTATGACTGTCATTGTGTAGTCTTTGGTTGAACATTTGGGATTGTTGAGTTCTCAGTAACTGATGCATTTGAAAAAGTGTCACTGATAAAATGCTTTATGCCTCTGAGGATGGCTGGGTGGTGATCACCATCATGGTTTGATTGATTGATTGCATGATCGGTTGATTGATTGATTGATTTCTTTGATACTCCACCTGTCCTGGTGTGACAAGGAATGAGTGAATGGCTTAGCTGTTTTTTTATCATGGGGGTCTTGATTTGTGTAGTATGTAATCATGGGGTCTTGATTTGTGTAGTATTTAATCATGGGAGTCTTGATTTGTGTAGTATGTAATCATGGGGTCTTGATTTGTGTAGTATGTAATCATGGGGGTCTTGATTTGTGTAGTATGTAATCATGGGGGTCTTGATTTGTGTAGTATTTAATCATGGGAGTCTTGATTTGTGTAGTATTTAATCATGGGGGTCTTGATTTGTGTATTATTTAATCATGGGAGTCTTGATTTGTGTAGTATTTAATCATGGGGTTCTTGATTTGTGTAGTATGTAATCATGGGGTCTTGGTTTGTGTAGTATGTAATCATGGGGGTCTTGATTTGTGTAGTATGTAATCATGGGGGTCTTGATTTGTGTAGTATTTAATCATGGGAGTCTTGATTTGTGTAGTATTTAATCATGGGGTTCTTGATTTGTGTAGTATTTAATCATGGGGTTCTTGATTTGTGTAGTATTTAATCATGGGAGTCTTCATTTGTGCAGTATTTAATCATGGGGGTCTTGATTTGTGTAGTATGTAATCATGGGGGTCTTGATTTGTGTAGTTTTCCTATGATTTAGATCTGAGCTTTTATTTTCATCATGGTGACATCCCAAAACCCACGTGAATTTCTCTGCGAAATAATAAAATATTTTCCATTTGATTTTCAATTTGAATATGAATAGCTCTCATAGATGCCAGGCCTGACAGTATTATTAGCGATTGATTGGTTGATTGATTGATCTTAAAATGCTCAATGCATTCCATGAAAAAATAGAAAGGAAAGAGTGGCAAATGGAAGAAATGTAAAAAAGAAAAAATAAGGAAGAAAGGGAAAAAAAAAGAAAACAGGACTTAAGTCCAAAACTTGAACCAGTCCAGGTTTTTTCTGAGAAAGTGGAAAAGCTGTGTACCATTATGTTTCTTGCTAAAGTGTACATTATGTGTTTGTATTGTTTTTCCTCAAGTATTGCTGCATGTGCACAATATATGTTTGTATTGTTCTTTCTCAAGTATTGCTGCATGTGCACAATATGTGTTTGTATTGTTCTTTCTCAAGTATTGCTGCATGTGCACAATATGTGTTTGTATTGTTCTTTCTCAGGAATCACTTTACCTGTGTGTTGTCTTATGACTTCATCTTTCCCAATCGGCAATCTTATCGTTGAATTCTGGGTCAGGGGGGTTTTTGGGTTATTGGTGTTTTAATTTTTGTGTCTCAGTTTATTTATAACAGACAGACTGTGACATGTTTGATTGGGTGATGAACACAAGTATGTGCCTCAAGCTATTCTCAACATTCCTACAAAAAGTGCTGATGTGTGTGTGATTGGCTGGCTGGGTGCCTTCCTTTCGGTGGGTTTTGGTTTGGTTTGGTTTACTTTGTTTTTATTGGGGTTTTTGGGTTTGATGGTGGCCCTTTTTTTGATTTGGGGGTTTGTTGTGTAATTTTGGAAATGGCAGTACTTAGCAGAAGGAAGACAGAGGAAAGATGTCAAACTGCATTTGAGTTTTGATATTTGCTTTCAGTGAATCCCCTTTTACTGTTTGGTGTAGGTATATCACAGTGGTCGCTTTGGGACCAGTGTATTTTATGATGGTTGGTTTGATTATTTTTAATTGTTAAAAAATTATTTTTGTAAATGTGTGCGCACTTATGTGTGTGTGCATGTGTATGTGTGTGTGTGTATGTAAGTGTGTGTAATTTTAATTTTGCAGTGTATTATTTTATTCCATCAATGTCAATAAATAAAATGACATTGATGGAATAGCAGGATCAGAAAAAGAGCTTGCCAGCCTAGCAGAACACCTGAATAAGGCCTCCAAAACATACGGCATGGAAATCAGTGCAGAGAAGACCAAACTGATGACTAATAACACCAACAGCATTAGCACTGATATCAGGGTTAATGACCAGAAGCTGGAAACAGTTCAAAGCTTCAAGTACCTGGGAGCCATTGTATCAGACCAGGGATCCAAGCCAGAAGTAGTATGCAGGACTGCACAGACAATAACAGCATTGTCAAAACTAAACACCATCTGGAGAGATAAAAATATCTCATTTTCTCCAAGATCAGACTAATGCGCTCCCTGTCATATCCAAATTTCTGTATGCTGTGGAAATCATGGATCCTGACTGCAGATTTGGAGAGAAGAGACAGGCGTGGAGAGGGGATGCTTTCAGAGACTCCTTGGCATCTCCTAAAAAGACCAAAAAGCAACGAAAGCGTGCATAACAGAATCCAGCAAACCATTGGCCCCTATGAGAACCTTCTAACTATCGTGAAAAAGCAAAAACTTAAATGGTATGGGCATGTCACAAGATCCAAAGGACTTGCAAAGACAATTTTACAAGGCACTGTGCAAGGAGGAAGAAGAAGAGGCAGACCAAGGAAGAACTGGGAGGATAACATCAGCGAATGGACAGGCCTAGAACTCAACAAAACCCTGAAAAAGGCAGAACAGAGAGAGGAATGGAGGGAACTGGTTGTTGAGTCTTTGAGGGTGCCCCCTCGGTCGTCAGACTACGGGACAGATAGATAGATAGATAGATTATTTTATTGGTTTTCTTCTTTTTTGTTGGTACACTCTATTGGTAAAGGTTGTAATAATGTAGTACTTCAGTATTATCATTAAGAACTTTTTGTTCTTAGATAGATGGCGTGATGAAAAAAGCAAATGCATTGCTTATTCAATGTACCATCTGGAAATAAAAATTTGACTTTGACTCGTTTGATGTCTACTTGGCTGAAGAATACTCTCAGGATTCTTGCAAAAACCACTAAGAATAGAGTGGAAAGTTTGAATGGTTAGCACTCTTTGAAATGGCCAGTGTTTTTACTGATTTTTACATGACCACAGGTTGATACTCACGAAGCACACTGTGCATCGGTGCATGTTTTTAATGAGGTGTCTCTGAGCTAAACTGATCTCAGTAATTCTGTCCTTGTGAACTGTCAGTATTTCTTACCATCAGATTTCCTTTTGGTGTGTGTCGGTTTTTACTGCCAAAAGTAATTTACATGAATGTTTGGTGCTTACATCTACAGATACTTCTGTGTTTTTGCTCAATTTTGATTCAACATGTGTTATTGGTATGGTTGGTATTCTTTTTATATTGATACAAAACATTCAAGACTTTACGGGTTTTTCTTTTATCTTGTTTTTGTAGCAGTAGTCATTTGATGTATCATTTGTTAGCTATTTTGGCCTGGCTGATGGGAATAAGGGAGGGTTCGCCCTAACACCTTCATCTATTCATGTGTGTGCGTGTCTGTGTTATTCTGTTATCTTCACAAAGTGCATTTGAAGGAGAAAGGATTGGTAGTGCTGTCAAGGTTGTGTGTGTGTGTTTGTTGTTTATCTATTTATACCACTTTTAAGTCATGGCAGATTTCTCTGCATGAAATTCGGGTTGCTCTTCCTGGGAGGAGCACATCGCCACAAGAGCAGCACCACCCATTATTTTTTTTCTAATCCCTGTCTGCAACTGTATTTGTTTTTCTATCAAAGTGGCTTTTTTTTCTACAGAATTTTGCCAGGGACAACTCTCTTGTTGCTGTAGGTTCTTTTACATGCACTAAATAATTATGTGTAACACACGGGTTTTCGGTTTATCGCCTCATCCAAAAGACTAGCGCCCAGACCACCACTCATGGTCTAATGAATGGGGGGAAAATTTTGGGTCCAAACGGGATTCAAATCGCGCACACTTCTGACCCGGACTTTTCGCTTTCTAGACAGGCACGTTACCTCTAGACCACCTATCCACCTGTGTGTATGTATGTGTGTGTGTGTGTGTGTTAAGATGTGGGTGGGGTGGATGAGGTCATAGTTATGATGATATGTTAATATTCTCCAAAATGAGAACAGTTATCGTTTGTTGTGCTCAGAACATGCTGCTTATGTGCCGTATGTAATGGAAAGGTTCTCTGTGCATTCTGTAAAAATTTGCTTAAGCAGATGAATAGAAAATGTTGTCCTATGCATTCTTTTAAAAAGAACGTTTTGCTTTAATGCAGTATGCAATAGGAAAATGTTGCTCCTATGCATTCTGTAAAAAAAACATTTTGCTTTTAAGCAGTATGCAATAGGAAAATGTTGCTCCTATGCATTCTGTAAAAAGAACATTTTGCTTTTATGCAGTATGCAATAGGAAAATGTTGCTCCTATGCATTCTGTAAAAAGAACATTTTGCTTTAATGCAGTATGCAATAGGAAAATGTTGCTTCTATGCATTCTGTAAAAGCAAAGCACCAAAAATCACTTTTAAGTTTCACTCGTACTTTTACCTGTGAAGTGCCAGTGGTCGGTTTATTTTTATGAAGCATTATATGTGAAATCAAAATACCAGTGGCTATTTTTGTTACCTGTACTGTCTTTTAATCCGAGTACTGGTGAAAGTATTGATTTCATGTATTTTTTATTTGAAACTTACCAACTGGCAACGGCCATTTTATCCATGTATTTTCACATTGTAATTGAAGTACCAGTAGCTGTATTAGATTTTTGCATTTTGACATCAGTACATGTGAACCTTTGCAGCAGCCAATTTAGTTCCATGCTCTCTTTCACAGAAGCTTCAAGGACCAAAGTCTGATGTAGTTCCAAATGTTCTAACCAATAAATTCATGTATGAGTGGCTGTTTTAGTTTCATATTTGATTTTGTTTGAAGTCAGTGAAGTCACATCCACTTCAGGTTGCTATCTCAGCTAAGTCAGGCATGTTAACTCAATGAGGTTGTGCTGAATCTTAAGCTTCAGCACTCCTTTCCTTCACTGTGATGTGCCGAAGCTTAAGATTCGGCAGAATTATGAATTTTTTAAAATACACTAAGCGATGTTCAACTCAAGGGAACGTAGGGATGTTGCCTATAGGGCAATCATTTTTCTAACACGTTGCTTTCCTGACCATAAGCTTGCCTAGTTTGTGTTGTTTGGTACTTTTTGTTTGACATGTCAACAAGTGATATTTTGGATTTAAATTTTCCCTTTTTAATTCTTTTTTTTTAAAAATTTTTGTCGTTAAAATTTTTTAAAACCAACTAGGGGGTTTAAGTTTGGAGGGCTGCGAGCTCAAAAAAGGGGGCAAGCAGATATAAAAACAAAAAAACTGGATGTTCCCTTATCTCTACGGAGGTATCCCGATATTAGAACAAACTTCATGGGGTTAGTTTAAAGAATCTGATCAATTCAAGGAACGATATTTAAAAAGTTGTCTGGACCACTGCCCATATTTCTTGTTATATGGCTCTTTCTCAAATAGATCGTGTTTTATATCCGTGAGAAGGGTTGATTCACTATATTTTAGAATGGAGTTAAATGCATTCCTTACAAAATTTTGTAAACATGTCATATGTCTATGTGGGAATCATATTTCCAATACTCATTCATATTTGAGTGCCTATTGTAAAACCTTTTTTCCCTTTACATTTTCTGAACAGTCTCTGGAAAATGTATTTGAAAATTCAAAGCTAGCCTTTGCCATTGCCAGATGTTTATTGCATAGTCCACTTGAATATTTATTGTAGCTACATTATTGTTATTTCATGTTTCCACATTGTTGATTTATATTTTGTTTCCTGTTTAAAAGTATTATCCTTACTTTTCTAAGGTTTTTTTTCTCACAAAAATACCAACACTGCTGCTATTTCTTAACCTTTTCTCTTTCCTCTCCTTCCTCTCCCTTCTTTAACTTCCATTACACTTTCTATTTCCCTCGTCTAATATCACTTAGAGTGAACAGACGTTAAATTGAAGACAACAACAACAACAATACACACACACACACACACACACACAAATTGATTTTAAGGTGTGTTCCTCTTTGCGTTATCAGATCAAGGTCTAACACCCAGATTGTTGGTTGATAATTGCTCTGGAGCGTTGACAATCCATGTTTGGTTTCAATCATTTTTGGCAACAGGAAAACTTTTCATTGTGCTACGTTTTATTGGAAGGCATTTACAGTTCTTACAACAGTGTTTCATTATGCCATGTTTCATTTTAAATAACGGTTACCACAATGGTTTAGCATTCTGCTATGTTTTGCTGGAAATCATGTTTGGTTTCCACAGTAGTTTTTGATTGCTATGTTCTGTTGAAAATCATTTTTGGTGGCCGCGATGGTTTTTCATGATGTGCTGGGTCTGATTCTAAGTGATTTTGTAATTACCACCAGTTTATTATGACAAATGCCAGATAACAGCTGTACCCGGGGTAGCTGTCTGACTCATGCCAGATAACAGCTGTACCCGGGATAGCTGTCTGACTCATGCCAGATAACAGCTGTACCCGGGGTAGCTGTCTGACTCATGCCAGATAACAGCTGTACCCGGGGTAGCTGTCTGACTCATGCCAGATAACAGCTGTCCCCGGGGTAGCTGTCTGACTCATGCCAGATAACAGCTGTACCCGGGGTAGCTGTCTGACTCATGCCAGTAACAGCTGTACCCGGGGTAGCTGTCTGACTCATGCCAGATAACAGCTGTACCCAGGGTAGCTGTCTGACTCAAGGTGGAGGCAGTAGTCCATGGATGTTTGTATTTACTGACTTCTGATGGTGTGACAGTCTTCTGATGTTATGACAGTCTTCTGATTTTTATGACAGTCTTCTGACCGTTATTTGGCCAATATGTTTCATGATGTTTATACACTTTACTGTCAAGCTTATCTCTGAATGAAAAAGATACAGATCCACTTTACTGTTTTTCTTGTTTCATAATTTTTATGCCTGCACAATGATTATAGTGTGGTGCAGTGGAAACAGTTCATTCAGAGGGCTAAGTTTGTTGTAGTTTGTTATTTTTCTAATTCAAAAGAACATTGTCATAAATCTGTTTATATGGGTTGGTTGAATGTGTTTTTCTTATTATCAAAATTAATCATTTTTCCTGATTGTTACATTCTAGTCAGGGTTAATTGTTGTGTGTATTTGCTATGTAGCATATTTCAGTTTCAGACCTTGTTTTTTTTGTGTTTGATTATGATCCTCATTTCGTATAAAAATATTTTATAACAATTTCAATGCAAAGCTACTTTTCCTTTATGACAGTTATTTTATGTCAACCATACACTTCAAATTTTTATGTGTGTGATACATCAAGTCATTATTTCTTCATCGTTATGAAATGGAACACTGAGAGAGAGAGTGGGTGTGCGTGTGTTTACAATAACAATAACAATAATTTTAATTCAGTTTTTGCAGGCCATATGGCCCATAAGAACAACAGTTAATCATATACTTTCATGTATGGTGAACATCCTTACTTCTGATATCTAAACATTTAGTAAGAAATAATCCAACTTTAAACATCAAACTAGGTTTAGTGTTTATACAAAGAAGCTGCACTTTCAGATTCGATGGAAATCTGTAATAATACAGAGGAATACATTTTCTTCGCAATACAGCATATTTTGGGCATACAAGTAAAAAGTGACAAACATCTTCAATTTGTTGGCCATCACACTGAGAGCAGAATGGATCAGTAATCGGGTTTTCCATAACGTGAAATTCCATTTAAAGGTAATCTGTTTGACCTCAGTAAACATATACCTCTACGGTATTCTAAAGATTCTACTTCACATACATAATTTGCTCTACAAATAATTGGGTGATAATCTAAGTAGTCAGGGTATGCTGATAGAGAGTCATGCCATTTTGTTGGTACACATTTGTATTCGTGTTTGGAATTCTTTCATGAAGGATGAGGAATTACCACAATTTTGCATTGTCCAAACATAACCAAATCCGTGGGTGCTTAAAATCTTTCTAACATGTGTTACCCAATTTATTCTCCCTGCTTCATCTGTCTACACAAACATATTGTAGCATTGTCTGGGATATCTATGATCAGGCATATCCAAAATTTTTAGCCAATATTTGATTACTCTGGTAACAGTGTCAACAAAAATGGGATATCTACCACAATCGCCAAGGCAAATATTATTTTTAACATCTCTGCCAACCCCCAGGACCATTTTGCAAATTTTTACCTGTATTTTTTCAATATCATGATACTGCTGAAAAACCCCAAATTTCAGAACCATAGAGGAGGATTGGTTTCACTTTTGTATCAAAAATACTAAAAACTAGATGCTGGAAGATTCTTTAACCTGAAGTACAATCTTTTGATACCAGCAACAGCCTTCAATGCTTTTGTGTGTGTTTGTGTGTACGTGTGTGTGTTGACCATGTTACTCCATGTCTGATATCAAGGTACTGTTACCAAACCCGGTAATATGTTCATTTTTAAAAATTGTTATGAAACAGGGTAAGCGCATAACCACAGAGTAAATGGAAAGATGGTCAAGAGTTTTGATTTAAAGAAGTATGTTTATAAATCTTATTCACTCTTCTATCTCCATTTTCCTCTTCACTACCTCTCACCCCCACCCTTTCCCCCAAACACACCCCACCATTGTTGTCCTCAGATGGATCGAACAGTCAAGTTGAGAAAGAAAGGGCCAAGGTTGCTGATTCTGTATGATATTATATGCATCTTCGAATGTAGTTGGCCTTTATACAGGTAGTGTTGAGGACTACTGGGTGTGTGGCACATGGGGGCTTGTGCTAGCACTAACCATTAACCCTAACCCTTACCCCATCCAGTCTGCTGCTGAAATAAATTGTTTTCACAATTTGCGAATGTGTATTTGTGTGTGAAAGTCTCTCTCTCTCTCTCTCTCTCTCTCTCTCTCCTCTCTCTCTCTCTCTCCTCTCTCTCTCTCTTCTCTTCTGTCTCCTCTCTCTCACTCACACAAATACAACACACATACACACACGCGCACGCACACACACATGCACGCGCGCACACACACACACATTTTGACAAAGTAGTCCACAAATGCCACTTTCTCAACAACAAAAACATATTTGACAACGTAACCCACGAGTGCCATTTTCTCAAAAAAAACAAGAATCAAGGCTTTAACATTATGGGCAAGATCAAATAAATCCAGTTATTGAGATGGCTCAGCAGAGAATCAAACCTATGACCACAGATCGTCCAGACCGACCGTGAGTCCCAATCTCTGACTTCTTCAGGGGTATCTGCTCTCTCCTTTCACCCCCACCCCCACTCCCCCCTTTGGCTTTTCACGCACAATTTTGTCGTTAAATATCTGTCTACACAGCGTGATGGTGTTCAAATACAGGAGTGAAAGGTGAAGAGAAAGTTTTGAATAATTTTTCCTGTACCAGTATTTTATTTAAAGATGAAACATTAATCAATTTGGTTGTACTTTTTCCTATGCATGCATTCACAGTTTGCCTGAATCTTAACGGTTTGAAGAGGGTTGTTTTTGAGGTTGAAGGGCGTTTCTTTAGTGTGGTCTCTCTCTCTTCTCGTCTTCTCTCTCTCTCCCCTCCTTGTTATCCCTATCTTTGGTGTTTTTGTTGTTTTACTACGAGTATTTGTTTATCATATTCTGTAGGTTTTACATACAATAAGCTCAGTCCTAGTCTAATAGAAAATAGCGTTTAATTCCAAGCAGGTTTATGTTGTCAATATCTTTGGGTTACTCCGGTGACAGAGAAGCCTTTTGCCTTCTCAAAATGCACTGCTTTAATTGTCGTCTGCAGCCTTCTCCGGTTTTGTAGTGTCGACTTGGTAGAAGAGCTATACTGGGAAGGCATAATCCCGCTGAGCTGGAATATATCAACATGATGTCGCTGGCTTAGTTTGGAATTGGACAACGTAAAGGTCATCATTGGTTTGGAGCTGCAACACTTGAAAGGGGCGCAAATGTCCTTATCTGGCTAATTTTGAGCGCTTTGATTTGTTGCTTTACAAGATTCAGGGCTATATAAATTCCATACATTATTATTATTATTAATTGTCATCAACTGGCCTGATTGACTGTAACCCTAGGACCTGTGTACCACCCCAGGCTGCATACCATTCTGTGCTGTCCTTGAAACTCATCCATTTTCTGCCGGAGAGTGATAATAATAACAACAATAACTAATGATGGTGACATGAAGATGATGATGGTGGTGATGATGATGATTTTATAGCGCTGGATCTCGTAAAGCAAACGAATCAAAGCGCTTGGATACAGCAGTGATGGCTGGAGATAAACACGATTTCAGAACGAAGAAAGAAAAAACAGCAACAGCCGTCATAAGCAAAGCTCCGCGGCTTCAAAGGAGTCGGAGCTTTGCTGAAAAAAAGAACACCAACTAATGTCTGCTAAGTGCTTTGGCGCAGGCGGGGGCTGTGGAACATTCATTCTGTTGGCTAAGTTATTATGTCTGTGGGGAAATGGAACTTCGTGTGTGAGTGCCAGGCCCTCTATTAGTGAGTTGACACCGACAATTACACCTGAAAGAAAGCTTCCGGGACCGAGTGCACAGATTTGTTTGAGGTGGGGGGGGGGGGGGGGGGGTTGCTTTTTTCTTCTTTTTTTTTCTCTTTTTTTTTTAGTTTGCGTTTGCAATTCCAGAACGTAGTTTGGCTTGCGTTCGAAACCGCCATCCCAACCGTATTTTTGGTGGTGGTTTTCTCCTTGTTTTGCTACAGGTGCTGAGGGATAGGAGAGCAATGATGTGAAAGTCTGCGTCAACTTTTCATAAACAAGGAGAAGGCAGCTTCAGGTGGACCCATGGGGGGGGGAGGTCCCTCTGCACTGTACCACAGTTTACATAGCACGGGTGTTAGGCAAAGCCGTTTACTATCCCTGTCGTTAGTAGGGAACTTAGTCGGTGGTGTCCTGCATGTGCTAGCTCAGAACAATAGGTGCTTTACGGTATTGTCTGGCCTCGCTTGTTGAGGGTGATTTGGTTGCTCTGTTGTTGTTGTTGTTGTTGTTGTTGTTTTTTATAACCTCGCCTTTCTCTCGGTAACCAACCACGGCACCTGTGGATTTTTTTTTTCTCCTCAGACTACTGTCCGACTGATTGAGTTATTCACAAATTGTGTGCTAAAGAGTGGTAACTGATTTTACTCCTTTCTTCACCCTTCCACCCCTATACCCCTATCAAGTATTCACCACCACCACCACCCCTCCTATTATTATTATTATTCATTGTCTCTCTTTTCTTCCTTATCTTCACCATTCTTGTACACATTATTACATTCCTCACAAAACTAACTTCAATAGATGTATTCAAGACACAATTTATGGCCCTCCAAGGATGGCTTACGAATTTGCCACCAGTCAATAAAATCGAAGATATAACAAGACTCATCACAAACCAAGGCAAACCATTTCATATACTAGGGCTTTCCAAGTCAAGATTTTTCAGAACACATAACCAACACTGACATTTCCATTCCAGGATATAAAATCGTGCGAAAAGAAAAGCCCAAAGAAACAGGTATCTTAATCTATATTAGTGAGTCTGTAACGTTCAAACGTCTTTTCCATCTTGAACGTAAAGGAGTAGAATCCAGCTGGATAAAAGTAGCTATAAAAGGTGCAGCACCTATTATAATGGGGTTCTGCTACAGCAATCCAACAGAAAGAAAAAATTGGATAGACAAGTTTGACTCCATGATGAACGTAGTCCTATTCGAATCTAGGGAAATTATCTTACTAGGTGATTTTAATATTGACCTAGCAAAAGTAAACAACCAATGGACCCAAGTTATTAATTCATTAATCTTCCCCAATTAGTTACTTCACCCACAAGAGTCACATCAAATTCTAACACAATTATTGAACAAATCTATGTATCACCCCCTAAAATCATCATAGAAATGTGCCCCTGTATATAACTGTAGCGATCACTCCCCAGTTCTGTACCACAAGGTAAAAAAAATGAACAAAAATTCCTAAACCAATAAAACTATAACCTATCGATCTTTTGCAAATTTTTAAGGAGCAGCTTTTCTTACTACAGTTAAGCAGTTCCATGCTCTTGGAAACATTCAATATTACTGATCCAGACCTGGCCATTGAGTTCTGGATAAAAGTTTTTACTGAAATCTATAACAAACATGCCCCATTAAAAAACATAATGATCAAACATGTCTGCAAACCACCTTGGTTTACAAAGGAACTAGAAGAAGCATGTTATCTTAGAGATTCTAAAAAACATAAATATTATGAGGAGGCAAAAAATAATATTAAGAAATGCTATAAACTCACAAAAACGGCGGAGAGAAAAGGAAATATTTTCCAAGACCCCTACTTTCATCCAAACAAATTCAAAGACTGTATGGAAGACAATCAATCAAGAACAAATAATAAATTTGTCTTCCAAATCTAATGTAATTAAAGATATTTCTGCTGAACAACTAAACAATCACTTCAGTAATTTTCTTCTAACAAATTAACAATGATAAAATCGAAGTCCAATGATCTCAAAGGGACTAAAACAATACTGCCCAGAAAAAGCGTATCCCATCAAAACCCACATACTATTCATATCTGTTTCTGAAAGGGCTACAATTATCTGACTCCCCCTCAAACAATCAAGTAGCGTGGTCTTGATGGAATAGATGGGAAATACTGAAACTCTCACTCCAGTATATTACAGACACTCCCGACACATATTTTTTCTTCATAAGACTAAATTTCCCCAACCCTTCAAAACTGCTAAGGTGTTTTCCGTCCCCCAAGTCTGGAGACACTTCCGATCCCTCAAATTATAGGCAAATCTTTTTTATCTTACCTTTCAAAACCCTTGGGAATAACATATGAATAAACACATAGTCCCCCCATATAGATATTAACAAATTACTTCACCCAATCCCTCTGGATTTAGAAAAAATCACTCGTGCCTACGGCATTGACTAGTCTTGTAGACAATTGGCTGTCAAACATAATGACAAAACTTTTGTGGAGTATTATTTGTAGATTTCAAAAAAGCATTTGATACAATTGACCGCAGACTTCTCATTAAAAAGCTAGACTTTATAAATCTCTCTACAATACTCTACAACTTCTTACTCTTATCTTACAAACAGGCAACAGGGGTTCAAAAAGCTAAGGGTTTACATCCACACTAAAACCATCATTATGGAGTACCACAGGGATCCATCTTAGGACCAAAGCTCTTTCATTATACATAAATGACCTTCCTCTCCATATCAAAACTAAATGCGAACTTTTGCTGATGACACAACCATACATACAAGCCATACTGACATTAACTCTCTTGCAAAGACATTGCAAAAAAGCACTGATGATCTTGTCAAATGAACTGAACTAAACCACATGTCTGTACACCCCCCAAAACAAAATGCATGCTTATCACTACCGGACAAAAGCGATAAAATCTATCTCATAAACTTTTCAAATCCATATTTAAAAGGAAACAATCGAACAAGCTCTCACCACAAAGTTCTAGGAGTAACAATTGATGAAAATCTCAGCTGGTACATCACATATCCCATCTGTGCAAATACATGTCTCAAGAGTATAGCATTTGACTAAAATCAAACATTTTCTTGACTTTCATTCAAGAAAACTATTCTTTCAAGCTTATATACAATCTTCAATAGATTATGCTTCAACACCTGTAGGATTCTGCTAGTGCAAAACACTATGAAACTATTAGTCTGTATAAACGTGCTCTTAAACTGGTTCTTCTGAAGAAGACTACCTTACTAGAAGTGGATTATACTCAGTTAAATATTCTTTCCCCTACACCAAAGACTAAGATTTAACAAAGGCCTCCTCGTGATGTTTAAGATAATGATAGGAACTTTTCCCTCATCCTTAAAAAGAACAAGTTCCCATGAATCATTCCAGAAATACTGAAAAGCCGAGTGTCCCAATCCCAAGAATGGATTTGTTCAAATCCAGCTTACTTTACTCAGGCCCTGTGCTATGGAACTTCCTTCCTGACTCATTTAGACAACACCAATCATTATCTATCTATCTATCTGTCCCGTAGTCTGACAACCGTGGGGGCACCCTCAAAGACTCGACAACCAGTTCCCTCCATTCCTCTCTCTGTTCTGCCTTTCTCAGGGTTTTGTTGAGTTCTAGGCCTGTCCATTCACTGATGTTATCATCTCAGCTCTTCCTTGGTCTGCCTCTTCTTCTTATCCTTGGATAGTGCCTTGTAAAAACTGTCTTTGCAAGTCCTTTGGATTTGTGACATGCCCATACCATTTAAGTTTACGTTTTTTTCACAATGGTTAGAAGGTTCTCCATAGGGTCCAATGGTTTTGCTGGATTCTGTTATGCATTGCTTTTCGTTGCTTATGTGGGTTTGTAGGAGATGCCAAGGAGTCTCCGAAAAGTATCTCATCTCCCCCAACCTGTACTCTTCTCTCCAAATCTGCAGTCAGGGCCCCATGATTCACAGGCATACAGAAATATGGGAATGACAAGGGAGCGCATTAATCTGATCTTGGAGATAAGGGGAGATATTTTTATCTTCCAGATGGGTTTAGTTTTGACAGTGCTGTTATTGTCTGTGCAGTCCTGCATACAAACCTCTGGCTTGGATCCCTGGTCTGATACAATGGCTCCAGGTACTTGAAGCTTTGAAACTGTTTCCAGTCTCCTGGTCGTTAACCCTGATATCAGTGCTAATGCCGTTGGTGTTATTAGTCATCAGTTTGGTCTTCTCTGCACTGATTTTCCATGCGTATGCTTTGGAGGCCTTATTCAGGTGTTCTGCTTGGCGGGGCAAGCTCTTTTCTGATCCTGCTATTTCCATCAATGTATCTGCGAAGCCGAGGTTTGTGATCGTTCTGCCACCAATGCTGACTGATCCTTCATGATGTTCCAGTGCATAGCCATGATTCTCTCAAGGAAGATGTTGAAAAGAGTGGGTGAGATAGACAGCCTGCCTTACTCCAACTGTTGTTCAAAACCATTCTTTTATGTTGTTGTTGTAGTATACACTGCACTGGTGGCCTGCTGTAACAGCCTGTTTGATGACTCTGATCAGGTTTGCATTGATGCTGTACAAATTCATGGTTCCCCACAAAGCTGCATGCCACACCCTGTCAAATGCCTTTTTAAAATCGAAAAATTTAACATGGTAAAGGTCTTGTTGATGTTGAAGGTCCCGCTCAATAGTATTCTGAGGTTAAATTATCTGTTCTGTAGGGGCCGCGCCCTGCTCTGAAACCTGTTTTTCCCTCAGCAATGATGGTCTCTGCTTGTGGCTTCAGTCTATTCAATATATCTGCAGCATGACCTTGCTTGGGTGGCTATGAGGCTGATTGTGCAGTAATTTTTGGCATTGTTGTAGATTTCCTTTCTTGGGGAGGAGTTTGATGAGTGACTGTGCCCATGGTGTTGGCCATTTTCTGTCTGCCAGATCTTGGGTTTTCAGATTCTTAGTAGAGCGCTGATCATGGGTTCCCCTCCAGCTTGACCAACTCAGCTGGAATGTGTCAGCCCCTGCTGACTTCCCCTTTTTCAGCGATCTGACTGTTGTTTCCACTTCTTTCGGAGGATAGGGTGACTGTCTGTGTCTTTGCTTGCGGGTACATTAAGGACTTCTGGGATCTCCTGCGGTTCTAATAGTTATACTGGGGCGGAGCAGTATATTCTGTCCATCTGTTCAGAATATCCTGGTCGTCAGTGAGACACTTCCCATTTTTGTCTTGGATTGTTAAACCTTTTCCCTGTTTTGTGCTAGTCAGGTCTTTCACCAGCTGATATGCTTTCTTGCTATTGTTTTTCTTGATGTTCTCTTCAATGTCTTGGCACTGTTCACTATCCATTTCTCTTTTGCCTCCGTCATGGACTTCCTGATTCTTTTGTTGGACTGCCCTATATTGTTCTGCTCTTTCTTTTGTTTAATTTTTCTTTTTCTTCAACTCTCTGCGCTGTCGCATAGTTGTAGGATGTTAGGTGTGACCATGGTTTTTGACTGGTCGGTGTTTTGCCCAAGAAGCTCGCTTGCTGTTTCAGTCACTGCTGTATTGAAAATTTTCGTCAGTGTATCTATGTCTGAGTCTATCACAGTGAGTGCTGCAAACTTTCCACCTATCCTAGCTTGAAAAATTTTCTACTACCTCTGGGTCCTTCAGCTTCTCGAGGTCAAATTTGATCCTGATGTTGTTCCGCTTGTGGATTTTCTTTAGACGTAGTCGGAAAGTATCATCCAAGGGTCATGATCATTCCCTATGTCTGCTCCTGGAAAACTTCGTGTCTGTGCGATGTTAACGCTAGACTGAAACCGTTTTTTCACCATGATATAGTCTATATGGTTGTTTGGTTTGTTCTCCATTTGGGCTATGCCATTTTCCATTTTCTGGATTTCTTTTGTGGGGCAAAAATGTATTCAAATAGTGAGGTGCATTTGATTTAAAAGTACTGTGCTCTCTCTCTCTCTCTCTCTCTCTCTCTCTCTCTCTCTCTTTCTCTCTCTTCTCTCTCTCTCTCTCTCTCGTCTTCTCCTTTTATTGTTTGCTTATGGATTTAATTGTCGTGTTTACAATTTTGTATCCCGTTGAATGCTTATTCAGATTTAATATTTCAGTTTTATTGGTAAGTTGATTGTATTTGAGATTGAGGCTACTGATTTATTTTGATATTTGTTTTGAGCGTACAATAAATAGCTAATTCCAAAGTGGGATGTCTTTATGACTAGTCATGATATCATAAAGGATTTGATGTTGGCATAAGTCAAGCTGTGAGTCGTGCGCACGCCGCCGTTGGTCAGTGTGTGTGATGTGTGTGTGTGTGTTTTGTGTGTTGCACTGTGTGTGTGTGTAGGTGTTGCTGTTGTGTGTGATAGTGGCAGGGGATGCCAATTTGCTTATACAATATTTGTTTCATGTAGTTTACCATTGCTGTTGCTTCCGTAGAAAGCACAAGAAATTTTTGCGATTTCTTGGTGTTAGCCAAAATGAACTATACGTGGTTTGTTCTCCTTTATATTATGGAGTTTTGCACTTTCTGTTTGGTAAAGGGTTTAGGGTTGGGGTGGAGTTTTGGGTGGGGGAGGGGGGGAGGGGGGACTATTCGGTTGTTCCCTCCTTGTTGTTGTTGCCGTTTGTTTTAGCTCTTAGTTTCTTTGCAATTTTTGCGGTGTTTCTGTGTTTCTGTTTGCTTTCTTTCTTACTTTTGCTACTTTTTTTTTCTCTCTCTTCGGGCTTTATGTGTGGATTTTTCTGTAGATATTTTCCGTATATTGTGTGAGTGTATTGCATGGGCTTTATTTTATTTAATAATATTGCCTAAGGACGGGGATCTGGATGTAAACAAAGCACATGGGCTAGTTTTCAAGTTATACCTCGAAATAAAGAATTTGTCATTGTCATTTGTCATGTCATGTTCAATATCACAGCTTACATAAACACGTGTTGGCAAAGCCGTTTAATATCACTGTCGTTAGTAGGGAACTTAGTCGGTGGTGTCCTGCGTGTGCTAGCTCAGAACAGGCACCGCTGAACACCTTCAAAGTGACCCGGCAGCAGTGCAGGGTACTCGTGGCTGGTGGTGCCACAGTGGCCTGACACCGATAGCCTCTGTGGACTTCTGACCCTGAGGATGCAACATAACGACTTTGGGTATGACTGGCGGGGAGGTTGGAATGAGCGGTGTGGGAACAGCAGGACAGGAACGTCACAGAAGATGAGGCAGCGAAAAATAACTCTAACCTGCATAACAACTAAATCAAAAAAGCCTCCCCCCCCCCCCCCCCATCCCTTCCCCGTCCCCTAGGTGTTTTTTCTAATATTGATACAACCAACATTGTTAGACGTGATACATTCCAAGCTCTGTCAATATTTCAGAACGATGATGGCTGTGATGACCTCAACAACAACTGAAACCATCATCCCTTTTTATGAAATAGCAGACGACTTACGTAAGATGAAAAATGTATTAAACGTGTTCTCTGAACGCAGTCTCGTAAATGGTGAACGTGTATGATATTACAACACAAGCCAGAGAGAGAGGTGGAGTAGAGGGGTGAGAGAGAGAGAGAGAGGGGGGGGGGGGACAAGTGGTCTGGGTGGTAGTTTAGCTGTGCTGCCAGGCCATATCGATTCCACAGTGACGGTTGTTAAATACGTGGTTTGTGACGAGTTCTGTGGCCTAACAGGTTGAAAGCGTTGTGTTGATCCGCCGTCATCAGTCAAGCACACCGAGCATTATGTGAGTGGACTCCACACAATGGACTCCACACCCTGTCAACGCAATCTGCTTCAGTTGGCATCGTATTATGGGAAGCTTATGGCGTGTTACGCGCTTCAAAAGACAGACTGAACTCCACGCTGTCATTGCAACTATAAAAGACAACCCAATAGTTTTGTTTGTCGTGAGTTTGGTTGTTGTTTTTTTAAAAAGAAAGAAAAAAGCTTCTGTGCTATTATTGATACAATGGGATCGCTAAAATGATGGGAAAAAGGTTTTTTCTTCTTAGACTTGTTCTCTGCTTTATCTTCCGTGAGGCACCAGTGCCACAACGACATCTCTCTTTCTTTTTCCTTCCTCGGCTAGAGCTCCAAGGTTCACCAACAGTGAGATTTTGCGTATGCGATCGTTTTTGCCTTCCATAAAGGTAGCCGCATTCCGACTGCCAAAAACATTCAATCATTTTGATTTCCGACTACACACACACACACTCACACGCGCGCGCGCGCGCGCACTAGGTTGCACTGTTGTGCCCATAAACACGGGGAGTCTCTGCCAGGCCGCCTTCAGGCCATCAGCCAGAACCCTGCCTGCCCTTCTGCTGGGTGACTTTGGATATCTTTACCCAGCGTTACCCAGCCTGATCTAAAACAACCTGTGGGCACCAACAGCTGAATCCTGGTGCTGCAAGCATCAGGCAGCTGCAGTGGATGAACAGCGAGAAATCGTCTTTTAACAATGAACAAAAATCCATCGGGAGACAGGAATAGCCAGAAACAAAATTCACGAAAAAAAATAACGTACATTCTGTATACAATGAAAGAAAATCAAGTTCTCATATTTTCCTTCAATGTCAATTTTAAACTGATCATACATGGATTTCAAGACGCGTCTCTTCATGCGGTTTTAACCAAATTATTGTAATTGTGGGATCTAGTTATTTCCTTGATGCAGACCCCAGCTTTTGTCTTTATCATGACTCTCACCCTGGTGTTGGAGGCACCGTGGTCGAGTGGTTTAGGCGGTCAACTCGTGATCCAGAGGTCGCGGGTTCGATCCCCGCTCGGCTCGGTGTTGTGTCCTTGGGAAAGACACTTTACTCCTATTTTCCTCACTCCACCCAGGTGTACAAGTGGGTACCAGCTCTGCTGGGGAAGTATCTGGCGACAGACTAGCGTCCTGTCACAGGGGTGGTGAAAAACCATCAGTTCGCTTAACGCTACAGAAACCGGGATAAGCTCCGGCTCAATGGGCCTTCTGGATCGAAAGAACATACATACTTCACCCTGGTGTAACTTTTGAAATATACTTTCTTCATTCATATGCCTGTGCTCATTTGTACACATACACTCATGCAAGTAAACATGCATATA
>CM054141.1:71311466-71416851 GCA_028751875.1 Rapana venosa
TATAACTATAGATAAGTTAAAGAATAAGATAATTATTACAGGAGCACAGAGTTTCAGAATTTCTCCGTGCAAGTGGACTTGTGTTTCAGATGTTTGAGAGGACGAATATAGTATGTGTACCTTCAAGGATAAGATCTGTTCATCAAAGTTATGTTTTAAATGCAAAGGTCTTTTAGTAAGGCGAGGTCATTCAAACAGGATTTGCAGTTTTTCAACTGAGAGAGACAGATCAGAAGGCTATTTTGTTATGGTCTTTGGTTTTTCTTTTTAATAATAATAATCATCATCACCATCATCATCATCATCATCATCATATCATCATCATCATAATGTATGGTATTTATATGGGTGTATAGGGTGCGTAAGGAGAGGTGGTACCTTTGTAAACTGGCAGTAGCATCCCTCGGGATGGATGGGAGCACTGGTCCTTACTTGGCACTCAACTCTCACTTCTGGGTCCGGGCCCTTAACCCACCCACACCCCGGTAACCGCTTCTACTGGCGGGCGAAACGTTGTGAGGGGCTGGTGAATTCTTACTCACCAGTAGGAGTATTGGAGAGGAGATGGGCGCCACCAAGCTTCCTCAAGCCCACTGCAAGGACATGATGGGAAAAACGAAACAGAAAGACAAGCCGGATCGGTCGAGGCCCGGATCAACAACGACCGCGCTACCCACTGCAAGCCTCCAGGGTGGGAGTGACAAGTGCGCTACTGGAGCAGAACCAACTCTAAAGCTTCCAGCTAAAGGAGTAACCATCGGAACATGGAATGTAAGGACTCTATATCAAACAGGAAGAGTACAGGAACTCACACATGAACTAAAAAGATATAAATGGGACATCCTAGGGCTTGCGGAAGTCAGATGGATTGGCTTCAGAGAAACAACCACGAAAGACAGCCACAAGATATGGTACAGTGGAGAAGAGAAACTACATCAACACGCAGTAGGCTTCATTGTCAGGAAAGAGATTGTGTCAAGCACCGTCAGCTGCATACCAGTATCCAGCAGACTCATCTCAATCAGAGTTTCTGCAAAGCCCCAGAATCTCACCATCATCCAAGTGTATGCTCCAACATCTGACTACGATAATGACCAGATAGAAGAATTCTATGAACAACTTGAAAACGTCATCTCCAAAACGCCCAAAAAAGACATTCTTATTGTGGAAGGTGACTGGAATGCTAAGGTGGGACCTGATGCCTATGACACCTGGACAGGAACCACTGGACGCTTTGGACTAGGAGAAACAAATGAAAGAGGACAGCAGCTGCTGGAATTCGCAAAGAAGCACAAACTAACTCTGGCTAACACGCTCCACCCTCACAAGCCAAAATCTAAAAAATCAACTGGCACTCCCCAAATGGTTTTTAAATTTCCACAATCAAGTTGACTACATTCGTCCCCCAAAGATTCAAATCCAGCTAAAAAAGGCAAAAACAAGAACTTTCCCGGAAAGCTGACTTTGGGGGCAGTGACCACGCCCTTGTCTTACCACCATAGCGGGAAAACTGAAAGAAAAAACAACACCCAAAAAACCCCCAACGCATAGATTTAAATTTGGAAAAACTCGGGGGCCCCAAACAGTGGTTAGGATTTTCCCAAACCCAAACCCATTGGAGGAAAGTTCGCCGCACTCACACCCATCGACAATTTTTTGGGACCCCTCCCAAAAAAACATAAAAGGGGAAGTGCTGATAACAGCAGCAGAAAAAACATTGGGAAAGAAGCGAACAAAGAAAAAAAAACCCTGGGTGACAAATGAGGCCCTTTTGCCCTTTCTGGACAAAAAAAGAGGTTTAAAGAAAAAAAAGTTCACAAGTCAAGAAACAACAAAAAAAAACAGGGAAAAACCACAGAGAAGTGAGGGAAAAAGATGAGAAAAGGCCAAAGAAGCATAGTTTTGAAGAAAAATTTGAACGGCATCGAAGTTGGAATGGAAAAGGGAAAAAAGCAAAACAGTTTTGGGACACTTAAAATCATTTAACCAAAACCACACCCCAAAAGTCTGTTATTGAAGAAAAGGGAAAGGAAATTTTTTAAAGGGAAAAGGCATTCCATCCTCCCAACGGGGTTTCTGAATACTGGAGGGATTGTATCCCTCCCCACTATGCCAGATCCCAAAACCTGTTTCTGGAAAAACCCCCTGAACCCCAAAGATAAAGCCCCCCCAATCCCAAGGGTTTGGTAAAAGTAGACACGCTTTTAAAACAATTAAAGAAGGGGAAAAGGCCCCCTGGAATCAAAAAACATCCCGTTAATCATAGAAAATGGAGGGAAATAAAACGAAAGGCGATTCAAAAGAATTTTGGTCAAAAGATTCACGAACCAAAGAAGGGCCGAAGAAGGGGGACACAGTTCTTGTAATCCCCAAAATTTAAAAAGGGAAAACCTCAAGCAATGCCAGAAATACAAAAACCTTTCAGCCCTCTTAAGCCTCCTAGCAAGATCTGCTTTTTGGGGTGGGTTCCTTAAAAGCTAAAAAAAACCAAGCGGAAAAAATTTTTCCTGAAAAAGAAAAAGCGGCTTTGGGACCAAAACAAAGCACAATGGAAAAAATTTTTCAATCTGAGAATTTGATAAAAAAAACATCTAAACATCAAAAAGACTGTATCAAAATTTCATAGACTTAAAAAAGGGGCCTTTGACGGGTATGGCAGGGAGGCCCTCTGGCAAGTATTAGGCATTTAAAAATTGACAATCCCTCATTGAAGTATCAAGGCACTGTAAAAAAAACGCAAGAAGTGCATTTTTCCCCATGAAAAATCACATGGGCGGTTCTTCAAGCCCACATTTGGGGGGTCCTTCAGGGCTGCCTTCCCCAAAACCTTTTGAAAACTCTTCAACGTTTTCCTCGAAAAATTTGACAGGGGACTCTGAAAAAACCCCCACATTCCTCTCCATTGGGGGAAAGGGCCCCCTTTGCAACCCCCAGATTTGCAGATGACATTGCCTTATGGGGGGGCAGAAACAAAAACTGCAAAACCTCAAGATAGTCTATCAGATCGAGCAAGGCATACGGAAATGGAGGTTAGTAAAAAACAAATCAAAGACGGTAACGCGCAATTTTAAGGGACGCAGGAAAAAAAAAAATGGAAAAATTTCTGGAAGAGGGGGCCCCTTTTCAAATATTAGCTCCTTTCCTAAAAAAAGATGGCACATCAAACAAGAAGTAAAAGCTACATTGCAAAAAAAAAACATCTCCCTCTAGCCAGATGGGGGGGGGGAAATCATCAGAAGAAAACAACATCAGCTTCTGCACCAAATACCCCTCTACAAACCCCCTCTGATATCTATCCTCCTATAGGCGGGTTAAAATCAGGGACTCTGTCGCGAGCTAGAGAGGAGAACCCAAGCATTCGAGAAAAGTGCCACAGAAAACCCCCTAAAAAATATCCTAAAAAAAACACAAGACCAAAAAATTTGTGAAAAAAAGAAATAAAAAAGCGTGTGGGCCCCAAAAACCCTTTAAATTCCCCCCTAAAGAGAAGAAAACTTATGTGGTTTGGTCCACATCACAAGACACAAGCCCTTAGAAAAAACCCATCTTGAAAAGGAAAAGGGGAAAGGCAAGGAAAAAGAGGCCCCCAAAAAGAAATCATGGGTTGACAACACCCAAAGGGAATGGACCGCCCAACCCCTGCAAAAAACCTATTTAGCCCACAGGACTTTGAAGAAAGGAAAAAAAGATCTTGTTGGTCTTCTCTCTTTGCCCCCCCAAACGTCCTGTGGGACAGGGGATGAGTGAGTGAGTGAGTGATTTGTTTTAAAAGGCCTGATTTTGTAAAGCAAAAAAAATCAAATTTTGCTTGCATTCAAAAAATTTACCAAAAGTAATTTTCCCTAAAATTTTATCTTAAAACATTTTAAAACCCCATTTGCAAGATATAGCGCTAGGGTAATTTCCCTTTTATTATTTTATTATTATTTTTATTATTATTATTTTTTTTTATTATTATTATATATAAAATGTAGCTTTACACAGGGCACCCCACACTCTCTAAAAAAACACCAGAGCATTTGGGGTACACACACACACACACCACACACACACACCGTTTGGGTAGGGTGGTGGGGGATAAAAGGTGGCTATTGAAAAGTTGAAAAGACATGAGGGGAAGACACGGGGGTTTGGGGGAAATAAGTGCGTTTTGGGGCTGGATTTGAAAGTGTCAAATTTGGGCTTTCGGCGAGGGGAAAGGGGGGAAAAAAAAAACAGAGGGAGGTCTTTCCAGGGGGAAAGGGATCAAAAAACACGGGAAAGAGCACGGCCAACGGGGGTTTGTTTGAATCTGGGGTTTTTAAAGCGAAAAGCTTCAGGGCTGAGCAAAGGGGAAAACGAGTGGAGTTTACAGGTGAAGACAGTTCCCCCGGGGGGGGATAAAAAGGGTGCGATTTTTTGGAGACTTTTAAACCCAGAGGGTATTGATTTATACCTCACTCTTTGTGAGACGGCCAGCCATTTTAAAAGATCGCAAAAGAGGAATGATGTGTTCAGATTTTTTCCCTTTTTTTTGGGAACTATTTGGGGCTGAGAGTTTTGTAGGGGTTTGGGAAGGTAGTGGGGGGTTTGGGGTTTGGTAGCCCAAGCAAAAAGAGAATTAAGTATTTCAAAACCCGTGAGAAAAATGAGAGATTGAAAGTTGGATGTTGATCAGTGGCAGTATTTGCAAATTGCGCTTATCCCCATAATTGTAAGGGCAGGATGGCAGGTCTGAGTGTTTAAATTTTTTTTCATGGAGAGTGTGTTATAGAATGACACCTAAATACTTCAAAGAGCTGGAAAAAGGAACTGATGCTTTCTGAATTTTATTGAAGAGGGGATGGAGGAGAGTTTATGTTTTGGCCCCTTTTGGGACCCTTTAGTTTAGGGTTTTTTTTTATCGGTTTAGCTGTTACTTGTTTTTGGGGCCCAAATCCTGTTTTAAATGTTTTGAAGGAAAGTGGGCTATGTTTTTAGGGGGGAAGGCAGTTTCTCTAGGGGCGTCACTGCATTAAAGCGGTATAATCAGCTTTAAAAATGAGGATAAATATGTGGTGGTTTATTATGTGTGAGAGTGGGCTTGTTGGAGGGTAAAAAGGAGCAGGCCCCAAAATGATCCCTCTTGACTCTTTCCCGGTTTGACTGGATTTGATTAAATTTTTGTTTGAAATTTCTTTCTGGAATCGGTCTATGAGGTAGGGAAGAAAATCGGGTTAAGGGCTGTCCCCATTAATACCAAAGTATTTTGGAGACGAAAAAGAAAAAAAAATTTGGGATTTGTTCTAGTGTGTCACAGGTGGAGATAAGTCAAGAAAAAGTGAGGAGGGAGTTTTTTCCCCTGATCAGAAGCGAGTAGAAGTGAATTTTAAAGTGGGACTAAGGGGGTTTTTCAGTGCTGTGGTTGGACGTTTAGCGGGACTGAAAGGGGGGAAGAAGAATTTTAATTGAAGGGGGTTGTTGAGTGTTTAAGAACAATTTTTTTCAAGTACTTTAGAGAGGGAAAAGGAAAGTTAGAGAAAAGTCTATAATTCTTCAGAATTTTGGGGGTTTGGAGGTCTTTCCCTTTTTTTTAGTAGGGTGTAACTATTGGCTTTTGAGAGTGTTAGAAACTTTCCTGACAGAGACATGTTTTTTACTTTCGTAAACGGGGGGGTTTAAAAGGGTTGGGGAAATTGCATAAATGAGAAAGCAGGTAGGGAAAAATAAAGATCCCCGGATTTTTTTAGCAATTTTTTAGAATTTTCCTGTTTCTTTTTCGCTTGTGGGGGGGGGGAAGAAAAAGAGAGGAGTGCAGTAAAACTGTTGGATCAGGGAGGGATCCCCCGGCTGAAAATGAGTCTGATCAGTTGGGCAAGAAAGTTGCGGGGTTTTTTTAAGAAGAAAAGGAAAAAAGATGAATGGAAGTTCAAAACAAGGGGTTTTGGGTTGTTGGGGAAAAGGGTCGTTTTAGAGACACGAAAATTTGAAAATGAGGGGGAAAAAAGGGGTTTTTAAAGATTTAGGCAGAAAAAATTGAGAAGAGTAAAGTCTGTCTTTGCTGAAAGGGTTAAGAGTTTGGGCTTTGTTTATTTGTTTTGGAAAAAAACTGTTTGTTTTTTTTAGGGTTTTTTTTTTTCCGCCACTTTGGGTTTTAGTTACCGGCGTTTTCGCCTTTTCCCTCAGATGTTATGTGTTTTTTAAAAATGGGTTTTTTTATATGTTTTTTTTCCTGTCCTGTGGGTTTTTATATTGTACATTGGGCTCTTTCAGTGTAATGGGTTTTTTTGTATGGAATTTTGTTTTATTCTCCCAACCCCATTGTCCCTTTTTGTTAAATTTGGGCTTCTTCTTTTTTTCTTCTCCCTCTCCCGTTTTATATCATCACTATCGTCATCTTTTTTCTTTTCTTTCTTTAAAATTTTTTTTTATATCATTAGGCAAACAAAATGTCCTTTATTCTTTTGTTTTTTAAAAAACAGTTTTCCCTGTGTGCTTTTTTTTAAAACCATGTTCCCCAGTTTGTCTGGGACCGGTGATATGTACAGTTATTTTTGTGTGGGTGGGGGAGAGGGGGGGGGGGTGAGTGTTAGCATCGGTTTTGTGTTTTATTTGGGCTTTTTTTTCATTTAAAATTTTACATGTTTTAAATTTTGCCGAGATTGGGCTGGTTTAATTTGGATTTGTTTCTTTTAATAACCCGATTCAGCACCCTTACGTCTTTTCTGAATCAGGCATGGTCTGCAGTTGCAGTTGTCTTGAAGACGTGATAAAACACACCAAAACCCTTTTATTCCTTTTTCTTCCCCTGATCTTCTCTGAATAACTGCGTATTTTTTTAAAAACAGCTGCTACCCTCATCAGGGGCGGGTTATACCAAAAACACAACATAGCAAAAATCTGCTTTTTTGAGCGTTTAAATGGAAACAAAATTTGAAGTCTGTTTGGAAATCCCGTGTCGATTTGTGCACATTTCCCCAAAACGATGCCTTTGACTTGACATGTGGGGGCTGCCAAAAAACAGTTGGGGGGAAAGGAAAAACCAGCAGGGCATCAATTTTTTTAAATGTCAGGCTGCAAAAAACATAGCGGAAAATCAACTGTTTAAATGTTAGGACTGCCCCAAAAACATAGCAGAACATCCGGGTTTTTAACCCCTGTTTAGGACTGCCCAAAAAATAAGGGAAAATCGATGTTGACATGTGAGGACTGCCCAAAAACACCAGCAGGAACATCGACTTTCTTTAGTGTTTACACTTTTTTGGGGCCATTTGGTCAGTTGTGAATGATGGAAAGGCCTAAGGGGGTGCACCCGAGTCCTGCAGGGCGGGGACAGCTAGTTTCCCGAAAGGGGTGGCACAGCAGGCCTGCGGGGTTTTGGGGACAGCTAAAGTATCTGTTCTGCCCCATATAGAAGATTGAGGGACAGTTTAAACGATGATGATTTCATGAAGACAAAAAGTCAAACCTTTTTTAATTCCTTCATTTTTTGTGATTTTTCTGTAACTTTGTTATGCAAAAAATTTTTGCTCCAATTTAGGGTTTTTCATGTGATTTCTGACTTCTGCATTTAAAAAAGGGGTTTTTTTAAAGATTTTAAACCCCTGTGACCCAAAATTGCAGGACCCAAAATATTTTATTTATTTACATTTAGTTTTTCATTAAGATTGAAGTTAAAATTTACTATTTTGAAAAATCTCTGTTGAAACCCTTTGATGCAAAACCAAACTTTGGCATGTGTTGTATCATGCCTTTTTCTTAGTGTGGGGGGGCTGGGGGGCTCTTTTGGGGTTTCTGTCAGCTGTGCGGGTCAGACATTGCCACCCCAACTTTTTGTCTTTGATGGTCAACATTCCCCAAGCAGACAGGCAAATTACGTTTGGGGGCACTGGCTGTTTTCATCACCCAAACTGTCGTTCAGGAAAGGGGCCCCTGGGCCAAACCCCAAAGGGGTGACTTCAGAATTTGGGGTGAAGATTACTGTCCTAAAGAACCCGTTAAACCCTTGTGGAAGTGGGGCGAGGCACGCCAGACCATTCAACTGTCCGCCAGGGTTTCCGTTCATCTGGAGAGATCCAGGGTCTGGCTTTGGAAAAAAGAACTCAAAAGAACTATTCACTTTATGGAAAAGTGCACCAGGTCCTTCTTCCCTCTTTGTGCCTGGGAACGTAGTGTGGCCCGCTTCTGTGATTGTTTACTGAAAGATCCAACCTGCCGTGATGGGGAAACCCTTTTTCCACCACCCGGTTTTAACCCCGGGGGGGTAAGGTGCATGTCAACATCCCCCTTTAGTTTACCCTTTCCCGCCCCCTTTTACATGGGCTTCTATCCATTTGGGCGGAAAAACATTTTCACTTTTCTTTGTCTTTGACATCTCAAAAGTTTTCCGACGTTTTTCCCCTCGAGGTTCCCTGGAACAAAAGCTTCACCAGTCGGTTTTGGCATTCAAAGGGGAAGGGGGTCTTGTGGATGTTTAAAAAACAAAAAACCCCGGGTTTATCGGGCCCGGCCAGCAAAAACCTTTCCACAGTTTTTTTCTCAGTATTCGACGCAAGACTTTTTGTACTAGTTTGTGGTGATAATTTCTGCCCATGATAGACTTTGTCCCCCTCCAAACCCCCCTTGGGGGATTTTTCTGCCGCCAGGGCCCCCGGGAGGGCAAAAACCCCCTATCTGGTGACCCTCAAAAGGTTTGTCCGTGTTGGTTCCTTCTTCAACACCGACTTTCCCCGAGGCCTGGGCTCCGTTTCCAAGGTCTTTTCTCCTCCCTTTTTCTATGCAGGAGTCTTTGGTCTTCTTTTGAGCTTTCTCGTGCTGAGGGAAGTACAAAATACGCTGATGGAGAAAGAATTGGAGAACGTTTTTACCTTCTTCACAAAGCTCCATGACGTGTGTCTCAGGTGGATGGAAATTTCTGCACGAAGGTGAAGCGGGGAAGGGAAAAAAATAACGTTCCCCATCTGGATTGTTGGTTTTTTGGGCTCATGCCAAATTTCCAAAAACAGTTGGGGGCTGTCCCACATCCCGGTCCTGTATACAGGGCCCTTTATTGGCCCCGATGCTGTTCTATGGATAAGGTTTTTCTGGATTTATCAGGGGGAAAAGAAAGGAATGCTGTTGCTGTGAATAGCTTTTAAACTGGGGTCATCAGAAAAAGGGCTAGACTGCTTATCCCCGGAGTGAAATTATCTTTCACATTTTTAGTCCCACACGTGACAAAAATTTTCGGGGTTGTTCATTGTCTATTTTAGCCTAAACCTCTTCCTCCTTTTGGGGATCACAAATCCACTGAACCCAAAAAGTGATGGTTCTCCTGTTGCATTTTTGAAGAAATCTAGGCCAAGTCAAAAGGGAGAAATGCTTTGTTATGGGTATGCATTTGGGTTGAGCTTCAAGCATTGACTGTTCATTCTTTTCATGTCAGTTTGAGGAAACAAGCTGTTTTAAGTGACAAGACTGTAAGTTTTGATGGTGCGGCTGTAAGCTGACAACTTTTTTTCAGCCTTGGTCAGGTATAAGTGTGCCAGTTTCTGGGCCTGTATATTGGATTTTCTAGCCCCATCTCCCTTTTGCTTTTTTTTAAAAACCCCCTTTGGGGGTTTCAGGGGGACTATGGGGACGAATGTTAACCCGTTTACTCCATTTGCTGCGGCTGTGGGCAAGTTTCCTTGGTTGTGAAAAAGTTCTTCCCGGTCCCTTTATTTAAAGGTATTGCCCATTTTTCTTCGGCCTGCCTCGCTTCTCTTCCCCTGTTTCGGGTTCCCTTTCTGTGTGGTCTTTGGACAGCTGGTCTTAAATTTTATGCATTTTTGTAAAGTTTTAGAATTTCAAAGCAAGGGCAAACAAGCCTGGATCTGGGGCAGCCCCGTCCAAAATTGATGAAATTTCTGTCAATGTTTCAAAAGATTTAAAAACAAACCAAAAAAGTCCAAAATTTCATTTTTGCTTTTCCAAAAAAATTTGGGGATTGGGTTTATTAAAAATGTGGTTTTTAAAAACAGATCAGGTATTATTGTTACCAGAGTTGTCCAAAATTTCTCTTTTTTTGCTGCCCGGGTTTGGGTAAAAAAAAAAAGATGTTTGTTTGATTTTGACTGGTGGGGGTATAAACAGTTTCTGTGTTTTTCCGTGGGGGGAAGCTGGGGACTGTCAATTGAAATACCTTCCCCCCCCCCTTTCCCGGGGGTCTGGGCAAGGGGAAATTTTTCTTTCTTTCCCCCTCTTTGGGTTTTTGTCTTTTCTCCTTTTCTTCCTGTCACCTCCTCCTTTTTCTTTTTTTTGACTTTTTGGTTCCCCTTTTTCTGTCTTTTTTCTGAAAATCTTTGAATTAACAATTTTTCCTTTCCCCCCGAAATGTATGTGCTTTTGCCCGTTTGGGTACCATAGAAACACTCAATTCTTCTTTCCCCGCCCCCAAAAAACGTTTTGGGATTTTAAGGCACCGCCCTCACCGGGGTTTTCTTTTATTCACAGGGCCCGGTTTTTAGAAAGTTATTATAAAAAAAAATTCAATCAAAACCCTGTATAATTGGAAAGTGGAGTTACCGGGGTCAGTCCTGGGCCCCCGTTTTTTACTCTCTACACCCCGTCCACTTCACCTTTTAAAAAAACAAAACCCCCATATTTTATCATTTATTTCTATGCCCTGATACTCAGCTTAGTGCAGCGATTACGGGTTTTAAAGTTGCCCTTCCCCCCTGCAAATTTTGTTACTGCCTTTAAGGGGATTAAAAAATGGAAAGATCGAAAAGTTACAACCTTTTTTTTCCGAAAATTTAAACCGACGCCTTTTATAGGACCAAAATAAACTTTCCCCTTTTCACAAAAAACTTAATAGAAATTTGCCCAAAACGTCAGTTCCTTTGTCCAACTCTGTGAAGTATTTAGGAGTAGTTCTTGACAACACACTCTCTATGAAAAAATTCATCACCCAGACCTGCCAGTCTTGCTACTATCAATTACGGTGCATTCGCAAGTATCTGTCCACTGATGCAACTTCCAAGCTTGTCACATCTCTTATTCTTTCACATTTAGACTACTGTAATTCTCTTTTGGCTGGCCTACCAGCATCATCTATCCACTCTCTTCAACGCATACAAAACTCTGCAGCTCGACTGGTCCTAAGAAAGAAAAAATCTGAATACATCACTCCTCTTCTTCGATCTCTTCACTGGTTGCCTGTCTCACAAAGACTGAAGTATAAAATCATACCCTCGTTTCAAATGTTCTCACAAATCTGCACCCTCTTATCTCTGTAACGGTCTTCACCTGTACACTCCATCCCGTTCCCTTCGTTCAGCCGCAGATACTTTGTGCTTTCGAACACCCAGATTCAAACAAACCACTGTTGGCCGTCGCTCCTTCTCTGTTTCTGGTCCATCCACCTGGAATGACCTCCCTCTTTCACTTTGTCAAAAGCCTTCACTTGATTCCTTCAAATCCAGCATCAAAGCACACTTATTTCCTACCTGAGACTTTCCCCCACATATCTGTCCTAATTTTCAACAGCATCTTTCACCTTCTAAGTGTTGTTCTCTCAGTGTGTGTGTGTTGTGTGTTGTGTGTGTGTGTGTGTGTGTGTGTGTGTGTGTGTGTGTGTGTCTGTGTGTGTGTGTGTGTCTGTGTGTGCGTGGTGTGTGTGCGTGCGTAGTGCACGCGCATGGATTTGAAATCTGTTGCTCATTATGTTTAAGGAGAGTTGCATGCCTGTAAATGATTGAGTGCAAGCCCTTCGATTTGTTTGTTTTTTACAAGATTCAGCGCTATATAAATTCCATTTAGTATTTTATTATTATTTATTATTATTATTATTATGATTATTATTATTATTATGTGCTGGGCCTGACTTGTCAGGTGTTAACAGCGAAAATGTGTCACACTGCTGGTAAGCGACTGACAAGTCAGGCCCAGCACATCTGACTTCAACATGATAGTCCGAGGGTGAGCTATACCAATTTGACTGAACCTTGTTTTGTGATATATATGATGATGATGATGATGATATATGATATATGGAATTTATATAGCATTGAATCTTGTAAAACAAACAAATCGAAGCGCTTAAGCGCTTATATATGAGTTTTTTCAACGGATTTTGAAACTTTAATATGTCTTTTTTTGAAATCGGTTGGAGGCCAAGTTGGGAATGTTGGGCAACTCTTGATATAAAGCAATATTTATCCCTAGGCCCTACCCTAAACAGTTTTCTCGCATCCTGTGGTGTTCTAAATTTAGCTGGCGGAATCTGATAAGACTGTCCCACTAGTGCCCAGGGGAAGCGGCTTCTATAAACAATGTAAGGGGGCGCAAACTGACTCCAGTCACATGAAATAGATAAGTTGAATAAAGGAAAACAACAATCTCACAAAGGCGCCCGTTCTTTCCACTCTACGGTCACACTCAAGATTTCAATTATATACTCTCATTTATTCTATTATTACATCAATCTGTCCCACAAATAATATTTTTCAATAATCAAAAGAAGCATTAATTATATATACATTCAATATTTACAATTAATTAAACCAAAACAGTTTCCAGTTCACTTCGTCCAGGTCAATACAATTTTATATTATTTTGTTCACTAGGGAACTTTAGTCCATCAACTTCCTGCCTCTCTAGCACAATGAAGTTTAATTAATACCATTCACAAAGTTCTTGTAGACAAGACAGTTTTGAGCTCTCTGGCTCAGATAAACACAAATGTCTTTCCTTGTCCAATTCTGGCACACTATGTACAGAAAAAAACAACAACACAGACTTGGCTGTAATTTTGCTACACACAATTTTTTAAAAATCACTGATGACCTCTCTTTGAAGGAAGTCCTTCACTGCTGACGTCTGCTCCAGCGCCGCCACACCTTAATCCCTCAGGTCGGGTGGGGTTGTCCTAGGGGACTGGACAGGACTGGGACTGGGTCAGCTACTGGGATTCTCCCCAAGTGGGTCAGTACAGGGGCAAAATTAAAAGCCTACACAGATAGCAGAAAAGAACCCCCACTATAAGTACCCAGTATTCTCTTCTTCTTCAAGTGTCCGGTCTGGTCCTGCAGACATTCTGCAGACATTGACGATCATGGCTCTCCATTCTTCCCTGTTCTCGGTCCCTCTCATGAGCTCATTGTTGGTGCCCTCTTTATTTGTTGCGAATTTGTTTAAGCTGTCTGTGAATTTTGTGCGTTGTCTTCCTCTGCTCTTGTTTCCACAGATTTTGCCACTCCATAACAGTTTCTCTAGTCCGTCAGCCCTGATTATATGGCCGAAAAATTTGAGCTGTCTTTCTCTGATGGTGTTGAGAAGGGATCTCTTGTACCCAGCCATTTCCATTACTTCTGCATTAGTTTTTTTTGTCCATGAGATTTTCATGATTCTCCAGATGAACCACATTTCCACTGCTTCTAGTCGCTGTTCTGTGTCCTTGGCTAGGGTCCAGCACTCACATCCATACAGAAGAATGGACCATACGTAGGCTCTCAAAACATGGATCTTTGTCTTGAGGCTTATCTTACTGTTGGTAAAAATGCATTTCATGTTGTTAAAAGTTGCCTTAGATTGACCGATTCTCTTCTTGATTTCTGTGTCATCTTGCCCTCCAGGGTGATAGTACAACCAAGGTATTTAAAGGTGTTTACTTGTCTGATTCTCTCTCCTTTACAGGCTATGTTGCATTGTGGTATAACAGCTTTTTTCGAGATCACCATGCATTCTGCCTTCTTTGCATTGAGCTGTAATCCTTTCTTTTCGCTTTCGTCTGTTACTGTTGTTAAAATCTTTTGCAGTTTTTCTTCAGAGTCGGCGATAAGGACTGTGTCATCTGCATATCTCAGGTTGTTGATGTTGTGGCCACCTACACTAGTTCCCTCATGATTCTCAATATTTCGTAGAATTATTTCACTATATACATTAAATAAATCAGGTGAGAACACGCAGCCCTGCCTCACACCCCTGCAGATTGGTCTATATTGACTGATGTCATTGTCAACTCTAATGGCTGCCTCCTGTTCCCAATATATGTTTCTGAGGACTTGAAGATCTTTCCCGTCGATGTATAACCCTGCCAGAATATCAAACAAGTCGGAGTGTCGTACTTTGTCGAACGCTTTTGAGTAGTCAATGAAGCAGAGGTACAGGTCTTTCTGGACCTCGATGGATCTTTCCATGAGAGTTTTCAATGCAAAGATTGCATTTCTGGTGCCTTTGTCTGCCATGAATCCAAATTGCATTTCTGATATTTCTGGGAGTATTTTATTTCTCATTCTCTTCATGAGTATTCGTAAAAGAACTTTGGTGAGGTGACTCATCAGGCTGATTGTATGATGTTGGTCACATTCAGCTGTACCCAGTTTCTTAGGGATCGCAATGTAGATAGACTTCTTCATATCTGTCAAAATCTCTCCTGTGTCATATATATCGTTTAGTAGTTTTGTGACCGCCTTAATTCCCACTTCATCCAGGGCTGTTATCAATTCAGATGGGATATCATCAGATCCTGGCGCCTTACCACTTTTCATCTTGCTGAGTGCATGTCTCACTTCATCTTCCATGATTATGTGGCCATCTTCGTTGCTAATATGAGGAGGTGGACCTCTGTCGTCGTGGTATAACTCTTCGATGTATTCTGACCACCTGTTAAGAATATCTTCTTTTTCCATGAGTATATCTCCATCTCTTGACTTTATACAACCTGTTTTGCAGATGATTTCTTCCCTGTCACATCTTTTATTTTTTCATGTATAAGTTTGCTATCAAAATTTGCATTCATTTCAATTTCCTTGCACTGCATATTGATCCATTCTTCCTTGGCTTCATTACATTTTTTCTTAACCAGTTTGTCGAGTTCTTTATACTTCTTTTCATCTACTTTTGCCTTTCTCCTGTTTTCCGTTAGGTTTAAAATCTTGGAGCTCATCCACTTCTTATGTTCCTTTCTATTTATGACTGATATATATTCTTTTGCTGCCTCGCTGATGCTGCTGATGCTATCTTTCATCATCTGCCATTTTCCCTCTAAAGTGGTGAGTTGATCTAGGCCATCGAATTTGTTTCCAACTTTGATCTTGTATTTTTCTTTGATTTCTTCGTCAGTTTGTAGCATGTTCATTTGCAGTTTTGGTGTTCTTTTTGCTTTTGACAACTTCTTCAATTTTAGTCGCATTGTCCCGATAACTGGGACATGATCACTTCCACAGTCTGCACCTGGCGTGGACTTCAAGATGTTATAGAGTTACGGAAGCGTTCTTGAATCAGGATGTAATCTATTTGATTCCTGGTTCTGTCGCCAGGGCTTTTCCATGTCCAGCATCTTCTTGGATGGTTTTCAAACCATGTGTTCATGACAGCCAGCTTTTGTTCCTTGCACCATTCCATGAGCCGCTCTCCTCTTTCATTTCTTACTTCTATTCCAAATGGGCCAACTGTGGTTTCATCTTTCCCTTTTCCTACCTTTGAATTGAGGTCACCCATTATTATTCTGATATCTTGAGACTTCAGTTGCTTCATTGCCTTTTCAATATTTTCATAAAACTCCTCAATTTCTGCGTCATCTTTATCAGCTGTTGGTGCATATACTTGTACTATTCCAATGTCGAAAGGTGTGCCCTTAAGTTTTACTATCAGGACTCTGTCATTTACAGTCCAGAAACCTTTGATGGTCTTTGAGGTTTCTTGATCTAGAATCATGCCAACTCCTTTCTGGTGTTGATCTCCTCCTGAGTAAAGAATGGTGTAGTTTGTCGGATGTTATGCAGCCTGCTCCTTTCCATCTCACTTCTGAAAGTCCTAGTATATTGAGGTTCATTCTTTCCATTTCTTGTTTGAGATTTTCCAATTTTCCTTTTTGTAGCATAGTCCGTACATTCCATGTACCCATTCTGAGAGGTTTTCTGATGTGGACAGTCGTTGGATGATGATCAAGGGTTACCTGTCGCACATAATCCACCCTACCCAGCGAGGAACTTCCAGATAAACTGGAAGCCCCCTTCACGCTGTTATATGTATTCTGTTTCTTTCTGATTACCATGATATTCTTTGCAGTAGGCTGCAATTACTTTCTATAGGAGCAGTGCTCGTACTGAGCGGATTGTCTTAGCCATTGTACTCATATAGTATCATCTGCCTAACACATTGAAGTGCTGACCAGTTCCCAAAAACTATTTGGCTGCTCAACACATCATCCGTCACCTGCCTTCCATGACTTCATGTAACCCTGATCGGGAGGCTAAGTGGGTACCCGATCTTGCCCAAGGATCTCCCACAGGCTAGCGGAGGGAAGGAGGCACCCAGTATTAATAGATTTTTTTTTATTCCATACCTTTTTTCTTGAGTTTTTGTTGTTCCCAGAACACTGAACCCACCACACTCACAAACCTATACAGAAGTCTATGTACTGCACTACTTTCCTAAATTAAAGCAAAAGAGTTTGGGTTTTTTATATATAAAAATAAAAACAATCTTTTATCAACATACCACTTCATCTACGTGAAGTGACTAGATGTCCCAACCAAAGGCCAGCTCAGACAGCTGCAACCTTCCCTGACCAGGACAGAAGAGGAAATGTCAACTCTTATGACAGAAACACTTCACTACAGCTATCATTGACACCTACTCACTAATGCAAAGAATAAAACATCCAACATATCCACAGTTGCAAAACAATACCAAAGGAAGAGACACAGGTCTGTTACAGATCCTCCCTCCAGGGAAAAAAAAGACCCAGTTTTCTTCATGAACAAAGAAAACAGCACAATGCTTAGATACACTGAAATACCACAAAAGTTTCATACAATAAATCATCAACAGGAATAACTGAAATCAAGATGAGATTACTTGATTCGTCTCAGATCTTGACAACAAATCTGCAAAAGTGTTCTGTACATCGCCTCACACTCCTGGGCATGTCTGAAGTCCGGTGGAATGGTCACTGAGTGACAAGATTACAGTCAGGAGAAACTTTACTCTACTTTGGTAAAAGTGAAGAAGACCGTCACGAAGCTGGAGTAGGTCTCCTGCTGTCCAAGAATGCAGCCAAGAGCCTGCTGGAATGGGAGCCTGTTTCAGACCGCATCATCACTGCTCGGTTTGAGTCGCGCTTCCAAGGTGTCCCTTTTTCATGTGCACACCCTACCAACACCGCGGAGGAGGAAGGACACGGACAACTTCTACACCCAGCTCCAGTTGGTGGTAGACAAGATTCGAGACGGGACATGCTCACCCTCAGGGGGGTCATGAACACCAAGGTCGGGATGACAACACTGATAGAGAGCGGGAGATGGGACGACATGGGCTTGGAAACATAAATGAAAATGGAGAAATGCTTGCTGATTTTTGTGCTGCCAACAGCCTTGTGATTGGAGGCACGCTTTTTCCACACCAGCGTTGCCACAAAGCCTCCTGACAGAGAACCACCAGACAGAGAACCAGATAGACCATGTCATGGTGAGACAATGCTACCGGAGCTCCCTACAAGACGTGAGAGAAAGACACGGAGCAGACATGGGGTCAGACCACCATCTTGTGGTCACCAAGATCAAGATGCCCTTGTCTGTGAGAAAGACTCTGCAGAATCCAAGGGAAAAGTTCAACGTTTTGAGATTGAAACAAGAAGACACAAAGCAGGCTTTTCAGATCTCACTTCACAACCATTTCCCAAGTGCTCCAGCCCAGAGGAACAGAAACAGTAGAACACAATAAACACCCTTCAAAGACGCCATTGTAGGAGCCTGTGATGGGTTTTGGGACAACCACAGATGAATAGAAGCCATGGATCAAGGATGAGCCCGGGAAGAAAGTCGAGGAGAGAAGGCTAGCCAAACAAGAGTTAAACCCAAGCTACGCCCCGCCAACAGAAGCGTTGTGAGCAACCAGTCAAGTACTCCTTTACTTGCCAAAGATCCCAAGAATGAGCTACGAGCAGACAAACGAGCTTGCATCAATGCCATCGCAGTTTGAGGCAGAAGAAGCGCTGGCAAGGGAGACCTCAAGACCCTGTATGCACCACCAGATTTCTTAGCGGGCGTTCCCAGCAACCCAAACAGACCTGTCAGAGACAAGGAAGAGAAACTTCTCCCCTCTTTTTGAAAAGACCAGCTAACAAGATGGAAAGAGCATTTTCAGGAGGTCTTAAATTTCGACCAGCCCAGAGGAACAATCTCAGCTGGAGCCAGGGGCCCCTCTCGACATCAACATTGGAGAGATCACCAGCGAGACCGAAAGGCCATCAGGAGCTTGAAAAACGGCAAGGCTGTGGCATTGACAACATTCCAGCAGGGAGCCTTGAAGGAAGGGGGGTATGACATCGTTGACGAGTTACACCACTTGCTCAATTGATTGGACAACTGGGCTGGGGAGGTCCCAGCAGAATGGAAGAAGGGCCTACTTGTGAAGCTCCCCAAGCACGGCAAACCTCTCCCAGTGTGGAAAGTGGCGAGGGTATCACCCTATTGTCCATCCTAGCAAAGTCCTCACAAGAGTCACCCTGGACCGAATGAAAGATGCTCTTGACAAGGGACCCTTGGGGATGAACAGGCAGGCTTCAAAAAAGAACATTCCTGTACCAACCAGATTGCGACCCTCAGAATCATGTGGACAGTCCATAGAATGGCATTTACCTCTTTTACGCCTGCTTCATCGATTTTGAGAAGGCTTTTGACAGTGTGGACAGACAAGCAATCTGGAACATCCTTCTCCACTATGGTGGGGCCATCAGAGTTTGTCAACATCATAAAAAACATTACAAAGGGATTCCCCTGCCAGGTCATCCAGGGGTGGAAGACTCTCCGACAGCTTCGGGTTTCTCTTCTGGTGTCAGACAGGGCTGTTGTTGTCCCCACTCCTCTTCTTGTGGTGCTGGACTGGGTGACAAGGATGGCCTACGCAAGTTCCGGGAAAGGTATCCAATGGACCCTCATGACAAAGCTGGAAGATCTCGATTTTGCTGATGACCTAGCTCTGCTATCCCACCACCTGCAGCACATCCAAGACAAAGTCACCGCCCTAGATACCACAGCTAGACGTGTTGGCCTCAGGATCAGTCAAGAGAAGACCAAGCTACTGCATACCAACAACCAGCAAGAGGCTCCTGTCACCATCCTCGGAAAGCAGTAGAGGATGTCAGTGAATTTGTGTCATGGGCAGTAAGATCAGCCAGACAGTGGGCACAGATGAAGACATCAAGGCAAGAATAAAGAAAGCACGCCAAGCATTTGCCATCTTGAAACCCGTATGGAGAACAAATGCGATCTCCACAACCACCAAGCTCGGATCTTCAACTCCAACGTGAATCTGTGCTTCTCTAGGGTTTTGAAACTTGGGGGTCATCAACACCAGCTCCAAGATCCAGACCTTCATCAATGGATGTCTCCGGCAGTTCTTCATCTGATGGTTCGACAGAGTGCCAAGTACCGACCTGTGGATGAGGGCAAACCAACAGCCAAATGGATGTCCAAGTAAGGCGGCGAAAGTGGCTTTGGGGTTTCGGCCACCCCCTACGGAAGGAGCCTTGCAACATCACCAGACAAGCGCTCGAGTGGAACCCGCAGGGGAAAAGGAAGAGAGGGCGCCCCAAACAGACCTGGAGGAGAAGCCTGCATAGTGAGCTGAGAGACTCCAACCTGACATGGGAAGAGGCCAAGACCCTTGCCAGAGATAGGAGAAGGTGGAGGGACGCTGTTGAGGCCCTATGCTCCGCTAGGAGCTATAAGATCTAAGAAGAAGAAGTTCTGTACACCAGAAACAGGTTCAACAGAAAAAAGGAATGCTTGTAAAGATAGTGCCCAACACACAATACGAGAGTTGTGAAAACGTCCAGAAGGCAAGTAGGTAAGGGGTCTATGATCCGTTTGGAGAACAAAACTCTGACCCCACAGATACCTTTGAAGCTTTGAAAGTACCCAGACAATAGCAAGGCACTCCCTCTCAATAGTGTTATAGCGAGTTTCGCGATCAAGAAGCTTCCTACTGACAAAGCAAATAGGTGAAAAATGGTCATCTTCTCCTGCATTAAGACACCCCCGATACCCTTTGGAACTAGCATCAGTCCTAAAACGAAGGAAGGGATAAGTTTTGGCAAGAGAAGAACTGGAGATGATGACAAAACTGCTTGAACATGACGCAAAGCATCAGCCACCCCTGAGTCCAGACAAATTCCTCGATTTCCTACAAGAAGATCAGGGGATTGGAGCAGTTTAGAGCAGCAAAATGGAAACATATCGTCGATAATAACTAATCAACCCCAAAGTGATCGAACTTGCCTTTTTGTAGTGGGAGTGGCAACAGAGAGAATTTTGACAATCTTTGCCTGTAAGGCTTCCGGTCCCTGCACCAATCAATATGCCCAAAATTCTAGCTCATCCTGCAAAAATCTTCGATGGACGAGCTTTTCAAACCAGCACTTTTGAGCTTAGAAAGAACACAACGAACACCTTGAGATGTTCATCCCAAGAAGAGGTGGCGATCAAGATGTCTTTCAAAAAAATTGATCGCAGAATCACCAATGACATCGCGCATCATCCTTGCAAAAGTGGCAGGGCAGAAACAAGGCCAAATGGCATCCGGGGACCCATGGAAGGACCAATAGGAGTTTGGAAAGCAGTCTGTAGTGATCCTCCTGGCCCTTACAGAAAGGCCAGTAGCCCTTGCTAGGGTCTATCTTTGTGAAAAAGTGCTTATCTGACAAAGAAGTGAAAAGTTCCTCAGGATCAGGAATTGGCTCAGCATCAAAAATAGTTATCTTATTGAGGCTCTGAAATCCTGACAAAAACATACACTACCATCTGGTTTAGAAACCAAAACAATGGGAGATGAATACGGAGAATCCGAAGGCTCAATCACCCCCAATTCAAGCATTGCGTGAACCTCATCAATAATGACTTGTCTGGAATTGAAAGGTAAAGGGTATTGTTTTTGACGAATTGGCTCATCAGAAGTCAACATTATTTCACAGACAATAGAACCATTGTAAGAACCAGGTTTAGTACAAGGAATGTCCTGAAAGTCAGCAAAAACTGTCTTCAATTCAGAAACACGTTACCCTTCTCTGTCAAATTATTGACATCTGGATCCAAAAACTCTGGGTTCAAGATGTCAACAAAGGTAGTCTCACCTCAGAGTGAGAAACCTTTTCCTGATGCTAGTGATAAGGCTTTAACATATTGGGATGATAGACCTTGGAAGACTTACCCAAGTCAACTCTGAAATCCATGCCAACTTTCTCAGTAACCACAAAAGGTCCAAGCCACTGAAGTTTGAGCTTTCCAGAAGTCGTAGGTGAAAAGACTAGAACTCATCACCAACATTGGAAGTTTGAAAAGTAGATCTTTGTCATGATAATACTTCGACTGAGATGAGCAAGAAACCATAGAATTATGTGCCATTTCAACATGTCTGCAAGCATAGATTTTAGATCCACAAGATGATGAAAAAACCAACTTGTCCTCAGAATGAGAAGAACTCCTGACCAGACATTGGCAAGCAAGTCTAAAGGCCTCTTGGTTTTCCCCCCATACAACAACTCAAATGGGGAAAACCTGTGTTGCATTGGAAATTACGACAAGCAAACAAAATGCAGGAAAATAATGATGCACAAACAGGTTACTTTCATAGCTTCGTCAACATGGTTTTAGAGTCATAAACTTTCTAACACCATTGCACTGAGCATGATAGACACTAGAGGAATCCCTTTATAGCCCAAAAAAACCGTGTAATGAATTCAATATAACGTAAAGTGTACGTGATCAACAGAATCTATGTGGAATACCAACCCGAAAAGACTGACAACAAACTTCAAGATACACAGAATCAATTTCTTCAGAGAAAAACCCAGGAAACCGGGGCAACATCAACAATGGTAAGTAAAAACAATGGTTTTCGTCGGTGGAACCTGCGAATTTTTATTAAAGGGACGGGATAGCTCAGTGGTCGGAGGCATCGCTTTCCCCAGCCCAAGTTAAGCAAACGTTTGGCGTGGTTACTAGTTGGATGGGTGACCGTTTGCGCGCCTTGGCTTCAGTACAGTTCCCCCAGCTGTAAATGGGTACCTGCCCTCTTTAGGGTCAGGGAAGGTAAAGCAGCGAGGGCTGCTGGCCCTAGAGAAGTGAGGTCTCTGACGCCTCGCTCCCCTACGACCTTATAGGTTATGAGACTCCTTTTCCTTTTTACCTTTCCTCTGAAGGTGGAGAGATAGGACCTACAATGTCGACAGCAATACGACGGAATGGTTCCTCAATCCTGGGCATGAACTGGAGAGGAACACTGCACACCCGTCCTGCAGGTTCTGCCTTCTGACAAACATCACAGGAATGACAGTACTCCCTAACATCCTTAGATAATCCAGGCCAGTAAAACCTGTCTCACCTTCCACAAAGTACGATTTCTGCCACAATGACCAGCAAGTAAACCATCATAAGCATACTGCAAAACAATGTCCCTAAAACAAGTAGGCAAAACAATCTGGTCAGAGAACTTCCCAGAGCAGACAGTTGAACCAGGAAAGAAACGTCGATACAGAACATCATCAAACACAACATATAGCCAACTATCTCCGCCAAAATGACGAACATCCCCTAAAACAGCCAGCTGAAACGACTTCTGCAATGACAAATCTTCCTTCTGACATTTCTTCAACTCCTCTGGATACAGGGACAGACAATCAGCAACTGGCAATGGTTTCAGAGCAGACATTTCCTTCTTCTTCATACTCCTTGTGACCGCAACAAAAGCAGACTGAAAATTCCCTACAAGTCCAGGAACAAAATGATCAGACCCACCAGGAACAGTTTTCCCTCGGATACGCCCAATGATTATATCTACAACAGGATCATCCATTGGACACAGCATTCAAGTTGACCTGAAAGTAAGGGATTGAACTTTAACAGAAGCAACATCATAGACGTCCATGTGACCAAAACACTTCACCCACTGTTTCGTGCCTGTAAATTGATCTGGATGAACCAAATCCTCTTTACACCTGCAGTGGTAGCGCCATCATTTTCTGACTGTGACTTTCACACCGTTGACAAAACCCTCTGGGCAAATCCAAATCAGACAGATCCAGTGAACTCTTTATTAGCGAAAAAACAGAATAGCAGTCATACCTTTTTAAGTGAGTCATTTGTTTTTGGGAAGGTGTATCAGCAGCACCTCCCTATTTGTCCAGAGTTTGAGTACCTGACCTGAAACTGGGACAAGAGCTAGCAATATGTCCTCTACCCCCACAACGCCAACAATCTATACTATCTGGATTGTGCGTACTACCCCTGCCCGTAAAGAATTTGCACCTCTGGCACCACCAACCCCCCTCCCAAAAGAAACCCCCCTTTTGACTTCTTGGTTAGGAAAAGGGTATCTAGGGATGGGCTGGTTTTGGGGAACCCCACTACCCCCTCCCCTCTGATTCCCAGGGTGGGATGGGATGGACTTACTATGGACAGGAGCAGCGACGTTGGACACCAGGGGTGGATCAGTAAGAAGCTTGGTGGGATGCGCCAGTCGGTAACTTTCAGCAGCATCAAGTATCTCACGTGAGGTGGCAAGCTTGCGTTCTCTTAAAAACACAGTAAGGTCCTTTGAAACACATGCATACAATTGTTCACAAAGTACAAGATCATATAAAGCATCAAACGTTTTTTACACTCAGACAATTCCAACCATCTATTTAGTAGATGTGATTGGCGAGTTCCGAATGATTTGAATCCCTCACCTTGCTTGGGCCTGCAGGCTCTAAATTTTTATCTAAATTCCTCAGCTGTACACTGAAACTTAGCTAAGAGGAAGTCCTTCAGTGTTTGGTAGTCTATAGGACTAGTAGCACAGAGTCCATGATAAAGACTCAAAGCCTGACCATCTAACACTGCACTCAAGAGTACAGGCCAGTGTTGTGGATCCCAGTTAAGAGCAGTAGCATGAGCCTCAAACCTGTACAAGAAAGAGTCAATAGAGTCAGTAGCTTCCTTGAAAGTAGGTAATTTGGGATAGTTATATAATAATAATAATAATATATGGAATTTATATAGCGCTGAATCTTGTAAAAAACAAACAAATCGAAGCACTTGCACTCAATCATTTACAGGCATGCAACTCTATATGGCCTAGGGTGAGACACAGAATCCTTACCCTGCTGAGAATCAGAACTAGACTGCAACTTCAGTTTTTCAATTTCTAGTATCTGACGTTCAAATTCAGTCTGAGCCTTTTCTTTTTCCAGCTGGAGTTCAAGTTAAGCTTGTTTTACATCTCTTTCCATCATTTCTTTGATTTTGAGCTTTTCTAACTCAGTTTGTCTCTCCCTTTCTCCCTTTTCTTTTTTGTTTGTTTGTTTGTTTGGGAGGGTGTTTTTGTCTTTTTTTGTTTTTTGTTTGTTTGTTTTGGGGTGGGTTTTTTGTTTTGTTTTTTGAGGGGGGGGGTTTCTGGGGGTTTTTTTTGTCTTTTGCTCGTCCGGGGTTGTTTGTTTGTTTGTTTGTTTTTTCATTTTCTCTCTTTCTCTTTTAAAAAAGTTTTTCCCTTTGCTTCTACTGTTTGAAAATATGAGTACTGAGTGCATTTTCAAATGTGACCCCACGGGCGGGGACTGGATGTAAAAAAGCACATGAGTACTTATTCATTATCCTGGAAAAAAATAATTTGTTTCTATTACATTCAATGTGTAGATGTTCTTTTTATGACTTTATTGGCTTTTTTCCCCCTCTGTTTTATGTGAGTGTATGGGTATTGCACTTATTTTATTATCATGACATTCAACTTGTATGAGTATAATCAAAAAGTGTTTGTGTTGATCGTGTGCTATATGAGTATTACATATTTAGTATTATCCCTGAAACACCCCCCCCCCCCACCCCACCCACACACCAAATCACACACACACACCACACACACCACACCACACACCACACACACAACATACATACATACATACACACACTCACTCACTCACTCACTCACTCATATTCTCTCCCTCAATGACTGTATAGGTTTAGATTTCTTCTTGTTTTGTTTCTTGTTTTTATTGTGTGGATGTATGGGAATTAAAATTATTTCATTATCATGACATATAATTTGAAACGAATATAATCTAAAATGAGTGTTGATGGGATGCATACTGTTTTGGGAATTATATATTGGATATTATCTCTGAAATACACACACACACTCTCTCTGTCTCTCTGTCTCTCTCTCTCACCTTTTATCGTCTTGCTTATAGTTATAGTGTATCCTGATGAAGGATTCATATTTTATATTTTCAATACTTTATTGGACTTGCCACTGTACTTAAGTTTTAATGAGTGCCCTATTTCAATATCTTATAGTTATGTGTAACAAGTATGTGTACCATTTGACAATGTGTAGATGTTTATCTTTATGACTTATTAAGTTTGGTTGTGTTATTTTTCTTGGCTCTGTTGTTGTTCTTGTTCTTCTTGTTGTTGTTTGTCTGTTTTTCTCTTTTACTATCATCTTTTTTTGGTTTTGTTTTTCCTTCTCTTTTGTTTGTTTGTTTGTTTTGGTTAGGGTTTTTTGGGGGTGGGGGTGGGGTATTTTTAGGGTTTTCTTTTATTTGCTTGCTTTGGGGGGCGGGTTGTTGGGGAGAGCTGTTTTGAAAAGGGTTATTTCCCCTTGTTTTTATTGTGAGACTGTATAAGTATTGGGTTATTATTATTAAGGTGTATCCCTAATGGGCGGGGACTGGGTGTAAAAAAGCACATGTGTGCTTATTCATTATCCTGAAATAAAAGAATTTGTCATTGTCATTGTCATTGTCATTGTCTCTCCTCTCTCTCCTTTTCTCTCTCCTTTTCTCCCCCTTTTCTAAATACCATAACTTTTGTTTTATCTATGTTTACATCTAACTTTATCTTATTACAGCAAGTTTTTACAACATTTAACTGATTCTGAAGACCACTCGGTGTTGTTGATATCAATGCCACATCATCTGCAAATAACAAGATGAATAATTCCATAATATCTGGAAATAACTGTACCCCATGTTTACCCCTTTCGTTAATTTGATCTGCTAACTGGTTTACAAATAGTGAAAACAGTGTCGGGCTAAGAACACAGCCTTGCCTTACCCCAATGGGACAATCAAACATTTCGGTTAATTCAAAATTTGCTCGAACGCATGATTTTAATGACCTGTACATAGCTTGTAGTGCAGCAAAGAATTTACCCTGTACACCTTGATCTTGAATGCACTGCATGAGTTTGTTATGCTGAACAGAATCAAAGGCTTTTCTGAAATCTACAAAAGCAACATAGAGTTTTCTTCCTTTTTTGTTTATTTGGCTCTGAATAACTGCATATAGTGTAAATATTTGATCAACTGTTGAATATTTTCTTCGAAATCCTGCTTGACATTCTGAAATTAAGTTGTTGCTCTCTAACCAAGTGTATAGTCGTGTATTAAGTATTGAAGTATAGCATTTGGATATAATACTTAAGAGAGATATTCCCCTGTAGTTATCTACATCATTTAGGTTTCCTTTTTTATGCAATGGTATAATTATGGCTTTTGACCATTCCTCTGGGTAAATACCTCGTTCAAAAATAACATTAAATAATTTTGTTAGAAACATTACAATATTACTACCACCAGTCTGTAACATTTCAGCTAAAATGTCATCTATCCCACTAGCTTTACCCTTTTTTAGTTTACCTATTGCCTGAGCAACTTCTACTTCTAATATTTCTGTATTCAATGTATTATCTATTTCCTCTGTAGGTTCAAGTTCAATACCGTCATCCCTTTCAAGTTCTTCATTATTACCTTGGAAAACAGTTTTGAAATGTCTAAACCACTCATCTGTACTAATATTATTTACTACTTTTTTCTTGTTTGTACAACCCATTTTTCTTAGCTCATTTTTTGGGTAAACATGAGAAATGGTTCTATGATGGTAAGTGCTTAGAGGTAGTAAACAATTATTGCTATTTAGGGTTCAGGTTCACAACTATGATCAGTGCGAAAAACGGTACACAGCATCTAGTAACAAAAGGGAAAAAGGCAGTAGTTCAGCTTAATAGAGTTTTTCGGAAATATAAAGAGATGACAGTAAATACTTTTTTTTAACATTTTTGATAAAAAAATACAGCCAATATTGCTATATGCTGCTGAAGTATGGGGAATAAACCTGTTAGAACATATAGAAAAAGTCCACATGATGGCATGCAAAAGGTTTTTAGGTGTACCAACCAAAACACCAAACAAAATGATATATGGAGATTTGTGTAGATATCCTCTCTATGTAAATTCATACATTGCCTGTATAAGATATTGGTTTAAATTACTACAAATGAATAATGAACGGTTACCATATAAGGCGTATCAAATGCTGTTGCAGCTAGATAATTCCGGAAAACAGTGTTGGGTTTCGAAAATAAGAGAAATCTTATGCTTAACTGGATTTAACATTGTTTGGTTGCAGCAGGGTGTTGGGGATGTGAAAAAGTTTCTCAGCATATTTAAACAGAGGCTCATCGATATGTTTATTCAAGAATGGTCAGGAACTATAAGAGATCGAGATAGATATCAACCATATAGATCATTTAAGACTATATTCGTAAAAGAAAGTTATGTTCTAGATATGGAAAATTATTGCTTTCGTGTTGCCATCACGCAGTTGAGGTTTAATGTACTCCCACTTAATAACAATGTACATCGCTATAGCGAATCTATTCATGATAAATTCTGTCCATTTTGTAAAAATCAGATCGAAAATGAAAAACATTTTGTGTTATTTTGTGCTACGTTTGAAGATTTAAGGGTCAAATTTCTAAAAGAGTCAAAAGAACTTCCTTTGCACATGTTACTTAGAGCCACTGATCCTATCCACAGATACAATTTATCTAGATTTGTGTTTCATGCAAGCAATAGGCGGAAGAAAATACTCTAAGTCTACAAGGTAATCAATCCTATGATGTACGTCTGTTAAACCACGTAAACATTTTCACCTTTGTTTATATTGCGTATTATCAAGAATTCGTGGCATAACATGATCATGATTTTCTGTATCTCCCCCTTTTATACTAATGTCTATGACTGATCATTTCAGTATATGTGAAATGAAAACTGTGATTTGACAACTATCCTTAAAATTTGAACCGTAGTAGGTATGAGATGTATATGATTTTCAGTAACCAAATGATTGTAGTATATAGATTCTTTCTAATAAGTATTTCCTATTTTATTTTTCATATTGTATTGTGCCTAGGCCATGTCAATTAAATCATTTCAAGTTTCTCAGAAGTTTCTCATCTCTTCTCCTCTTCCAAACCATTCTTTTTATAAAATTGCTTCGATTGATTTTTACTCATTTGGATTTTTTTTTCTAAGATAGCTTCTTTCTTTATTTTATGTTGATTTTTGTTAGGTTTTTTTCTATTGTAATTTTCTTCTGTATTATGTTAAATTGTTACTGACATATTTTTTTTTATTGTTTTTATTTCTTTATATTGTGTGTATTTGTTGTTTTAATGTATAATTTCCATTATTTTGTTGAACTGTAAGTATTGGTTATTTTCCATGAATTATCATGAACTCGCGGACTGTTCATCTGACCAAAAAGTATATGTGTCAAAGCCAATGATTTAAAAAATTTAGTCATTTCCTTTTCATCGTCCCTTCTCTCTCTCTCTCTCTCTTCTATCTCTCTCCTCTTTCCCTCATTCTTCTCATATTCTCACTCGTTCTCTAATGTCTAATTTCTCCCTTTCCTCACATGACCACATATTTTGATCAAAATTTCAGGCAGCATAAGAAAGGCCTAATTATGACCCTTGGACAGAACTTTTTCAAAATTGTCACACAATGACGAATATAAACACAACAACTCATAACCTCGAGAATAAATACAGGAAAATTGTAATAAAAAATTACAACTCAAAACCTAAACACTAAATATAACAGATTATTTTTTGAATATGTGATTAAAAAACCAACAATAATAGGTAAACTGTATAACTTAACATTTAATTAAGCACAATTTCCTTTGAAAAATTATAATGAGGTCTGAAAAATTTTAAATATTAAATAAAATATTAAATTTAATCATATCAAAATTCAAATTTTCAAATAAAGTCAAACTCATATAGGACAGAAATAGGTCATTAGAAAAAAAAAAATTACTTCTTTTAACTAACAACTTCTAATATAAAACATTATGTGTACAATTTAAAACTTAACCCAAGAAAAGAAAGGTTCTAAAGAAACACTAAAGTAGTAATAAAACAACAGAAAGTAGAGCAGAAACAGCAACAATTAGAAAGAAGAAAAGTAACTAATCCCTTATTCTGAGGTAGGTAAAGGTAACGGAGTCCCATAACCTATAAGGTCGTAGGGGAGCGAGGCATCAGAGACCTCACTTCTCTAGGGCCAGCATAATGAGGGCAGCGCCCATCTCCTCTCCCTCGCTGCTTTACCTTCCCTGACCCTAAAGATGGCAGGTACCCATTTACAGCTGGGTGAACTGGGGGAACTGTACTGAAGCCAAGGCGCGCAAACGGTCACCCATCCAACTGGTAACCACGCTCCACGCTGCTTAACTTGGCTGGGGGAAAGCGAGTGCTCGGACCACTTATTCTGAGGAGAAATTTAAATAACCTCAGAAAGCCGTAAAACTGGAGACAGCAGTAACAAAAACAAAATAAACAATCATACACCCCCAACAATCAAAAAAGATATTACTACTTTCTTACTCTGACACAGTCACATACAACCCATGGACTATGGAGAGGAAATCCTGAAAGAAAAAGAACTTGGAAAATAACTATAGAGTGAAAAAGAAATGTAGGGGTCACCAATGTAAAGGGGCGCAAACTGACTCCAGTCACATCAAATAGATAAGTTGAATAAAGGAAAACAACAATCTCACAAAGGCGCATGTTCTTTCCACTCTACAGTCACATTCAAGATTTCAATTATATACTCTCATTTATTCTATTATTACATCAATCTGTCCCACAAATAATATTTTTCAATAATCAAAAGAAGCATTAATTATATATACATTCAATATTTACAATTAATTAAACCAAAACAGTTTCCAGTTCACTTCGTCCAGGTCAATACAATTTTATATTATTTTGTCACTAGGGAACTTTAGTCCATCAACTTCCTGCCTCTCTAGCACAATGAAGTTTAATTAATACCATTCACAAAGTTCTTGTAGACAAGACAGTTTTGAGCTCTCTGGCTCAGATAAACACAAATGTCTTTCCTTGTCCAATTCTGGCACACTATGTACAGAAAAAAACAACAACACAGACTTGGCTGTAATTTTGCTACACACAATTTTTTTTAAATCACTGATGACCTCTCTTTGAAGGAAGTCCTTCACTGCTGATGTCTGCTCCAGCCCCCGCTTCCAACGCCGCCACACCTTAATCCCTCAGGTCGGGTGGGGTTGTCCTAGGGGACTGGACAGGACTGGGTCAGCTACTGGGATTCTCCCCAAGTGGGTCAGTACAGGGGCAAAATTAAAAGCCTACACAGATAGCAGAAAAGAACCCCCACTATAAGTACCCAGTATTCTCTTCTTCTTCAAGTGTCCGGTCTGGTCCTGCAGACATTCTGCAGACATTGACGATCATGGCTCTCCATTCTTCCCTGTTCTCGGTCCCTCTCATGAGCTCATTGTTGGTGCCCTCTTTATTTGTTGCGAATTTGTTTAAGCTGTCTGTGAATTTTGTGCGTTGTCTTCCTCTGCTCTTGTTTCCACAGATTTTGCCACTCCATAACAGTTTCTCTAGTCCTCAGCCCTGATTATATGGCCGAAAAATTTGAGCTGTCTTTCTCTGATGGTGTTGAGAAGGGATCTCTTGTACCCAGCCATTTCCATTACTTCTGCATTAGTTTTTTTTGTCCATGAGATTTTCATGATTCCCCAGATGAACCACATTTCCACTGCTTCTAGTCGCTGTTCTGTGTCCTTGGCTAGGGTCCAGCACTCACATCCGTACAGAAGAATGGACCATACGTAGGCTCTCAAAACATGTATCTTTGTCTTGAGGCTTATCTTACTGTTGGTAAAAATGCATTTCATGTTGTTAAAAGTTGCCTTAGAAATTTACCGATTCTCTTCTTGATTTCTGTGTCACACTTGCCTCCAGGGTGATAGTACAACCAAGGTATTTAAAGGTGTTTACTTGTCTGATTCTCTCTCCTTTACAGGCTATGTTGCATTGTGGTATAAAAAGCTTTTTTCGAATCACCATGCATTCTGTCTTCTTTGCATTGAGCTGTAATCCTTTCTTTTCGCTTTCGTCTGTATTACGTTTGTAAAATCTTTTGCATTTTTCTTCAGAAGTCGGTGAAAAGGACGGTGTCATCTTCATAACTCAGTTGTTGATGTTGTGGCCACCTACACTATATCCCTCATGATTTCTCAATATTTCGTAGAATTATTTCACTATAATACATTAAATAAATCAGGCGAGACACGCCAGCCCTGCCTTCACACCCTACACCCGGCAGATGGTCTATATTGACTGATTCATATGTCCACTCAAATGCTGCCTCCTGTTTCCCATATAGGTTTCTGAGGACTTGAAAGATCTTTCCCGACGATGTATAACCCTGCCAGAAAATCAAACAATTCGGGAGTGTCCGTACTTTGTCGAACGCTTTTGAGTAGTCAATGAAGCAGAGTACAGTCTTTCTGACCTCGATGATTTCCATGAGAGTTTTCATGCAAATATTGTTATTTTCTGGTGCCTGTTGTCTGCCATGAATCCAAATTGCATTTCTGATAATTTCTGGATGTATTATTTATTATCTCAACCACTTCATGAGTATTTCGTAAAAGAACATTGTGAGGTGACTCATCATGGCTGATTGTATGAAGTTGGTCACATTCACTGTACCCAGTTTTCTTAGGGATCGCAATGTAGAAGTACTTCTTCATTTATCTGTCAAAATCTCTCCTGTGTCCATATATATCGTTAAGTAGTTTGTGTCTGCCTTAATTCCCACTTCATCCAGGGCTGTTATCATTCAGATGGGAAAACATCTAGATCCTGGCGCTTACCACTTTCATTCTTGCTGAGGCATTCTCACTTCATCTTCCATGATTATGTGGCCATCTTCGTTGCTACTATGAGGAGTTGATCCTCTGTCGTCGTGGTGATAACCTCCTTCGATGTAGTCTGACAGACCTGTTAACAGAGATATCTCTTTTTTCCATGAGTAATATCTCCATCTCACACTTTATCAACCAGTTTTGCAGATGAATTTCTTCCCTGTCACATCTTTCTATTTTTTTCATGAATAAGGTTTGCTAGCAAAAGTTTGCATTCATTTACAATATCCTTGCACTTCATATTGATCCATACTTCCTTGGCTTCATAACATTTTTTTCTTAACACGTTGTCGAGATCTTTATAAACTTCTTTTCATCTACTTTTGCCTTCTCCTGTTTTCGGTTAGTTTAAATTCTTGGAGCTCATCCACTTCATATGTTCCATTCTATTTATGACTGGTATATATTCTTATTCTTTTGCTGCCTCGCTATGCTGCTGATTCTAATCTTTCATCATCTGCATTTTCCCCTCTAAAGTGGTAGTTGACTAGCCATCGAATTTGTTTCCAACTTTGGACTTGTATTTTTCTTTGATTTCTTCGTCAAGTTTGTAGCATGTTCATTTGCAGTTTTGGTGTTCTTTTTTTCTTTTGACAACTTTTCAATTTAGTCGCATTGTCCCGATAACTGGGACATGATCACTTCCACAGTCCCTGTCATGCTGGTGCACCTGGCTTGGACTACAAGATGTTATAGAGTTACTGATAGCTGTTCTGAATCAGGATGTAATTCTATTTGATTCCTGTTTCTATCTCCAGGAGGCTTCGTTCCATGTCCACATCTCTTGGATGGTTTTTAAAACCATGTGTTCCTGACAGCCAGCTTTTAGTTCCTTGCACGCATTCATGAGCCGCTCGTCACTCTTTCATTTCTTACTCCTATTCCAAATGGGCCAACTGTGGATTCATCTTTTTCCCTTTTCCTACCTTGAATTGAAGGTCACCCATATTATCTGCTACTTGAAGACTTCATTCTTCATTGCCTTTTCGATATTTTTCATAAAACACCTCAGTTTCTGCGTCATCTTTATCAGCTGTTGTGCATATACATTTTTTTTTTTTTTGTACAATTCCAATGTCTAAAGGTGTGCCTTAATTTTTTACTATCAGGACCTCTGTCTTACATCCAGAAACCTTTGATGGTCTTTGAGGTTTCTTGAACTAGAACATTCCAACCTCCTTTCTGGTGGTTGATCTCCTCCTGAGTAAAGAATGGAGAGTTGTTGGATGTTATCAGCCGTGCCTCCTTTTCCATCTCAGACTTCTGATAGTCCAAGTATATTAGGTTCATCTTTCCTTTCTAGTTTGAAGATTTCCAATTTTCCTTCTTGTTAGTCATAGTCCGTACATTCCTGTAACCCATTCTGAGAGGTTTGTCTGATGCGGACAAGTTTTTGGATATGAATCGAGGGTTACCTGTCGCCACATAATCCACCCTACCGATCGAGGAACAGTCCAGATAAACGGAAGCCTTCACGGCTGTTATTTGTATTTCTGTTTCTTTCTGATTTACCATGATATTCTTTGCAGTAGGCTGCAATTACTTTTCTATAGGAGCAAGTGCTCGTACTGTGTGTAATGGTCTTAGCCCTTGTACTCATATAGTATCATCTGCCTAACACATTGAAGAGCTGACCATTTTCCAAACTATTGGCTTGCTCAACACATGCATCCGTCACCTCCTTCCATGACTTCATGTAACCCTGATCGGGAGGCTAAGTGGGTACCACGATCTTGCCCAAGGATCTCCCACCAGGCTGGCGAGTGAAGGAGGCACACCCAGTATTAATAGATTTTTTTATCCCATACCTTTTTTCTTGAGTTTTTGTTGTTCCACAGAACACTGAACCCAGCCACACTCACAAACCTATACAGAAGTCTAAGTATGCACTACTTTCCTAAATTAAAGCAAAAGAGTTTGGGTTTTTTTATATATATAAAATAAAAACGAGTTCTTTTATCAACAACCACTTCATCTACGTAAGTGACTATATTCCCAACCAAAGCCAGCTCAGACAGCTCAACCTTCCTGGACCAGGACAGAAGAGGAAATGTCAACTCTTATGACAGAACACTTACACATAAGCTATCATTGACACCCTACTCCTAATGCAAAGAATAAAACATCCAACATATCCACAGTTTGCAAAACAATACCAAAGGAAGAGGACTCAGGTCTGTTACAGATCCTCCTCCAGGGAAAAAAAAGAACCCAGTTTTTCATGACTAAGAAACAGCATAATGTTAGATACAACTGACATACCCAAAAATTTTCATACAAAAATCAACAACAGTGAATACTGAAATCAAGATGAGATTACTTGAATCATCTCAGATCTTGACAACAAATCTGCAAAAGTGTCTGTACATCGCCTGAACTCCAGGCAGTCTGAAGTCCCTGTGAATGGTCGACTGAGTTGACAAGATACAGTCAGGTGAAACTTTACTCTACTTTGGTAAAAGGAAGAAGCCCGTCACGAAGCTGAGTAGGTCTCCTGCTGTCCAAGCCTGCCAGCAAGAGCTGCTAGGAATGGGAAGCCTGTTCAGACCGGCATCATCACCGCTCGGTTGAAGTCGCGCTTCCAGAAGGTGTCCCTTGTCATGAGCTACGCCCCTTACCCAACACCTCGGAGGAGTATAACAAGGACAACATCTACACCCAGCTCCAGTTGGAGGAAGACAAGATTCGAGACGGGAACATGCTCATCCTCATTGGGGGGGTGGTCATGAACTCCAAGGACGGGACCTGACAACACTGAAAGAGAGCTGGATATGGGACGACATGGGTGGGCTAGTGAAACATAGATGAAAATGGAGAAATGCTTGCTGATTTTTGTGCTAGCCAACAGCCTTGTGATTTGGTAAGGCAACGCTTTTTTCCACATCCAGCGTTGCCACAAAGCCACCTGAATCTCCCCCAACCACCAGACAGAGAACCTATAGACCATGTCAGTAGACAATGCTACCGGAGCTCCCTACAAGACGTGAGAGAAAGACACGGAGCAGACATGGGGACAGACCATCCAACTTGTGGCACCAAGATCAAGATGGCCCTTGTCTGGAGAAAGAACACGCAGAATCCCAAGGGAAAAGATCAACGTTTTGAGATTGAAACAAGAAGACACAAAGCAGCATTTCAGAAATCACACTTCACAACCACTTCCAAGTGCTCCATTCAGAGGAGGACAGAAACAGTAGAACACAAATAAACCAACCTTCAAAACGCATTGTGTGAGCCCTGTGATGAGTTTGGGACAACCACAGATAATAGGAAGTCCATGGATCAAGGATGAGACTGAATAAAGGCGAGGAGAGAAGCAAAGCCAAACAAGAGTTGAACCAATCTACGACCCGCCAACAGAAGTGTGAGGCACAGTCAAGTACTCCATTCTTGCCAAAGATGCCAAGATTGAGCTACGAGCAGACAAACGAGCTTGCATCAATGCCCATACGCAGATGAAGGCAAGAAGAAGCTGCTGCAAGGGAACCCTCAAGACCCTGTATGCAAACACCATACTTCATAGCATGGCGTTGCAGCAACCCAAACAGACCTTCAGAGACAAGGAAGATAAACTCTCACCTCTATAGAAGGACCAGCTAAAAGATTGAAAGAAGCATTTTCAGGAAGGTCTTGTAATCGAGACCAGCCCCAGAAGAACAATCTCAGGCTGATTCCAGGGGACCCCTCTCGAACAACACTTGAGAGATCACCAGGCTAAGATCTAAAGGCCATCAGCAGCTTCAATAACGGCAAGTCTGCGGGCATTGACAACATTCCAGCAGGAGCCTTGAAGAAGGGGTAGTGACAATCGTTGACGATTACACCACATGCATCAACGCTGATTCTGGACAAACTTGTCTGGGAGTTGCCAGCAGAATGGAAGAAGGGCCAGCTTGTGAAGCACCCCAAAGCCACGGTACCTCTCCCAGTGTGGAAAGAGCGAGGTATCATCCCTAATATGTCCATCCTAGCTAAGTCCTCCACAAGAGTCACCCTGGACCGAATGAAAGATCTCTTGACAAGACCCTATCGAGATGAACAGGCATGCTTCAAAAAAGAACATTCCTGTACCAACCAGATTGCGACCTCATAATCATCGTGGAACAGTCCATATAATGGCATTTACCTCCCCTACGCCTGCTTCATACGATTTGAGATGCTTTTGACAGTGTGGACAGACAAGCAATCTGGAACATCCTTCACCACTATGGTGTTGCCATCAGAGTTCGTCACATCATAAGACAACATTACGAAGGATTCTCCTGCCAGTTCATCATTAGTGGAAGACTCGCCGACAGCTTCGGGATCTCTTGCCTGGTGTCAACAGGGCTTGCTTGTTGTCTCCACTCCTCTTCCTTTGTGCTGGACTGGTGACAAGGATGGCACTACGCACTTTCCGGGAAAGTATCCAATGAGACCCTCAATGACAAGCTGGAAGATCTCGATTTTGCCTGAAACCTAGCTCTGATAAATCCCACCACCTGCAACACATCCAAGACAAAGTCCACCGGCCCTATATACCACAGCTATACGTGTTGGCCTCAGGATAAGATCAAGAGAAGACCAAGCTAACTGCATACCAACAACGCATCAAGAGGCATCCTATCCCCATCATCTCGGAAAGCGTAGAGGATGATCAGTGAATTTGTACCTGGGCAGTAAGATCAGCCAGACAGTAGCACAGAAGAAGACATCAAGGCAAGAATAAAGAAAGCACTGCAAGCATTTGCCTTCCTTAGAACCCGTAATGGAGAACAAATGCACTCCACAACCCAAGCACAGGATCTTCAACCTCCAACGTTGAATTCTGTGTCTTCTCTCGGTTCTGAAACTTGGCGGGTCATCACACCACTCCTCCAAGAGCCAGACCTTCATCAACGGATTCTCCGTCAGATCCTTCATCGAGATTGTTTGACAGAGAGCCAAGTACCGACCTGTGGATGAGGGCAAACCAACAGCCCATGGATGTCCAGTAATTGGCGAAAGTGGCGTTGGGTTCGGCCGCACCCTACGGAAGGAGCCTTGCAACATCACCAGGACAAGCGCTCGAGTGAAAGAAACCGCAGGGGAAAAGGAAGAGAGGGCGCCCCCAAAATATAAACAGACCGGAGGAGAAGCCTGCATAGTGAGCTGAGAGACTCCACCCTGACATGGGAAGAGGCCAAGACCCTTGCCAGAGATAGGAGAAGGTGGAGGGACACTGTTGAGGCCCTATGCTCCGCTAGGAGCTATAAGATCTAAGAAGAAGAAGTTCTGTACACCAGAAACAGGTTCAACAGAAAAAATGAATGCTTGTAAAGATAGTGCCCAACACACAATACGAGAGTTGTGAAAACGTCCAGAACGCAAGTAGGTAAGGGGTCTATGATCCGTTTGGAGAACAAAACTCTGACCCCACAGATACCTTTGAAGCTTTGAAAGTACCCAGACAATATCAAGGCAATTCCCTCTCAATATATGTTATATCGAGTTTCGCGATCAAGAATCTTCCTACTGACAAAGCAAATATGGTGCAAATGTGTCATCTCTCTCCTTGCCATTAAGACACCTCCTGATACCTGGAACTAGAATCAGTCTAACAACGAATGAAGGGATAAGTCTTTCAAGAGAAGAACTGAGATGATGACAAAACTGCTTGAACAAGACGCAAAGCATCACAATCACTCCTGAGTCCAAGTCAAACTTCCTCGATATCCCTACAAGTATATCAGATATTGGAGCAGTTAGAGCAGCAAAATTGGAAACAATCGTCCGATAATAACTGTAACAACCCCAAAATTGATCGAACATTGCCTCTTTGTAGTAGAGTGGCAACAAGAAGAAATTTTGAACAATCTTGCCTGTACAGGCTTCCGGTACGTGCACCAAATCATATGTCCAATAGAAATTCTAGCACATCCTGCAAAAACTTCGATGGACAGCTGTCAAAACCAGCACTTTTTGAGCTTAGAAAGAACACAACGAACAGCCTTGAGATGTTCAACCCAAGAAAGGTGGCCGATCAAGATGTCTCAAAAAAATTTATCGCATAATCACCAATGACATCGCTCCATCAACCTTGGCACAATGTGGCAGAGCAGAAACAAGGCCAAATGCATCCGGACCCACTGGAATAGACCAATAGGATTTTGGAAAGGCAGTTTTTGTGGCGATCCTCCTGGCCTTACAGAAAGCTGCCATTAGCCCTTGCTAGGGTCTATCTTTGTGAAAAAGTGCTTATCTGACAAAGAATTGAAAAGTTCCACGTATCAGGAATTGGCTACAGCATCAAAAATAGTTACTTATTGAGAGGCACTGAAATCCTGACAAAAATATACACTACAACTGTTTAGAAACCAAAACAATGGAAGATGAATACTGAGAATCCGAAGGCTCAATTCACCCCCAATTCAAGAGCATTGCGTGAACCTCATCAAAAATGACTTGGTCTTGTAATTTGAAAGGTAAAGGGTATTGTTTATATGACGATTCTGGCTCATCAGAAGTCAACATTATTCACAGACAATAGAACATTGGTAAGAACCAGGTTTAGTACAAGTAATGTCCCTGAAAGTCAGCACAACTGTCTTCATCAGAAACAACTTTACCCTATCACTGTCAAAATATTGAGCATCTGGATCCAAAAACTCTGGGTTCAAGAATGTCAACAAAGTAGTCTCACCTCAGAGTGAGAAAACCTTTCCTGAAGCTAGTGATAAGGCCTTGCATATTGGGATGAAAGACACCTTGGAAGACTTACCCTAATTCAACTCTGAAATCCATGCCAATCTTTTCTCAGTAACCACAAAGGTCCAATCCACTGAAGTTGAGCTTTCCCAGAAAGTCGTAGGTGCAAAGACTAGAACCTCATCACCAACATTGGAAGTTCGAAAAGTTAGATCTCTGTCATGATTAATATTTCTTGGACAGAGATGGAGCAAGATCCATAGAATTATGTGCCAGTTTTCAACATGTCTGCAAGCCATAGATTATTTAGATCCCACAAGATGATGAACACCACTTGTCCTCAGAATGGAAGAACTGACCTGACCAAGACATTGCAAGACAAGCTAAAGCCCTCATTAGGTTTTCCTCCTACAACAACGCAAAATGGGAAAACCCGTGGCTTGCATTGGAAACATTCACGACAAGCAAAACAAAAGTGCAGGAAGATAATGATAGCCACAAACAGGTTCACTTTGCATGAGCTCGTCAACATGGTTTTAGTGAGTTCCATGAAACATTTTCTACTACACCATTGCACTGAGCATAAATAAACCACAGATGTAACTTCCCTTGATAGTCCAACAACCGGTGTAATGACTTCATCATGTCAGACGTAAAATTTGTATCCGTGATCAGACAGAATCTCATGTGGAAACCAACCCTGGACAAGACTGGACAACAAAGCATCACTGACTGACACAGAATCAAATCCTCTTTAGAGGAACAGCCTCAGGAAACCGTGTGGCACAATCAACATGGTAAGAAAAAAACAATGTTCTCTCGGTGGAACCTAGCGAATTTTTTTATTAAATGTGGACGGTGATAGCACAGGGTACGAGCACACGCTTCCCCAGTCCAAGTTCAGTCAGCGTTGAGCGTGGTACCAGTTGGAAGGGTGACCGTTTTGTTTGCGCGCCTTGGCTTCAGTACAGTTCCCCCAGATTCACCCAGCTGTAAATGTGTACCGTGCCCTCTTAAGTGTCAGGGAAGGTAACGCATCGAGGGAGAGAGATGGCGGCCGCCCTCAATATGCTGGCCCTAGAGAATAGAGGTCCTCTGACGCCTCGATCCCCTACTACCCTTATAGGTTATGGGACTCCTTATACCTTTTTACCTTTCCTCTGAAGGTGTAAGATATAGTACCTACAATGTCGACCTCGAATACACTGAATGTGGTTCGTCAATATCCTGGGCATGAACTGTAGAGGAACACTGCACACCCGTCCAGGTGCAGGTACTCTTCTGACAAACATCACAAAATGACAGTACTCCCTAACATCCTTAGATAATCCAGGCCAGTAAAACCTGTCTCCCAACCACCTTCACAAAGTACGATTTTCTGCACAATGACCAAGCAAGTAAACATCATGGCATACTGGCAAAACAATGGTCCCTCAAATAAGATATGGGCAAAAAAATCTGACAGTAGAGAACTTCCCAGAGCAATCAGGTTGAACCCTGAAAGAAACGTCGAATACAGAGACATCATCAACACAACATATAGCCAACGATCTCCGCCAAAATGACAAACATCCCCTGAAACAGCTAGCTGAAACGACTTCTGCAATGACAAATCTTCCTTCTGACATTTCTTCAACTCCTCTGGATACAGGGACAGACAATCAGCAACTGGCAAAGGTTTCGGAGCAGACATTTCCTTCTTCTTCATACTCCTTGTGACCGCAACAGAAGCAGACTGAAAATTCCCTACAAGTCCAGGAACAAAATGATCAGACCCACCTGGAACAGTTTTCCCTCAGATACGCCCAATGATTATATCTACAACTAGAATCAGAACTAGACTGCAACTTCAGTTTTTCAATTTCTAGTATCTGACGTTCAAATTCAGTCTGAGCCTTTTCTTTTTCCAGCTGGAGTTCAAGTTAAGCTTGTTTTACATCTCTTTCCATCATTTCTTTGATTTTGAGCTTTTCTAACTCAGTTTGTCTCTTCCTTTCTCTCTTCTTTTTGTTGTTGTTTGTTTGGGAGGGTGTTTTTGTCTTTTTTTTGTTTGTTTGTTTTTTTGTTTTTGTTTTGTTTAGGGTGGGGGGTTTTTGTTTTTTGGGGGGGGTGGTTCTGGGTTTTATTTGTCTTTTGCCTCGTCCGGGGTTGTTTGTTTGTTTGTTTTTTTTTCTTTTTCTCTCTTTTCTTTAAAAAAGTTTTTCCCTTTGCTTCTACTGTTTGAAAGTATGAGTATCTGATGCAATTTAATGTGACCCCACTGCTGGGACTGGATGTATAAAAGCACATTAGTACTTATTCATTATCCCGGAAAAAAAGAATTTGTTCTATTACATTCAATGTGTATATTTCTTTTTATGACTTTATTGGCTATTTCCTCCCCCTCTTTATTATTGAGGTATGGGTATTGCACTTATTTTATTATCTTGACATTCAATTTGTATGAGTATAATCAAAAAGTGTTTTTTGCTGTTGAACGTGGGGGGGGTGCGATATGAGTATATACACATTTAGATTATCCCGAAAACACCCCCCCCCCCCACACACACACACACACTCATAAACACACACACACACCACAAACACACACACACACCATAAAAAGGATACACACACAACACACACACACACATACATACATACATACACACACTCACTTCACTCCACAGTCACTCATATTTCCCACGTCCCTCAATGACGTATAGGTTTATATTTTCTTCTTTGTTTTGTTGCTTGTTTTTTATTGTGTGGATGTATGGAATTAAAATTATTTCATTATCATGACATATATTTGAAACGAATATAAATCTAAAATGAGTGATGATGGGATCAGCATACTGTTTTGGGAATTAATATATTCGCTATTATCTCTGAAATTACGACACAACAGAAAGGACACACTCTCTCTCTGACTCTCTGTCTCTGTCTCTGTCTCTCCTCCTCTCTCTACTTTTATCGTCTGCATATAGTTTATAGTGTATCCTTATGAAGGATCATATTTTATATTTTCAATACTTATTGGACTTGCCACTGTACTTATTTTTAATGAGGCCCTATTTTCAATATCTGATAGTTATGTGTAACAAGTATGTGTACCATTTGACAATGAGAAGATGTATTATCTTTATGACTTATTAAATTTGGTTATGTATTTACTTGGCTCTGTTGTTGTTCTTGTCTTGTTGTTTGTTTTTCTCTTTTTTTATCTTCTGTTTGTTTTGGTTTTTCCTTCTCATTTTGTTTGTTTGGTTTTTGGGTTAGGTTTTCGGGGATGGGTTGGGGGGGGGAGGATTTGTAGGGTTTCTTTTTATTTGCTTGCTTTGGGGGGGGGGGGGGGGGGTTGGGGGGGGAGTGTTTTAAAAAGGGTTTTTTCCCCCGTTTTTTTTGGAGGACGTATGTTTGGGTTATTATTATTAAGATGTTCCCCTAACGGGGGGGAGGGAGTAAAAAAGCACAGTGGCTTTTCATTTCCTCGAAAAAAAAAATTTGTCTTTTGTCATTTCTTTCTTTCTCTCTCTCTCTCTCTTTTTTTTTTTTTGTTTGTTTTGGTTTTTTTTTTTGTTTGTTTTTTTGGGAGGGTTTTTTGTTTTTTTTTTGTTGTTGTTGGGGTGTTGTTGTTGTTGTTGTTTTTGGTTTGTTGTTGGTTTTTTGTTTTGTTTTTTTTTTTTTTTTTTTTGGGGGGGGGGTTTGGGGTATATTTTGTTTTTTTGCTGTCGGGGTTTTTTGTTTGTTTTTTTGTATGTTGTTTGTTTTTTCTTTTTTCTTCTTTTTTCTTTTTTTTTTAAATTTTTTTTTTTCCTTTGCTTCTTCTGCTTAAAGTTGAGTACGAGTGCATTTTTTGTGACCCACGGGGCGGGATGGAGTAAAAAAGCACATGTACTTATTCATTACCCTGAAAAAAAGAATTTTGTTTCTATTACTTACAATGTGAAATTTCTTTTTATGACTTTTTTTGGGCCCCCCCCCCCCCCTTTTTATGTGGTTTTTAGGGTATTGCATTATTTTATTATCATACATTAGTTTGTGAGTAAAAATTAAAAAGTTTTTGCGTTAAATCGTGTGCTAGTGAGTTTACTTTTAGTTTTACCCTGAAACATCCCCACCCACCCACCACACACAACTACACACACCACCACACACACACACACACACCACACAAAAAACACACCACTCACTCACTCACCCCATATTCTCCCCCTCTATGACGTATGGGTTTAGATTTCCTTGTTTTTTTGTTTTTTATTGTGTGGATGTATGGGAAATTACATTTTTTCATTATCATGACATATAATTTGAAACGATACAACCCAAAAAAGAGTGTTTGATGGATCGCATACTGTTTTGGGAATTATATATTGGATATTATCTCTGAAATACACACACACACCCACACCTTGTCTCTCTGTCTCTGTCTCTCACCTTTTATCGTCTTGCTTATAGTATAGTATATCCTGATGAAGATTCATATTTTTATATTTTCAATACTTTATTGGACTTGCCTCTGTACTTAAGTTTTAATGAGTGCCCTTTCAATATCTTTTTATTATGTGTAACAAATATGTGTACCATTTTACAATGTGTAGATGTTTTCTTTATGACTTATTAAGTTTGGTTTTGTTATTTTTCTTGGCTCTGTTGTTGTTTTTGTTCTTTTTGTTGTTTGTCTGTTTTTCTCTTTTTATCATCTTTTTTGGTTTGGTTTTTCCTTCTCTTTTGTTTGTTTGTTTTGGTTAGGGTTTTTTGGGGGGTGGGGGTGGGGTAATTTTTAGGGTTTTCTTTTATTTGCTTGCTTTGGGGGGGGGGGGGGGGGGGTTGTTGGGGGAGCTGTTTTGAAAAGGGTTATTTTCCTTGTTTTTATTGTGAACTGTATAAAGTATTGGGTTTTTATTATAAAGGTGTATCCCTAATGGGCGGGGACTGGGTGTAAAAAAGCACGTGTGCTTATTCATTATCCTCGAAATAAAAGAATTTGTCATTGTCATTGTCATTGTCTCTCCTCTCTCTCTTTTTCTCTCTCCTTTTTTTCCTCCTCTCTCTCCTCTCTCTTTTCTCTCTCTCTCACCTCTCTCTCTCTCTCTCCCTTCCTTTTCTTCTCATGATACCTATGCTCCTTTCCTCACATTGATCCACATATTTGATCAAATCAGGTCCTGAAAGGCCTAATTTCTGCCCTTGGGCAACAAACTTTTTCAAAATTGTCACACATGACGAATATAACAAACACTAATAATTACTAAGAGAAGTAAAAGAGAAAACTGAAAATGAAAACAATACAGACTCAACAACCTTCCACACTTAAATATACACAGGAATTTTTTTTTAATATGTGAATTAAAAAACCAAAACAAATAAATATGGTAACACAGTATCAACTTGGAACAATTTGATTAAGCACAATTTCACTTTGTAAAATATCAGTAATAGGTCTGAAAATTTAAACAATAATAATGAAGTATTAATCATTTTGTATTCATTCAAAATTCAAATTTTCAAAATCCAAAAATCAAACTCAGTTATGGCGATGGGATAGAAAAGAAAAAAATTAGTCTTCTGTTAACTAACAACTTCTAATATAAAACATTATGTGTAAAATTTAAAACTTAACCCAAGAAAAGAAAGGTTCTACAGAAACACTAAAGTAGTAATAAAACAACAGAAAGTAGAGCAGAAACAGCAACAATTAGAAAGAAGAAAAGTAACTAATCCCTTATTCTGAGGTAGGTAAAGGTAATGGAGTCCCATAACCTATAAGGTCGTAGGGGAACGAGGCGTCAGAGACCTCACTTCTCTAGGGCCAGCATAATGAGGGCAGCTCCCATCTCCTCTCCCTTGCTGCTTTACCTTCCCTGAACCTAAAGATGGCAGGTACCCATTTACAGCTGGGTGAACTGGGGGAACTGTACTGAAGCCAAGGCGTGCAAACGGGTCACCCATCCCAAATGGTAACCACGCTCAACGTGCTAACTTGGCTGGGAAAGCGAGTGCTCGAACCACTTTCTGAGGAGAAATTTTTTAAAAAACTCAGAAAGCCGTAAAACTGGAGACGGCAGTAACAAAAACAAAATAAACAATCATACACCCCAACAATCAAAAAAGATATTACTACTTTCTTACTCTGAACAGTCACATACAACCCCTGGACTATGGAAGGAAACCCGAAAAAAAAAGAACTTGGAAAATAACATAAGTGAAATAAAGAAATGTAGGGGTCACCAATGAAAGGGGGGCAAAGATTCCCAATACATGAAAAAATAATTGAATAAAAGGGAAAAAAACAAACTCACAAAGGCGCATGTCTTTTCCCCCTAAGTCATTCAAGATTTCTTATATACTCTCATTTTTCTATTTTTACATCAATCTTCCCACAAAAAAATTTTTCAATAATCAAAGAATTTTAATTAATAATTCATATTTGCAATTAATTAAAAACCCCAAAAAAGTTTCCAGTTCATTCGCCAGGTCATACAAAAATTTTTATTCTTTTTGTTGAAAGGGGAAATTTAGTCCCTCAACTTTCGCCTCTCAGCCAATGAAGTTTAATTAATACCATTCCCAAAGTTCTTTTAGACAAGACAGTTTTGAGCTCTCTGGCTCAGGATAAACACCAAAAGTCTTTCCTTGTCCAATTCTGGCACACTATGTACAGAAAAAAACAACAACACAGACTTGGCTGTAATTTTGCTACACACAATTTTTTTTAAATCACTGACGACCTTTCTTTGAAGGAAGTCCACTGCTGACCTCTGCTCCAGCCCCGGCTTCCAATGCTGCCACACCTTTATCCCTCAGGTGGGTGGGGTTGTCCTAAGGACTGGACAGGACTGGGTCAGCTACTGGGATTTCTCCCCCAAGTGGTCAAGTAACAGGGGGCCAAAATTAAAAGCTACACAGATAGCAGAAAGAACCCCCCACTATTAGTACCGTATTATAGATTTTTTTTTAATTTTACCTTTTTTTCTTGAGTTTTTGTTCTTCCAGAACACTGAACCCTCACATCACAAACCTATACTGAAGTCCATGCACTGCATACTTTCTATAATTAAAGCAAAAGAGTTTGGGTTTTTTATATTATATATAAATAAAAAACATCTTTCATCAAGATACCATTCATTAGGTGAAGTGGATGATGTCCACCAAAGGCCAGCTCAGACAGCTGCAACCTGTCCCTGCCAGGACAGGAAGAGGTAATGGTCAACTATTATGACAGAAACCTCTTCACTACAGCTATCATTGACACCTACTCACTAAAGCAAAGAATAAAACATCCAACCTATCCACAGTTGCAAAACAATACCAAAGGAACAGACACAGTTCATTATATTTCATCTATCCTGGCTTATTTTAAAAATGCACCCCATTTCAACAAACATTCATGGCAAATTGACTGTGTCAGTGGATGTGCATTGAAAAGCTGTAAAGCTCCACTAGAAAGAGCAAGTGTCTTTGACCCAGACGGTTTTGAATAACTAATAATTTTAAAGGATTTGTCTCTCTGTGAGCAATGTGTTATGTGTGGTGTTGAGGGAGAGAGAGATTTCTCTTTGATAATACGTGTGTGTGGTGTGTGTTTGTTGTGTGGTGTGTGTGTGTGTGTGTGTGTGTGTGTGTAAGATATTTCCGATTGTGTTTGTGTGTGTATGTGTGCGTGCATACGTCTGTGTGTGTTAGCTATTTTTGTGTGTGTGTGTGTGTGAGCGGAGAGAAGATGTGATGAGAGAGAGAGGAGACAGTGAGAGAGGGATTGAGAGAGAGAGAGAGAAAGGTATTTGCCTCAGTTACAAACAATGTTTGTTGGGAAATGAAATGTATGGTTTTAAATAGTGCGATTTTGAGGTAAATGTTTATCCACTTATTTCATCACTGGAGTTCCCAAGCTGCTTTGTGGAAAGAAATATGCCCACAATGTCAGGGCCCCAGGTTCCTTGTTGAGGAATTGCTGAGGCCTCTCTTGAAATCCAGTTCAAACATCCACACAATGGCAGATCTGACGACAGTCTTGTGCAAATGTCTGATGGCAGCAAGACAATAAAGCACATACAAGGCCTCATCAATAATTTGTTTATCATCATGACATTTGCCCGGGCAGAGAGAGGCTGACTGGCCACTTCATTTGTTTGCAAAGTCTAAGAAAATAATGGCATACTTTTTTGCTGGGCTGGTCACTTTAACTATGCCGACTACGGTTCTATATCTGTGTTCCATGTAAGTCTGCATCTGGATTTTCTGGCCAAAAACCTTCACTGGTGGAGACAGTCATGTGCCATGAAGCAAAGGAAAACACATTATAATGAATGAATAAATAAGATAGAACTTGGAATGGCACAAATAATGGTCTGACCCTTCATGGATGACAACATAATGTACTGTGGCATTGACATCTGGGGTCATTAGGATCTACACAGAAGGAGTCAACAATGGATATTTGGGCACACTCTCACAGTACAATGACCCAATCCTGCATGATCTTCAGGAGATGAAGGGAGGGAAAGAATACCACACAGTTGTTGGAGTATTACAAAGAAGAACCAATACTCACCTGAAAGAAGATGCTGCAGGCAGAGACTCAAACTCAAGTAGTAATTTAATTGCATAGATAGAGTATATCCATTGCAATGGGAGAATACACTTTTAAATCTGGCCTCAAGACACATTTATTTCAAAGCTAAGATTATCCCCTCTTGTTCCATTTCATTTTTGGCACTGCCCTCAACACCCAAACCACCATCACCCGCGTGAGAGTAAACCCCTTGTGTGTGTGGGTGGGTGTGTATGCGTGTCCCCCCCCCCCCCCCCCCCCCCCGCGTGGGTTTGGCGTGTGTGCAAGTGTGTGTTATAAACTTTGTTGAACTTGTAAAAAAAATGATCCTATTCTGTAACTTGGTGACTTCAACTTCCATTTCGACAAACCAGTTCTTCTCCAGATGTCAATCGTCTTTTCTTTCCTTGTCAAACCATTCTCTCTCTCCAAACTGGTTAACGACGCAAAACACAGATCCGGTTCATTATTTTAGAACTGGCTTCGTATTACTAATAGCTTCATTTATCTTGTCACATCTGTTTCTGTCACCCACCGAACTGCTATTCTGATCATTTCCGCCATTTATTTTCCCAATCTTAACATCACAAAACCTGTAAGAAGAATTAAATTTGTTACTCCTTCGCATTCTTTCAGGCATATAGACATCTTACGACATTCATTAATTTCTCTTCACAAGCTTCAGAACGTTTTTCACAAACCTCTGGACCACACTGGACCTTTCTCTGATTCACTATAACACTATTCTCGCCAACTGCTTGATGAGGCATGCACCTCCTACTGACCATCTCCTCCGTGACAGACCCTCGTGCGCCATCGGTTAACCAAGACATTTGGATAGGTGAAGCGCAAACGCGAGCAACTAGAAGAAAGCCAGTGGCGGATGTCAAATCCAGAATATCATACAAACAACTTTTCAGAAAACTAATAAACATAGTCAATACTCTTACTCCATTCAGCAAAGACCAGATCTACTACTCTTCCCAAGTCTTGTTGCTACTTCCATTAAAATCTCTTTTTTCCTCACCTCAATCTCCTTGGAATCTGCAAAACAACTCCTCTGCTCTAACACCAAGCTGTCTGAAACTCCATCCATATTTTCTGCTTCTTCTCAGACAAAGTTCGAAACTACGCTCTCGAATGGAATCAGGACTCAATTCCAGCCTGCGCCCTCTGATCCCAGTTCACTGGCACTCCTCTTTTTCCTTCATCCCACTAATGAAAAGAAAATCTGACATTGCTGAAGGAAATGACTTTAAATCATTGCGACTTGATCCCATACCTGTGCTCTGTTTTCCACAAGGCTTGCCACAACTTTGGACCTATTATCACTAAAATAGTCAAACTCATCTCTTGTGTCAGGATATTTTCCATCAGCTCCGTTGAAACAGCATAGTCACACCTTCTTGAAAAGCACGACCTCGATCCAACATTTCTGAAGAATTATAGGCCCTTGTCTCAAATTTACCCTTTGTTATAAAAGTATAGAAAATGGCGTTCTCAAAACTGCTCTCTTCTGTCACCTTCATGCCAAGATCTCCTTCCCACTTTTAATGCCTATCGCCCCAACACAGCACTGTGAAACACCCTTGTCCACACTTTCGATACACTTCTACTTGCGTCAGATGCAGGAAAATCTCCCCTCCTCCCTTTCTTGACTTATTCTGTTCAGCATTTGATACCATAGATCACTCAATCTTCTTTCTCGCCTCCAAAATACGTGTGGTAGTAACGGCACGCCCTCACCTGGTTTTACTTCATACATCACAGACAGATCCAGAAAGTTATTGTAAACAAAATTCAATCAAAACTTGTCCAAATGGAATATGTGGAGTCCCGCAGGGATCAGTCCTGGGGGGGCCATGTTTCTATCTCTTCTACACTGCTCCCTACTTCACATATTAATAAACAACCTATATTTATTGCTCATAACTTCTATGGCCGATGATATCAGATTCAGTGCAGTGATTACTGTTGAAAGATGAAAACTTGCCTTCCCTCTGGGACAAATATGTCCTACTTCCTTAAAAGAATTCAAAACTGGATGACTCAGAACAAGTTACAACTGAATGCCTGATTTAAAACCCGGAAGCCATGCTCTTAGGGACAACATAACCTTTCCTCTATGCAAAAACAGCAATAGAAATCGGCCAATACGTCAGGTCCTTTGGTCCAACTTGTTTGAAGTATTTAGGAGTAGTTCTTGGACAACACACTCTCTATGAAAAAATTCACACCAGGTCCTGCCCAGTCTTGCTACTATCAATTACGGCGATAAGCCGGTTTCGCATGTATATCTGTCCACGAACTGATGTACAACTTCAAAGTTGTCAATCTCTCATTCTTTCTCGTTTTAGGATACTGTAGATTCTCTTTTGGCTGGCCTACCAGCTTCATCTTTCACTCTCTTCAAACCATACAAAAACTCTGCAGCTCAGGAGCTGGTCTATGAAGAAAAAATTCTGAAACACATCACTCCCTCTTCTGCATCTCTTCAGTGGACTGCCTGTTCACAAATACTGGTGTATAAAATCAATACCTTGTTTCAAATGTCTCCACCAAATCTGCACCCTTATATCTCTGTAACTGTTCTTATTCGGTACACTCCATCACGTTCCAGATACTTTGGCTTTCGTGCCCACCCTGATTCAATACAAACCACGGTTGGCCGTCGCTCACTTCTATGTTTATGGTCCATCCACCTGGAATGACCTCCCTCTTTCACTTTGTCAAAAGCCTTCCTTGATACCTTCAAATCCAGGCATTCAAAACACATGATGTTCCTACCTGAGACTTTACCCCAAATATCGGCCTAATTTTCAACAGCATTTTTCACTTCTAAGTGTTGTGCGGTTGTGTGTTCTTGTTGTGTGTGTGAGTGTGTGTGCCGCGCGCGCGTGCATGCGTGAATACGTGCGCCCGCGCTTATATGGGTTTTTGAAATCTGTTTGTCATTATGTTTGGTGTTGATATGGCCTGTAAATGATTTGATTGCAAGCGCTTCGATTTGTTTTGTCTTTTTTACAAGATATCAGCGCTATATAAATTCCATTATTATTATTATTATTATTAACTGATATCTGTGAAAGGGACTAGGAAGAATGAAAAGCGCTTGATTTGTGTTGTTGCAAGATTATTTGCGCTAATATATATTCCATGTATTATTATTAGTATTATTATTATTATTATTATTATTATTTTATGGCATTTTATGGTTTGTCCTGCACGGATTCCTTGTTGCGGGATATTTTTGCCTTATTTTTTTGTCCACAAATATATCAAAAAAGAAATGTTTCAGAAAACACTATCAGCAGTACATATTATCTTCATAGCAACTCATGACACAATTGGAAGAAAAGACATAATACACCACGGGTTCTTCTTTACGAAAAGGCTACGGACGCCAAACTGTCCGTGTTATTTCTTGGATTCCTCAAGAGCGGCCTCCTGTCGTTGCTGCCAACTCCCGTGGGCTGTGCAGTTGGTGTGGTGATTTCACGAAGTCGGCTGTCCCTCTGTCCACATGTTGGGTGTTGTCGTGCACAAGTGGGAGCAGCCCTGATGCCACTCTTTTCAGCATGCTGTGTGGCACATGATAGTTGAACATTGATACCAGACACATCCACAGTTCTTGATTAAAACCATTGCGATGGGGGGCAACAGCAAGGTGAGAGCTGTATGACCAGTGGCTTCCCCATCATGGATGCACTTTTACAGTTAGGTCTTTAGTGCTCGACTATGGCTCTTGACTAGGAGGCTTGACTCGCACAGTCCTTATGTGTTGCAGCCCTGGGGGCTGGATGGCCTTTGGAGAGCATCTCCAACGCTGACTGTCCTTATGCCCACTTGGCCGAGAGAGTGGGCATGTGCTGTGGGCAAGGCATCTCCACTAAAATCAAATTTTTGCCCAGTTTCCAAAACAGCAGCTGCCTCCTCTGCTGCCTTGGAGGTCATTGTCTGACACGATGGACAAACATACATACATATCATATCCAAGTCATTGTTTGTTAGTCACAATCTTCGTATCAATATCGCATGATTCCATATCAATGGGTTGGTTATCATCACTTGTATCAGTCAGGGGTTAGGTAATGGAGGAAGGGGATTCGCCACTATACATAAACATGTCATTCCAACTCCGTTATCATTGTTGTTGAGAGGGTAGAACAAACTGGGTGGGGTTGGAAAGAACAAATTTGAAGGGGATGTATTGTTCTGACTTGCCTTTCTTTCTTGTTCCATTCTGTGCTCCTCCGCTCTCCTCCTGTCCCTGTTCCTCTGGGCCACAGAGTTTCTCCTGCACACAACACTGTGATTTTCAGTGACAGGGGGCCAGTTTGCAGTTGTTGTTGTTGTCAGTCTGAGTACAACAGTTGTTTGGTTGCCTCTGCCGTTTATTCTGAATGAAGACAGTGTGTTTTCTTGCATAGCTGCCTTCAATATAGCTTCTAAAGTAGACGGGACCTTCGACAGGCATTATGTAGGCCAAACTGTGAAAAACAATATCTTAAATTACTGCTGTGAAGAGATGCATCTTGCTGGTTTCCTAGCAAGGGAAGCTACTCGACAGAGCATTGCAGAGAGAGAGAAGGTAAGAGAGGCCCTGTCAACATATGTTGATGTGTTTGACATCAGTAAACTCCCAGAAAATGGCATCTCCAATATCTACTTGGGCAATGTCATAGATAGATGAGCCCTCCCTGGACGTTCCTGATGCTATTGAAATTAGAACCCAGGATTGTGGAGATTACATATTTGAAAGTAACTGGCCCACTGGTTTACACATGAACTGGAAGAGATGCATCAGAACAATGGCGTCTGTAACAAAGAAAGTCCCCAATGTCCAGACTGGAAATTCATACATAGACACTGAGTTCAATTTTGTGAAGAAGAAAATAAAATTTAAGGAAAAAAGTTCAATTTTGTGCATGTTCTTGGAATCATGGCCTAAACAAGAGACTCTTATCTTGTTGGAAACTCTCTTTTCTCACAAGTTAGCACCTCATCCCACATCCCTTTTTGATGTTATTGGCCTCATGTGCACAACATACAAGTCTGCATTGAGGAACAAGCTGCTGGTTTCCCATGGAACATGTCGTCTGGAACCTGCAGATGTTGCCATCCTGGATGCCTGTGCTGTACTGTGCATTGTGTTCTGGCCTGGCCAGCCTGCAAAAGTGTCTGATTTTGTAAATGCAGCTGTCGCTACCATTCCTGTTATGCTGAAACTGCTGCACAAGTTCTGCATGTGGTGTTTGACTGCTACCATGAAATGAGAACCAAGTCATGTTGTCATGCTTGGCGACAGAAAGGATCCAGCCAGCTATACACCCTCAGTGAGAGCACACCTCTTCCAAAGCAAATGTTGGTCTTGAATGTGACAGCCAACAAGCAGCAAGTCATAAAAGTGACTGCAGATAAACTGAGTGTCGTTGAACCACTGAAGGGAAAACAGATGGTCACGACTGGGTCAGATCTGCAGCCAGTGTGCATGGTGCACTGCAGACAGCTGTCCACCATGAGGAGTCGGATGTGTTGACGGCACAGCATGTGCTTCAAGAAGCAAGAAATGGACACAAATCCATCAGAGTGATTTCTGATGACACTGATGTCTTTGTGATTTTGGCCACCATGTACTTTGCAGAACTGATGGGTTACCTGAAGACCTTCTACTGACCATGGAGTCATTCAGTTAGGGCAAATCCATCATCAACGTGAATTGAATGAGGTCATCAGAATACACATGAACATTAAGCCAAACCCTCTCTGTGCTCATGCACTCACTGGCTGTGACACTGTGCCCTTCTTTTCTGGTTTTTGGACCTAAATGGCCAAGAGTGTCTGTTGGGGGGATTCCAAGACCCTGGGAAAAATTTAAAGCAAAGGGGAAGGACACTTAAAAGCCAGAAAAAAAATTTGTCATCATTCAACATGAGGGAAAACAGTTCCCCGGGGGAAAACCATGTGGGGTGATCAGACAAAATAGGATTTCTGGGACCACACTTGTTCAAAATTAAAAGGCCCTCCCATTTCTTGACCAGTTTTTGGGAACCCCATGGCTTTGGAAACTATGGGTTTTGGCCTTTAATGCCAGGACATATTCAATCCACATAAAACCCTGAATTGGGGGGCTAAAACCCGGGTTGCCAACCCCTTCGTTCTGCTAGGTTGTGACATGTCCCTTTTTTTTCGGGTTTGGAATAATTGTGAAGAAGGACTGGGGGGGATTCAAGTTAATCTAACAAAAAAGGGGATCATTAGGTTGGGGTTTTTGCCCTTTTGTTAAAAAAATTAAAAAAATTTTTAAAAAATATTTTAAAATTTCGAAAAAATAAGGGAAACCCCACAGCCCCCCAAATGACAGGTCCCCAACCAAGCCCCTTTTAAAATTTTATTCCCAAATTTTCATGGTTGGGGAAAAAGCGGAACTTAAAAAAATAACATGCCCCCTAATGGGGGGGATTGGGGGTTTTTTAATTTTTTTAGGGATTTGGGGGGAGTTTTAAGGAAAACGGGTCTTTTTTTACACCCGGGGTCCGTGGGGTACGGTTTTGTAAATTTTGTTAAAATTTTGTTTTTAAAAAAAATTTTTCCTCGAAAAAAGACGAAATTTAAAGTGTTTCCCAATTTTTTGTTTTCCGTGGAAAACCTTTTGGGGCCCCCCTGCGGCCTTTTATAGTTAATAACAAACCCCTTTTTGAAATTTTTAATTCAATTTTTGCAATTCGCGTGAGGGTTTTTTTGGGGGGTTTTTTTTAAAAATTTTTTATTTTGGAAAAAGGAAAAAACCCGGCTTTTTTTCTCGCCCCCTTTTCCTTTTGAAATTTGGTCTTTGTTCCACCCCAAATTTATTTTCAAAAAGGACGGAATGTCCCCAAGAGGGGGAAATTTTTTGCACGGGCCGGGGGTTTAAGTTCATCCAAGGTTGCACGTTTTTTTTTTGGCCTAAGGGGGCGATTTGGGTTTAAAACCCAAAATCCACTTTTTTGGGTGGGGGAACCACAACCTCCACCTTCCCTTCCAATTTATACTTGGGCCCCCAAAAATTTTTTGGTTGACCCCCAATTTTATTTCACCCAAAAATGTCCAATTTGGATATAAAACCCAAACGAAAAGGGGGGGGAATAAAATTTGTTTGTTCTGGAAAAGCCTTTATCTCTTATAGAATTTTTGAACCAAAAATTAAACTTTCTTTGGTGGGATTCAACCCAAAACCCTTCCCCAAGTTTTAAACACATTGCCCAGGGGTTCCCAAGGGGTTTGGAAAAAACTTTTTTTTTGTAAAATTTTAAAACATGATTTTAGCAAAGTTTCTTTTTGGGGTTTTTTAAAAAAAACGTTAAAAAGCAAAAAATTTTGAAAAAATTTTTTTGGGTGGGTAAATTTAGGCCCCCCAAATCTAAAATTTTTGAATTTGGGAAAAACCATTTAGGTTAGGCTTTGAAGTTTTTTAACCGTTTGAAAGGGTTTGGTGTTGAAATTAAAAGGAAATTTGGATCTTTTTTTTCTTTTCCTTCCCCCTTTTTTGGGAAAAATTTAAGCAGGGGACAAAAGTTTTGAGAAAGTTTATTTTAAATGGGGACGGGTTTTTTTTTTTTACGAAGGGGGGGGCAAGAAAAAGGGAGTTGTGGAGGAGGTTTGTCATTTCATTTCCCCTCGGGCCCCTGGAGGGGACTGAGGGGGTCGGGGACCCTGAGGACTGGAGAAACCCATGTGGCCTCTCACCTGCTCCCCAGTCTTTTTTTCCGCAGGGTGGGGAGGGGGGGAGAAGTAGGGGGGGGGGAGGTTCTGGATAGAATCCAACGATCTTGAATCTTTTCCCATTCATTCTCAAAAACTAATGGGTCCTTTGGCATGGACCTTGCCAGTCGGTCTCATGAACAGGTTCCCCTGACACGAGAGCATTGCAGTGCCCTGCCACATGTGGTGATTTGTGGTGATTCTGTGCCACACTGGGTGTTTCCGTCCCACATGGGTGTTTCTGTGGGGGGATTCTTGTGTCACATGTGGTGATTCTGTGGTGTTTTGTCCCACACTGGGGTGTTTCTGTGCCACACGTGGTGTTCTGTGCCACACTGTGGTGTTCTGGGGTGATTCTGTGCCAACTGTGGGAGATTCTGTCCACATGGGGTGTTTGTGCCACATGTGGTGATTTGTGGTGATTCTGTGCCACCTGTGGTGATTCTTGGCCACCGTGGTGTTCTGTGCCAATGTGGTCATTCTATCCACACTGGGTGATTCAATGCCCACTGTGGTCATTCTATGCACATGTGGTGATTCATTTGCCCACTGTGTCAAGTAAAGTCAAGTCAAGTCAAATTTTATTTCCAGATGGTTTACATTGAATAAGCAATGCATTTGCTTTTTTTCATCAACCCATCTATCTAAGAAAAATTTCGTAATGATTATACTAAAATTTTACATTATTGTATTCCCGTTAAATTTAAAAAACCCAATAAAAAAAGGGGAAAAAAAATGATAAGGAGAACATTGAAAAAAACAAATTCCCCAAATTAAAATAATGCAACACATACTCTCCCCGCCGAGCGCGGCGCGCTCACCCCACCCACTTTAAATAAAATGTTTTAAGAATTAAAAAAAAGAAAATATAAAAACGTCAGGAAAAAACAAATTACTTCCTACTGTTACTCCATTTTTTCCGTTTTACTTTAGAAAAAAAAGGTACAAGAAAAAAACGTTAGAAAATACAGGCATTCGCATTATGAAAATATTCCTTCAATACCTCCCTATTCCTCCTCCACCAGCAAAGTTTGTTTTTTTTTTGCGTTCTTATTTTCAAAATAGCACTTCTAAAAATGACATATTCCAAAATAGTATCAAGCAAGAAAAGTAAAATAAGATTATAAAAAATGATTATCATAATAGAGATAAAATTAAAACCCAAAATCGCCCTCCCCATGAGAAAAAAATAAAAAATGACCCCCATCCCCTGGACAACAACAAAAACCATGAAACAGAAAGCTTGAAAGGTGGGGGTGGGGGAGGAGATCAAGGGGGGAAGGGGAAATTCCCCTTTCAATCAAATTAAAATTTTTAAAAATTTTTAAAAAAAAGAAAATTATTAAAAAGTAAAACCCCCTTTTTCGATAATAATTCAAAGCCCATAACCCCGGGGATATCAAACTAAAAACAATTCTACTAAAACAGTACGCTTATAATAGTACTAAAATCTCATCTCAAACTGCTTTTAAAAAAAACCCATGATAAAATCTATTGAATTAGCAAGAAAAAGGGGGCTGAGGAGTGGAGGGAAAGGAAAGGGAGGGGGGAGGAGAGGAGAGGGAAGAGGGAGAGAGAGAGAGGAGAAAAGAGGAGAGAGGGAGAGAGAGAGAGAGAGGGAGAGGAGGAGGAGGAGAGGAAGAGGGGGAAGGAGGGGGAAAAGGTAGGAGAGAGAGGGAAGAGAGAGAGAGAGGAGAGAGAAGGACCACTATAAGCTATAGGTTACCATAAAAAGTTTTTAAAATTTCCTCCTTTCCATTTTTCAACATTGAGTTATTTACTGCTTGCATAGTTTCTTTACTTCTTTGCATAATTTTTGTGCCTCTTTCCTGCCTCCCCTCCCTCCCCAAAATCGTGTGTGACTGTAAATTTGTCTTAAACTTTCTTGAATTTTTTTTTTTGAAGGAAACCATTTGTGCTGGTAAAAAGAAGTATGGTTTTTTTGCCGTATTAAACCTGGTTGATTTTCCTTATTAGTCAATTCTAGGCATTCAGCATTAGATGGGTTTTTACTGTGTTTGAACTGTTTTTGTTTTTGATACTTTTAAGCGTTTGGGAGTTGTTCCATAAGTCATACTGAGTACAAAAAGCTTTTTTTTGTAAAGTTATTTTTTTTGGTCCGGGGGAATGTTAGTAGGTTTGTCTGTGTTTTGATTTTTAGTATTGGTGATCTTTGGGGGGCATTTTCCCTTGACAATTTCTGGAAAATGAGCTTTATTTTATAAAGTCTGTTTTTGAAGGTTGGATATTTGTTTCCTTATAATGTTGATGGTTGGGGCTTGATTTTAGTAGACGTTTCAGTGCTCTTTTTATATAATTTATGAATCAATTTTTAAAATTTTTAGCCCCAGCGTCCCCAAAAAAAATGAAAACATAGCAATTAGGCAAAATATGGCGCAAAAAAAAAAGTTTTTTCGGGTGGTTATTCGAAATGTTTTATTTTTGATAATGAAGTAGCTTGTAAGAAAGACGTTTTTAGTGCCCTCACATGGTCAAGGGCCAAGAAGATTTTTGCAATAATTACACCCCGAATTCTGTGGGAGTCAACTTCTTCAATTATCTTTTACTATCAACAGGGTTGGTTTTTTTCTTTCATTTTTTGTTTTTTTGTCTTGCTCGAATCATCACTTGTTTTTGGCGTAATTTTTGGGGAATTTGGTTTGCTGATCAAGAAAAAATCTGTCAATTTTGTGTTTAAGTTTGATTGTAAAATTTGTGGGGTAGAGTCACTACAAAGGGGATGTGTTTCATCAGCAACTTTCCCGTAAATTTTAGAAATTGGGGTAAATATTTAATAGATTGAAAAAAGAAGTGGCCCAATATTGACCTTTGGTACCCATGTTTAATAGGTCTGTTTGATGTTTTATTTTTGCGTTATAGCTGGCCTATTTGACAAAAAGTTTTTAGAAGATTTATCGTTTTGGTGTTTGTTTATACAAGTGAAGTTTTCGCAAAAATAAGGAATGATTTATTACTCAAAAGCTTTTTCAAAGCAACAAAAAAAGGGTGTATATTTTTTTTTATTTATATTGTGTTGGGGACTGTCTGTAATTTGTGTAAAAGTTGTGTTCAGGAATATTTTTTACGAAAACCCCGATCTTCATTTTAAAAATTTTTGTTTTCAAAGTAGGAATATACGGATTTTTGGATATGTTTTTTCAAAAATTTTTGATAAAACAGACAGAATTGAAATTGGGCTGTAAATTTTAGGGCAAGCGTATCACTGATTTGGGATGGTTAATTTTTGCCTTTTTAAATATGAAGGAAAATTGTTTTTCTTATGCAAAAGTTATACAAGGATGTCAGTGTTCCAGCTATAAATTGCCACAAAAGTTGTTTTTTCTTCCCTCTGATTTTCAAACCAGTGTTCGGAACTTTTTTGAAGAGACAGGGTTTCCCCAAGAGTCGTGTTGTCATTGGCAGTAGTTTTTAAAGGAAATTTTTTTTCTTTTGATTTGAATTTGTTTTAAATAATGGAGATATTTTCATTTGATTGTCATTTGTATCTTTTTTGGCATGTTTGAGAAGTGGGTTTTTTCAAAATTTATCAGCTGATATATCTTTTTAAAAAATGTTTTTTGATTTTTGAATAGGTTTTTCATAATGTAAATTTATGGTTTCCTCTTTGGGGAGAGTCGGTAGTTGAAAAAAAAAACTTTTTAATGTAATCCGTTTTTTATTTGCGTTTTAGTGAAGTTCTTTTTTTCTTTTTGCTGAATGCTCATTTGAACCATGTGTTTTCAAATATCTCTTGGTGTATTTCAGATTTATGTCTTTTTTTTACCAAGGTGGTTTGATTTTTTTCTTGAACTTTTTTTTTGAAAGGGGGGGTTTGTCGTATAGAAGTAAATGTCCTAATCCAAAATTCAGAGTTTAGGGTCTTTGATTTTTGGTATTTTTTATTTAATGGGGAGTTTGTCAAGTCGGGAAAAGGGAAAACTTGCTCGTTAAAGTTCTTAAATTTCCTGTAAAAAATTTTTTTTTGCCCCATTTAGGTATTTTGATACGATTTTTAAACCAATAAAGCACCTGGTTATGATCATTTTTCCACTGGGGGCCACATATTTGTTTGTGTTGTTTTGTTGTATGTAGTATGATCTTTTAATGTTTAGGTTATTTGTTATCCGGTTGGTCTATTATTAGTTTATCTAGGCCAAAAATTAGTAATTTTTGTGGCTCCCTTTGGGTTTGGTTTTTAAAAAGTTATGTTAAAATCCCAAAAAAATTTTTTTCATTGTTTAAAAATTTACCTCGTCCATGGGGGTTGAATTTTTTGCAGTCTATGGTTTTGAAGGATTTTGTATATAAATCCTATTTTTATTGGTCTATTGTGTTTTTAAATTTTATTTCAACCACGGATTCAATGTATTTAACCCCAAGGTTATATATTCTTTTACCAACGAGCGAGGGGGTATATATGTAAGTAACCGGTGGTTGGGTTTGTGAGGATCTTCACGGAAGATTTGTTTCCCCGGAAAAAATTTTATGTGTGCATCGTTACATTTGGAGAAAAAATCGGGATTCAGCTAGACCAAAAAAAATGAAACTGTTTCCACTTGTTGTATAGTTTTGGGTTTCAAAGTATCTTTTTTGTTGTTGCACTGTGATATTCAGGGATATGGGGGGTGATTCTTTTAAAAAACGTGGTGATTCTAGCCCACTGTGGTGATTCATGCCACTCACTGTGGTTTTTTCAATGCCCACTGTGGTGATTCAAAAGCCACTTCCCTTTTTTCTGCCGTATCTGCGCCTGAGACTAGCCTGGGGTGCAGGCAGGGCGGTTTGGGTGTGGCCCGATGTGTCAGCCGGCAGCTTTTGGTGGTTTGTTGTGTGGGGGTGTCGTTTTTTTTTCTTTTATTTGTTTGTTTGTTGTTGTGTTTTTGGAAGGGGTGGGGGTTTGGGGGCGGTTGTTCCTGGCTGCTTGAGTTTCAATGATTTTTTGCATAGGGGACCGTTTTTTTGCCCGCTATGAATCAAGCCCCTTTTGACTTCAGGGGGTATGATCTTTGCTGGTATGATTGTGTTTGGCCCGCCCAACCGATGGGAAAAACCCTGCTATTTTATCTTCGTTGTTTTATACACTAAGGGAATTAAACACTGCCCGACCCGCACTTAAAATTGACCTGGGACATTGTTAAAATCCCCACCCTTAATTTTCCACACGCCGCCGAGCTTCGAACCCACGATCTCATGGGTCCAGGGGATTGAAATCGAATGGTCTGAACCACTCGGCTACAGCGCCCGTCACTGGCAGTTGGTTCTACCTTTCCCTGTTTTGTTGGCCATGAATATTCCTACACTGAGTGAGTGGTAAGGATTTATTCACTTGTTTATGATAATGAATAGGCAAGCCACATCTCAATGTATCATTAATATATTCAGAAATGAATGAACTTTCTCAAAACAACGCAAAGTGCAGCACTTCAGAAGTGAACATGACCTCTAGCTGATTGGCGTTTTTGCAGAGAGAGGTTGGCTAAGGCAGAGTTGATGCCAGGAATGACCCTGTAGTGGTGTTCATCTTGATGCTTTGTACAGCTACACAGTTCTTAATCAAACCTTTAAATCAGGAATCTCCTCTGGAATGTAAATGCAACCCACAAAAAGTGTAATTCTAAACAAAGTGAGATCTCTGACATTTTATGGCTTCTGTGGTGGGTGGTCAGGTCAGAGGTCTCCTCGGTGGATCGGTGGTCTAGAGGTAACGCGCCTGTCTAGAAAGCGAAAAGTCCGGGTCTGAAGTGTGCGGCGGTTCGTACCCCGTTTGGACAGGAAATTTTTCCCCCATCCATTAGACCATGAGTGGTGGTCTGGGCGCTAGTCTTTCGGATGAGACGATAAACCGAGGTCCCGTGTGTCACACGTAATTATTTAGCGCACGTAAAAAAACCCCACGGCAACAAGAGAGTTGTCCCTGGCAAAATTCTTAGAAAAAAGCCACTCTGATAGGGAAACAAATACAGCTGCAAAAAAAAAAAAAAAGGGTGAAAGGGTGGCGCAGCGCTAAGTGGCGACGCGTTCTTCCGCTCTCCCCGGGGAGAGCAGCCCGAATTTCACGGAGAGAAATCTGCCGTGACTTAAAGTGGTATGAAATAAAATCTGAGCGCTTTGATTTGTTGCTTTACAAGATTCAGCGCTATATAAATTCCATACATTATTATTATTATTACTACTGGTAACCATGTAAGCCAGTACTGCCTGTATCACGTGGACAGATGAAGCTCCTCAGTCTGGGAAGACAGTCCATCTAGGAGAAGGAAAACTCTGATTTCAAACCTCCGCTGCCTTGCGGCCATACCTTCACATAGGAAAGGCTTCTGGAGTCAGCCCTGAGATAAAATCGGGAGTCGGAGTCCCCAAGGCAGTCCGAGGCTGTATCCAGCAACGTTCTGGCAGCAACTCCTGCGACGGCACTGGAACCATGTGCCCGCCAATGCCTTTTCAATGGACCATTTCAGCGACGTGGAGAAGTGGGGAGTGGGGGAGAGGAGGGGCGTCTGCTGCATGGGTAACAGCTTGCCCTCCATACTTACTTACCCAGGCTTTGCGCACTGGAGTAGAAACACCTAGAGCACAACTCCAGTCTTTCCACACTGACGGCTGCCAAGAAGCGGTCGGTGGGACAATAAAAATCACGAATCGACTGGACTGGATGATGCTCCATACCCCGCACCAATGATAGAATCGACAGAAACAAAAAAAACCAACAAAAAATCCCTTAAAAAATCCACCCCAACTGACACACAAAGTACTTTAAAATACCCTTACGGTTGGCCAGTGTGTTGGTATAAGGAACGACAGCAGAGTTGGTTTTATACCTTGTTTTAATCAATATATAGCTGGACAGTTTTAATCTGAGATTTAAAAGTTGACGAGGTAACAGCCATGAAATGGTCTCTGTGGTCGGCGGGGCTATAAGCAACAGGATTGGATTGGATTGAAGTACTTTGGAATAAACATGACTGCTGTGAAGACCCGCCTCCAGCTATAAATAAATTCTCTAGCTCAGCCTATGGGGCATAACGTAGGCAGCAGCTTTTAACATGATGATGTGCTCTGTGGTGCTACTGCAGAGGGCTGTCTGATGTGATCAGGGATAGACCTACTGGGAGTAAGGCACTCTGTGTGTATGCGTGCGTCGTGCGTGTGTCTGTCTGTCTGTCTGTCTGTGTGGCGTGAATAGAATGTTGCGTGAAGGCTGGTGAGCGGTAAGGATCTGTGGGAATAAATAGCAGTTATCCTCTTCAATTCCACTGGCCTGTCTATCCATCGCACGTGTACTTTATGCGTTCAAGGGCGCACACACACAAACACGCACGCACACATGCATGCATGCATGCACGCACACACACACTCACATAAACACACACACACACACTAATTTTCTTGTAATCCAAATCTAAGTGAGTACAAATGTGTGCGCGTAAATGTGTGTATGAATGTGTGTGTTGTGTTGGGTTGGGTTGGGTAGGGTTGGGTTGTGTTGTGTTATGTTGCGCTGCGTTGCGCTGCGTGTGCGCGCGTGTATGTGTGTACGAGTTATGCAGTGTTTTTTTCTTGTGGGGGGTCCATTTTTGTTTTTGAGGTTGTTTTTTTTTTGGTCGGTGTGAGTGTGTGCGTGTTTCTTTTTTTCTCTGTTTCTATTTTTCTTTTGGAGTTAGTTTTATTATTTTTGGGTTTCGGTAAAAGTATTAGAAAATTGTCAATTTGGGGGTTTTTTTTTCTAAGATAGATGGCTTGTGAAAAAAAAACAAATGCATTGCTTATTCAATGTCCCATCGGGAAAATAATATTTGATTGACTTGACACCATGCCACACACCCCAACACACAACCGCACGCGCGCGGCGCCACCACACCACACAACACATGTCCCCTTCCATTTTCCCTGCAGCTTTCCCCACTTACGCATACATAAGGGGGCGTCCCAAAAGGAAAAAAAAAACAAAATATTTCACGGAAATGAAATGCAGCACAAAGTCTGTGATAGCAATTCTACCTGCAAAGACGTATTCATTCCAAAGGGGTTTTCTTGAAGTCGGAAATGGGGGGTTCCCTTTTAGATAACAGTAAAGGTTTCCCCTACTTTGCCCCCGTTGGGGAGCAAGAAGCAGAGACCTCACTGTCAGGGCCAGCATATTAGGGGGCGCCCATCTCCTCCCCCTTGCTGCTTTACCTTCCTGACCCAAAGAGGCAGGTCCCCTTTTTAAAACTGGGTGAATGGGGTACTGTACTGAAGAAAAGGGGCACGCAAAGGGTCCCCCAACCCACTTGGAAACCCACGTCGAGCGCTTAACCTTAGTTGGGGGAAAGCGAGGCTCACCACAGCTATCCGGCCTTAATTCTTTCATGTTGGGCAAAACCCGGGGGCATCCACATAATTCACCATTGCTCCCAAAACCCCTTGGCCATGGCTGGCCCTTGGGTCGGACAGGAAGTCATGGGTTCGAACCCAATGGGGGTAGGGGGGTTTTTGGGGATAGGGTCGGCTCTTCCCAAAAGGCTTTGGTATGGGCTCTTTGGAAGCGGGACCACAAGTGAGCTTATACATTTTAGAATACGATTTTGAGGTTTTTCTGAAATTACCTAAACCAACACTGCAGGTGTCTTAGCGTGGGACAGGTTGAGGTTGGGAATTTACCTAGGAAGTGTGGTTGCCCCCCTGTAAAGTTTCTCAAAGCAGGTCCCATTTCCAAATAGATCACTGATCACCTCAGCGTATTGACCATCGTGCCATAAAAAAAGCCCATGTTCTCTGACTTGGTGGTTCTTTTTTCTCTAGTTCGGGTGACCTTAATTTTGGGTTTTCCCCCATTTTCTTCTGTGTGTGGTAATTTAGTCCCAAACCCCGGGCTGAAGTTTCAGGGGGAGGGGCCCGTTGGGACGTTTGGTGGTCGCCATCCTGGGTGGGGGGTCTCCCAAAACTGGCTCCCGCGACTGAGCTATCCTTTTTCGCATAGGAGGCTTAGTAGGGTGATGCCCTAACCATGCTAGCTTAGAACAGGCACCACTAAAACCCCCCTACCGACCCAGCGTATGCGGGGGCCCCTGGTGAGAAAAACCCAAAGCCTTACAGGGGGTAGGTTCCCATAAAATTTCCCAGACCTAAGACTCCCACATAAAGAATCCGGGTATGGCTGTGGCGGAGATATTGAATGAGCGGATAGGAACAGAGGCAGGAACGTTACAGGAAGGCAGCCCAAAAAAATCCCCCCTTGGTAAACTTCAGAGCTGGCAAGGAAAAGAGGGAAAAAAGTAAAGGAGTGTCAGAACGTTATTATGAAACAGGGAAATTAGGATAGTCGTAGGCTTAGTCAAGCCCCCAATCTCTGTCTACTGTCTGTCTTCTCTGTCTTTCTTCTTTTCTCTCTCTCTCTCCTCTTTTCTCTCTCTCTCTTCTCTCACTCTCTCCTCTCTCCATGTTTTGTGCATCAAACCAGCACATACAATTCCCACTTTTTAAATCTTTTATTTTTGTAGTAGTTCAGAAAGCGGGGAAAGGCTCTCAAAACAGTAAAAAACTGGACCAAACCAACTTTCTACACAACCCAAAACCAAAATTTGGGTATCTTGAATCCCCTTTTGAACTTTTTTCCATCACTTTTGAGTGCGAGTGTTTCACATTTGGGGGAGAAGTGTGCTGCGGGCAGGTTGAACCTGGGGAAACCCACCTCACCCGGGGGAGAATAGATCAGCTGGGAGGTGAGTGTCATCCCTACAGAAAAGCCTACGGCCCCACCTGGGAAAAGGGGGTGGGGTTTAAATAGTAGAAGGTTTTTTTCTGAGACAGCTGCTTTAACGGGGGTGCAAAACTTTTTCCCTTCTTGAACGCTATCTTTAACGGTGGCAAGACGTTCCATTCTTATACACACTTTAAAGGATGTGCAAAAAAAGTTCCTTCGTAGACAGCTTCTTTAACGGGGTGTGCAAGCGTTCCATCGTACAAAGCTTTTTTAAGGGTGTGCAAGCTTCCATTCTGTACACAGCTATCTTTTTGGGGTTTTCAAGACGTTCATTTTAAACCCGTAGCTTTAACCCGGGTTGCAAGCGTTTTCCCTTTTGTACGCAGCTAAACTTTAAGGGTGTGCAAGCGTTCCTTCTGTAGACAGCTATCTTTCGGATGTGCAAGAGTTCCATTCTGTGACAGCTATCTTTAACGGATGTGCAAAACGTTTTCCCTTTGTTGGGGCAGTATCTTTAACGGATGGCAAAACGTTCCATTTTGTAGACAGCTACTTTAAGGGGCCAAAACGTTCCATTCTTTAAACTTTCTTTAATGGGTGTGCAAACGTTCCTTCTGTAGACAGCTATCTTTAACGGTGTGCAAAAGCCTTCTGTATCACTAGCTTTAACGGGTGTCAAGACGTTCCACTTTTACAGCATCTTTAACGGGGTGCAAAACGTTCCTTTTGTTACGCTTCTTAAGTAGTTTTGCAAAAGTTCCTTCTGTACACAGCTATCTTTTAAATGGGGGTGCAAAATTTTTTTCTGTAGCAAGCTTACATTTAAAGGGTGTGCAAAACGTTCCATTTGTACACACCTATCTTTAACGGGTCTGCAAAACGTTCCCTTCTGTAACAAGCTTACTTTAACGGGTGTGCAAAAAGTTCCTTTTTTGTATCAGCTACTTTAACGGTGGCAAGCTTTCCATTCTGTAGCAGGTATCTTTAAAAAGGGTGTGCAAGACGTTCCATTCTGTTTGCAGTATCTTTAACGGGTGTCAAACGTTCCATTCTGTAACAGCTATCTTTAACGGGTGTGCTGACGTTCCAAAAATTTTTTTTTGGGGGGGAAAATTCATTCTTTTAAAACTTTAAGGGGGGTGCAAAAACGTTCCATTTTGTATACAGCATCTTTAACGGGTGTGCAAGAAGTTCATTCTGTAACAGCTACTTAACGGGTTGCAAAAATTCCCTTTGTACTCAGCTATCTTAAGTAGGGTGCAAAAAGTTCCCTTTTTTAGCGCAGCTTAACGGGTTTTTGCAAAATGTTCCATTCTGTAGACAAGTTACATTAACAGGTGTTTTCAAAACGTTCCTTTTGTACACAACTATCTTTAAAGGGTGTGCAAAACTTTCCTTTGAGACAATTACTTTAACGGTGTGCAAAACGTTCCATTCTGTAGACAAGCTTACTTTAAGGGTGGCAAGCGTTCCATTCTGAACAAGCTTTTCTTTTAAGGGTGTGCAAAAAAGTTTCCCTTCGGGACAGCTGTTTAAAACCGGGTGCAAGACTTTCCCTTCTGTACAATATCTTTAAGGGTGTGCAAAAAATTCCATTCTGTACACAGCTATCTTTAAGGGGCTGCAAAAGTTTCCCTTCGTACAAAAAGCTATCTTTAAGGGTCCCCGCAAAAACGTTCCCTTGGGCAAAAAATGGTTCGGGTTTTGGCCCGGGTGTTCCTTAGTGGCAAGTGCTTTTAACGGGTTTTTTGGGCTCCCTTCTTTAAGGGTGTGAAAGACTTTCTTCCCGTGGACTAGCTACAAAAGTATTTACGAAGGGTTTTTTTACACACTTTAACTTGAACATGGATAATGTTACCCAAAATCGAAAATTAATCCCCAAAAGGGAGGTGTCGGGGAACCTGCGAAAGACGTAGGCAAAAGACAGGCAGACAGATTGACAGATAGACAGGCAGAGACCGACAGACAGTAAAAAAAAAGACAGGACAAATAAACAGACAGAGAAGAGAGAAAGGGGGGGTCAATAAAGCAGTCCTAGACGGCCCCGTGAATGCAGTACCCTGGCTTTAAAAAAGGATTTGCATTAAATAAATTATTTGACGGTCCGTGCCCCCAAAAAGAAAAAGGGTGTTTTGTGTTTATCTCGTGCCCTCCCTGCCCTTACTGCACGCGGGCTTCAAAAGCATGTTCATCTGCACATTGTAATTGCCCCAAAAATTCAAAATGGCCCTCTGTTAAGACAGGGGGTTTTAGGCATTTTGTCTGAATTCTCTTTTGGGGTTTCCTTCCTGTGTCGTCTTCACTGACGTTCCAGACCTGGTACCCTAACGCAGACCTCTTCGTCTCATCATTCACACATCCACGCCTGGCCTCGTGCTGATAAACCTGCAAACAGCTGCCAAAAGGCAATATCAAGGTCAGGTCACCGTCAGGTCACCGGCTAGAGGAAGCCCTGCACTACTGCTGGGTCAGATCAGCGGTGTTCAGTGTTGCCTGAGCTCATCCTACTTTTTTTAGACACCCCTTACTGACGACAGTAAAAGCTTAGTCACTGAGCTATCCCAAAATACCTTCCTGGAGGGGTCATCATCACCGCGACCCTCCATTCACGTTCTTCGTGAATTTGCAGCCTTCAAAGGCTTGACGGGAACTCTTCGTATCCATCCTTCTTCTTCTCTGTTGTCGAACATTCAGACAGCACTATCCTTGTCAGTCATATAACCGACTGTGTTGCACTGCTGTTGAGCGCCTGAGAAGTCAGGCCCAGTGCATTCGACTTAGGCAAGGGAGAGCATTGCTATATTTTAAGTCATATTGGAGAAAAAATGCAGGAGAATGGACCAAGCAGGTAGAAAATAGACAAGAAGAAAGGGACATAAAGAAAAGGAACAAGGCAGAAACAAAGAGATGGATAAAAAGAGGGAATTCCTAGCACAGAATTTCCAGAAGGTGGGGATGCTGTGTATACTGACAGACCCCTGGCCTCCCCACGGAGTACTTCATCTGCATAAAGGTGGTGGAGAATCCAACACTGGGTGACCAAGAGACAAGCACACAAAGGCCACACAATGGAACTGCCGCCTTCACCTCATTATGATTCAAGACATGATGCTGCGGTGAAGGAGGCAGGTCCCATTCCTCGTTTTGACAAACATGCTTCGGAAGTCCATCAATCCAGGATTGGAACCAGTCATTCACAAGAAAAGTGGTTTATGATACAGTTCCGTTAAATCTGTTTCACTGCAGGACCCCTCACACTGTGCTGTGGGCAGTCACGGAGGGAGGGAGGGAGGGGGGGATGTATGGGGCATGCAGTTAAGGGGCACTGAACTCGGCTTGCTTTGTTTACAGCAATTTAAGATATATATATCAGCTCCTGAAATCTGATTACAATAAGAATAGTCTGTGTCCCTCAAAATTTCAAGAAACGAAATTCGTTTATGCAATCGGAATATAGCATCTTAAGTCTGCAGACTACGACTTAGCTCATGGAAAAAGCAAGCCGAGTTGATATGCGAGTGATTGGCCTTTGCGCGGATGGCAGCAGGGTGTGTCTCTCTGCGTTTGAGTGTTGTTTTTGTGCTTTTTTTTTCATTCAACAAAACAAAATTTTTATCTACGTGTTAATGATTCCACCGTGTATTGACTGGTCAGATTGGTTTTCCTTAATATTATTTACTTTTTGAATTACTTTAATCATAATTTTCATTATCTGATAATTTTTTTTGAAATTTCAAATGACTGTATGATTTGTGTTCAACTGACATTGCTGGTCCTTGTGACCCATTTTACTGTAACCCTGCTGCCGTGTGAAAAATTGCACTTGAAACAGGAACTCAGATCTCCCCCACCACAACTACCCAGTGTTTCTCCTTCCACCCATATGACACTAATTGCCGAAGACATGAGAGCTTTGCTCTCACATGGGTTTTACAACATACCATATAGACTTAAACAGCACATTTCTACCTTAGGAATCAGCCCTGAAAAAACTAGACGAGGTACCCGTGCCCCAGACGTCATCACCTGCGGCCCCCTACATCCGTCTCCATCCTCATTTCTGACGTCACTACCGCTACCACCTTAACCAAGGACAACACTGCTTCGCTTCCCTCTGATCCACCTGCTTCTTCCTGTGTTTATGACTTTGATCAAACGTGTTCTGATAATGTGTATCATGGTGTGTATGAAACTGTAAACCCCAAACTTCCCCAGTTCTTTCACCAGCTAAAACACCTGACTCTCAATCCAAACTTTTGTCTGCTCTTCCACTCTCCACATCTTTATCATCGCCTTCATCCTCTTCCACTGACAGTTATCCTAATTCACCACAGTTATCATCAACCTCTCTTCCTCCTTCTAACATCCTTTACATGTGCTTGTTCAACGTGCAATCTGTCTGCCCAGAAGGTAAAGCTGATCTCATTTCTGATTTTATCTCTGAAAAGAACATTGACCTAACATTTCTGTCAGAAACCTGGTTAAAACCACACGGTCATGAACCGAAAATAAAACAACAAACATCACCTGGTTATAAAACTCTTTCTCTTCCCCGACCCTCCCGTGTAGGTGGCATTGCCATCGTTTATAAAGATACACTCGAACCTGCTCTTTCTTTCTGTCACTCCCTTCCTTTCTCACCTGAATCTTTCGAAGTCTGTGAAGTCAACTTCAACACACCTGGCCACTCTATTACTTTCTGTTGTCTTTACAATCCACCTCCAAGCCGTAAAAATAATCTGACATCTTCCATTTTCCATCAAGAGTTTCAATCAATCCTGGATCACTACAGCCTCTCTCCCAGAAAGCTCATCATTCTCGATGACTTTAACTTCCATTTTGATAACCAGTCTTCTTCTGATGTCAAACGTCTTTCTCTTTCTTTGTCAAACCACTCTCTTTCTCAGCTGGTAAACGAAGCAACGCACAGATCAGGACATATTTTACACTGACTAATTACCGATGTTTCCCAAGATCTGATCACATCTGTATCTACCACTGATGAACTACATTCTGATCATTCCGCTGTTCTTTTCTCTCAAAACATTGCAAAGCCTATCAGAAAGAAAAAGTATGTCACCCGTCGCAACCTGAAGATATTCAAACTTTTCTTCACAAGCTGCTGAACGCCTATCACAAACCTCTGACAACGATAACCCCTCTAAACACTACATTGATGTTCTCAGCCAACTGCTTGATGAGCATGCACCTCCCACTGACCGTCTCCTGCCTGATAGGCCATGTACGCCATGGTACACCCATGACATCCTGGTCGCAAAGCGCAAACGCAGGCAACTAGAGCGGCAGTGGCGAAAATCAAAAACGGAAATTAATAAGCAGCTCTTTCGAAAACAAGTAAACAAAGTCAAATCTTTAATTCTTTCAGAAAAAACAAAGTATTACTCTTCTCAAATTATTGATGCCACGTCTATGAAATCTCTCTTTTCTCTCACATCCACGTTTCTTGGTTCTGTGAAGGCAAGCCCTCTGCCCTCCATCCACAACCACTCTGAACTTCCTTCTATATTTTCTGCATTCTTTTCTGAAAAAGTCCATAACATTCGCTCCAAACTGGATCAAAGAAATGACTATAAAATCATGTGATCTTGATCCCATACCTGCTTCTCTTTTCACACAGTGCCTACAACAACTTATACCCGCTATCACGAAAATAGTAAACTCATCTTTTGTTTCAGGAAATGTTCCATCAGCTCTCAAAACGGCTATAGTCACACCTCTACTCAAAAAGCATGACCTTGACCCTAACATTCTGAAGAATTATAGACCTGTTTCCAACCTACCTTTTATTTCTAAAATCCTTGAAAAAGTAGTTCTCAAACAGTTCAACAACCACCTTCTCTCCAACAATCTTCTTCCTGAGTTTCAGTCTGCCTATCGCGTCAACCACAGCACTGAAACCACCCTAGTACACACTTTAAACACGCTTCAACTCGCTTCTGACTCCGGGAAAATCTCCCTTCTCACTCTACTCGACTTATCAGCAGCCTTCGATACTATAGACCACTCATTTCTTCTCTCCCGTCTTCAAAAAACGTTCGGTGTTCCTAGCACAGCCCTCACCTGGTTTAATTCATACCTTACTGACCGATTCCAGAGAGTTGCAGTAAACAAGATTCCATCAATACCTGCCAAACTGAAATGCGGAGTCCCACAGGGATCAGTTCTAGGCCCTGTTCTGTTCACTCTTTACACTGCCCCACTGTCACATATAATAAACCGTCATTAAATCAACCATCCTTTTTACGCAGATGACTCTCAGATTCAAAGCTGTGTTACGCCTGAAAATCTGCCTTCTCTCCTGACAAATATGGCCCACTGCTTTGAAGATATTCAAAACTGGATGACACAGAACAAATTACAGCAAAATGCAGATAAAACCGATTCCATGCTCGTAGGGACCAAACACAAACTCTCTTCCATTACAACAGCTTCAATAGAACTCGGCAATACATCAGTCCCTCTATCCACTGCTGTGAAGTATCTAGATGTTTTTATTGACAACACACTCTCTATGCAAAAATTCATCACCCAGACCTGCCAGTCGTGCTACTATCAATTACGGCATATTAGTGCAATTCGAAAGCACCTGTCCACAGATGCAACAGCCAAACCTGTCACTTCTCTCGTTCTTTCATATCAGGACTATTGTAATTCTCTTTTGTCTGGTCTGCCAGCATCATCTATCCACTCCCTTCAACGTATACAAAACACCGCAGCTCGACTAGTTCTCAGAAAGAAAAAAAATCTGAGCACATTACCCCTCTCTTGCGATATCTCCACTGGCTGCCTGTGCCACAGAGTGAATTATAAGATCAGTACCCTCTGTTACAAAGTCCCCACAAAACTGCACCCTCCTACCTCTTTGAATGTCTTAACCTGTACACTCCTTCACGTTCCCTCCGCTCTGCTGCAGATAACTTTTGCCTACGAATACCTAGATTCAACCAATCCACCGTTGGCCACCGCTCTTTCTCTATTTCGGGTCCATCGACCTGGAATGAGCTCCCTCTCTCTCTTCGCCAGAAATCCAGTTATGACACTTTTAAATCCAGCCTCAAGACATATTTATTCCAGACCTAAGATTTCCCCCCTCCTGTTTCATAACAGAACTATCCCACCTTCACTAACCCATGTCCTATCACCCTGCTAAAGTATATGACCTGTGTGAGTGTGTTGGTGTGTGCTTTTGAAAAACATTTGACTATTGAAATTTTATTTCATAGATTTTGTCTGCAGCGCACCATGTTTGTAATATCTGTTTGTTTAAACTATTGATTATTTATCATCGATTGCATGACTGTGTAAGATTAGGTTGAATGCATGCGCTTTGATTTGTCTTTGCAAGGTATATCGCTATATAAGTTCCATTTATTATTATTATTATTATTATTATAAAATGACAGCATATTTACAAGAGGCGTGTGTACGTTTCGGTGTCATTTCTGTTCAACGTCCTTGATGCTGTGTATACCACTGCATGCTGGGAGAAATCTTTGAACTTTAGAATACAACTTAATTATACTGATGACATTTTGTGTAGTAAACATGTGTGTCTTGTTGACACGATACAAACGATAACATCAGGGGATAGGCCGTAGTCATTGGATGGAAATATCGCTATTTGGCTTTAGTTTAGTGCTGTGCCTGGTAATGTCAGTATTGTGGAAAACAAAGGCTGGATAAAAGATATATATGTTCAACAAAAATACCTACTCATCACATCATGGAAAAAAGAACATTGCAAAACCCCTTGAAAATCAAAATTGTAATGGAATATACTCACGTTTTTGCTATCATAGCCAATTTCTCTTCAGGGATTTTTTTTACAGTTAGTCGGTGTTATCAAATCAAATCAAATCAAATCCTTTTATTTTGAGAATAACGAATAAGCACCCGTGTGTGCGTTTATTATATCCAGCCCCCGCTCTTACAATGGGTATAGGTAGGTACCAAGTAGTCCAGTTGAAAAAAAAGCCACACACTAAGAAACCTGGACGTTTGGAACCAACATGTTGCCATACCTTCTTGTGACTGGCTGGCTTTGGCCTGGTGCCTGTCCCCGCCTGGTCACACAGGACTTGTGGAGGCTGCAGTGAACACAGCGCGGCCAGCCAGCACAGGGCACAGGCTGCCTCAGTAAGTACACCCCACTTTCATTTCCACCGATGTTTAAAGCAATAAGTTTTCTGCGAGGCTGATATGCAGATTTTTTCTTTGTTGCTATCAAGGTAGAATCGATGTTTTGAATTTAAAGTGCTGTGTATGACTGACATGGTTGCAAAAGTCACAGAGGTGGTTTGAATAGTAGTCACAAATACAGCAGCAACAGTGGTGCCAATGGTGGTGGTGTTGGCGGTAGCAGCAGCAGCAGCAGCAGCAGCAGCAGCAGCAGAGTAGTAGTAGTAGTAGTAGTAGTAGTAGTAGTAGTAGAAGCAGGAGCAGTAGTAGTAGTAGTAGTAGTAGTAGTAGTAGTAGTAGTAGTAGTAGTAGTAGTAGTAGTCATTAGTAGAAGCAGGAGCAGCAGCAGCAGCAGCAGCAGCAGCAGCAGCAGTAGTAGTAGTAGTAGTAGTAGTAGTAGTAGTCGTCAGTAGAAATAGAAATCACCTCTAGACCGCACGCTTTCCTCCCTGATTGCAGATGCGGAACAAAGCGCTTTGCATAATACGATCAATGTGGCAAACACCGACAACAAGACAAACACTCATTAACTTTCTTACTTGAAGCAAACACTCCTGGGTATTCTTCTCTTTCCCACGTCACCTTGGATCTCTGCCTGATCTCAATAAATTAATTCCTCTCTTCTTTTCCTAATGTTGTTTCCCCATCCCCCCCCCCCCCCCCCGCAAACACACACAAGCACGCGCGCACGCACGCGCCACACACACACACACAAACACACACACACACACCTACGCACACACAAGTTTCCAGTTAATCAGGCAGGGTTCCGTAAAGGCATGTCAAGTATTGACCATCTGGTTAAACTAACTACACAAATTAAACATAAGTTTGCGCGAACAAAAAATATTCTTGCTACTTTCTTTGATGTCCATAAAGCTTATTACCAAGTTTGGCATGCCCGATTGAAACAAAATTTAAACAGGGGCTTGTCTGGTCATATTTACCCTTTTTGTTAAACTTTTTTGTAGGGCAGAAGTATCAAGCAAAAATTGGAAATCAATTCCAACCGAAGATTTCCAAAATGGGCAAAACCCACAGGGTTCTGTTTTTGCTCCTTATTCTTTTAACTTTTGGGGTTTATCCCTTCCCCAAGTTCGTCACGAATAATTTTATCCTTGCCATAGCAAGACATTCGCATGGATAAGACAACTATGAAAAGCAACCCCAAAAAAAAATTTAAACTATAACTAAAACATATCAGCTTGACCTTGACAAACTTAGTACTTATAGGGGTAAAAAGGGTTTAAAAAAACGTCTCCAAAAAATAACATGTCCCTTTTTAATAATGGAGCGGTTCCCCCCCTTTGCCAAAGCCAAACCCCAAAGACGATATTTTCAGTAAAAAAATTGTTTTAAATTTTGGGCATATATCTCACTTAAAAACAACATGAGTACCCCAAATGAATTTTTTTTTTTAAAAAAAAACCAAAAACATTACTTTTTTTTAAAGGTAGTGAGTAACACCTTTGGGCCAAAGACGCACCTTTTTAAACATTTTCCTTTGGGCGCTATTCGTTCTAAAACTGACATACTCAAAAATTTTTTTTAATCCCCCAAAAAAATTTACGAAAAAAAACTTAACCCTTTTTATTGTAAAGCCTTTTGCCTTGCTTGGGGGGACCATCGCAGTTTTCCCTTTAGGAACATACAAAAAATAGATTTCCCTTTTTTGGGATGAAACGCAATTGCCCCTGAAAAATTCATTATAAGAGCTCAACTCCCCGAAAACAATACAAACAGAAATCAATGAGATCGATGGCCTTTTCCTAAAAGACCAAAAATATTTGTTCTCTTACAAGGGTTGGCACTTCCACAGATCTTTTTGAAAAGTCCAAATTAATCCGAGAAACGAATGCCAAAACCCACTTTTTACTCCAGTCCTCCAGGGAAACTTCAAAGGCTTTTTTTGAAATTGTATTCACCTGTAAAAAAGAAAAAGAAGTAGCATTCCAAATTTTCAGGAAAGGAGCACAAAAAAAATACACCCTTCACACTTAAAATCTATACCAAGGGATCTCTTTCTAAAAGCACGATGGGGGTGCGTTTTCATCACCCTTTCCTTTAAAGGTTTTGAAAAATTGTACCAATTGGAAGAATCACCTTTTTTACCAGAGTTAACTGCCATTCATTTTTACATTACTTAATGACTCCCCCCGGGCTATTTTACAGTATTGTTTTTTGTTCAAAATCGGTACAACCCTTTAAAAAACCCGGGGTCAATATTAAACATGACTTCTAACGAAAAAAACCCATTTATATACTTTCTAAAATCAAGGGGCACTATTCACCTTTTGCGGGTACCATCGCATTGCAATATCGTTTATAATGAAAAGGTTGATAGAGCAGCTAAAAATGTGGCAGCACATTCAAACTCTGCTGCTGTCTTGAATATACCAATGTAAATTCATCCGAATTATAACTTGATAGAAAGTGCTTGCTGGACGCATGTTAGGAAAAAACAAGAAGATGCGGGGTTTTCCCATTTCTTTCTCTCTTCTTGTTTTGGGTCAGATAAATCACGCCAAAGGCCAGTCATAAGTCTTATTAATAGACTGAATTTAAATGCTTTCCATACAAAATTTTCTAGAAATGTACATTGTGTGTTTGGTGAGGGAAACTCAAATTCCAATTCTTTTTTGAATGCCAAAAAAAAAAAGCCCCTTCCCCCATTCGTGAAGGGCTTTTTCATAAATTTTGAATAACTGTACATTTTTCTGTAAAATAGCTTTGCTGTTGAAAGAAGTTGTCTAGCAATTTTCTATAGCCAAATAAAAATTCATTTTGATTTAACTAGGCATTTTTACCCACCATTTATAGTTTTTCGAAATTGTTTCCTTTTTTTCCCTGTTCTTTTTGGGGTGAAACAGATGTGTATCTTTTGATCGTTGTAATTTAAATTTCTATATTATTTTAAGAAAAATTTTATTTCCTTTTATTGATTATGTTTTTAATTTTGTTAGCAGTTCCTTAACCCTTTTTTCGAATTGTTTGCCTTTTGGTCAATATCATTTAAAGTAATAGACGTTAAAATTTAAGAACAACACACCAAAACCCGATGCACGCACACAACACAACACAAACAACCACACACACCTCCAAAAAAAAACAAAAAACCAAACACAACACAACACACACAACACACTACAACCTTCAAGAGATGAGTCTTCAGCCCTCCTCCCCCCTCCATGCCTCCACCCCTCCCCCCTCCCCCCTGAAAAAAAGACAGGAAGTAGAATGACTGACCAATTAATTTGTCTCCCCCTCCCCCTTCTCCTCTTTTCTCCCTTCTTCTTATTTTCCCCCTCCTCCCCTCCCCCTCCTCCCCCTCCCCTCCCCTCCTCCTTCTTCTTTTCTTCTTATTTCCTCCTCCCTCCTCCCCCCCCCTCCTCCTTCTTCGTCTTCTTCTTCACCTTCCTTCTCTTCTGTCACGTTCGCATAGTTCTGCCATAAAATTTCCCCCACTACTCAACTCACAAGGCAGGCACTATCGGAAACCCCCAGGGGAAAAAAAAAAGAGAAGGCCCAAAAAACAATTGCGACGTGACTTGAACAGAAACCGAAGTGGGGAAAAACCTGGGGAAAAGCTGAAAAATAGCCCAGGCAGAGGGCTCGGCGGACGTTGCGGGGGCCATGCTCCGGGGGAGTAGGGGCCAAAGTAAGTAATAAGTAAGTAAGTACTTTGTATATTTTTCTCTTTGATTTTCGGTGCGGTTTTTTCTGTTTCACATTCGCTTTTTTTTGCGTACGTGGGGAACTCCACTTAGGGGATGCACATTCCCTTTTCCCTGCAATTTTTCATCAGGTTAGCTTTTCGAGAAATCCTGGGCGTGGGTTGAGTTTGGTTCACACTAGGCAACGGCTTTAAATAGGGGGAGGTCTTGATTTCAGGAGGAGAGGAAATTTTCTTTTTGGGTGAAATTTTGCTGGTCGCCGTTCCACTGGGCTTTGGGCCCGCCTTTTTGTCTCCTATTTTTGGGGAGCAGGGGGGCAGCCCCTTGAGAGTTCGGGCCTTGAAACCCCCCTTCGTTTTCGTTTTACTTGTGTCTTCCTTTTAACGTCTCCGAGGGGCAGATGCACCGTACTTCCCGTGTTTTTGTGTCCTTCTTTGGAGAGCAAGGGACATCTCTTTGGGGTGGGCAGGCTCCCAGGACCAAACTACGTTCTTCGTTTGGGGTTTCCGTTTTGTCAAGCTTTCCTGGGGGGAGGGAAAAGGGACCTTTTCTTTCCTGACGGGGGGGTTTTTAATATATTGAGCGTAGGGGTTTTTTTGTGCCGTTTTGGGGGCCGTTGATGTCGTGCATGCATGCTTTATAGTATTCTTGAAAAAATTTAATGTAGAATGTTTTCAAAGGAGATTTCCCCTTCTTAAGGTTTATGGTATATTGGGCAGGCTTAGGTTTCTCCTTTAGGAACGATGGGATACGTTTCTTTAATATATGTTTTTAAAAATGCAAAATGTTTTGTCTAGAGAGAGTTCTCACTGTTTTAGAACACTCAGAAATTTCTTAAGTTGAAATTGATAAGGGCGAATCCTGAGTGATTTGGGGCTTTGTGCAGTGTTGTGTGTTAAGCAGTTGAGTGTGGTTATTATTTTGCTGTAAGAACAGTTCTCCCTTGTGGAAAAATATTTTTTAAAGTATTTTAAAATGTATTTGAGCATAAATAATTATAGAGTATACATTAGATGTGATTTAGATTCGAAACGTGAATGATGCCTAGGGGATACGTGGTGGAGTTTTGGCTGAATAGACAAGTTGTCAACCTGGAGGACGCAAGGGAAATAACCGTAGTTGCATTAGCGCTGTAGTTGCATAGGTCAGGTCAGAGAATCCCTCTGCTACTGGTAACCATGTAACCCAGTACCACCTGCCACATGTGGGGAGTAAACCCAACCAAAAAATCCGACCTGGAGAGGGATGGGCTCCGCCAGGTTTGATTTGCCCAAGACACACCTATGACAAAGACAGCCGAATCTCCATCCCGGGATCGGTCGTCGCCCGGTTTACCAAGGACCCGCGCCTTCTGTTGCCCCAACAGGACAGATGTCGAAAGTATGCTACTGATGTAAAACGCAGCAAAATTCGTGCCAGCCCACAACACCATCATTGGCACATGGAATGTACGAACACTAAGAGCGCAGGCAAAGTGGAAGACGACACTGAGATGTCCAAATCATTGGCACACCCTTTGGGGCTCTGCGAAGTCGGGTGGAAAAACATGGAGAAACAACGACCCAGGAAGACCACAAATTATACAAAACAGTGGAAAACGGGATAAACATGAACACGGCGGGGGGTTTTTCCGTTCACAAAGACACCGTAAAACACCGTCATGAGCTGTCAGCCTGTGTCCAGCAACTTATTACCATCCGCCCTGAGAGCAACCCCCTTTAACATAACTATAGAACAGGCACGCCCCTACATCAGACTGCACAGATGAAGCCGTAGAAAAATTTTTAATGACCAGCTACAAGAGGTTCTGAATCAAACACCCAAGAAAGACATCCTCGTTGTGCAAGGCGACCTGGAACGCCAAGGTAGGAGAAGATGCATGGAAAGACTGGGGGGCGTTTTGGGCCACATTGTAAATAACCAATCAAATGAAAGAGGCTTGAACTCCTGGAGTTTGCCATAACAACCACCTCCACTAGTGAATACACTTGGCCCACACAAGAAATCCAGAAAATGGACATGGAAATAGCCCAAATGGAGAACCCCCACAACCAAATAATTACATCATGGTGAAAAGACGGTTTCAGTCTAAGCGTTAACATCGCACAGACACGAATTTTCCGGGAGCAGACATAGGGAGTGATCATGATCTTGTGATGATACTTTCCGACTACGTCTAAAGAAAATCCACAAGCGGAAAAAACATCAGGATCAAATTTGACCTCGAGAAGCTGAAGGACCCAGAGGTATTAGAAATTTTCAAGCAAGATAGGTGGAAAGTTTGCAGCACTCACTGTGATAGACTCAGACATAGATACACTGACGAATAGTTTCAATACAGCAGTGACTGAAACAGCAAACGAGCTTCTTGGAAACGCCGACCATTCAAAAAAAAACCCTGGGTCACACCTAACATCCTACAACTAATGCGACAAGCGAGAGAGTTTGAAGAAAAAGAAAAATGAAACAAAGAAAGAGCAGAACCCAAAATAAGCAGTCAACAAAAGAATCAGGAAGTCCATGACGGAGTGCAAAAGAGAAATGGATCGGTGAACAGTGCCAAGACATTGAAGAGAACATCAAGAAAAGCAATAGCAAGAAAGCAAAACAGCTGGTGAAAGACCTGACTAGCACGAAACGAGAAAAGGTTATAACAATCCAAGACAAAAATGGGAAGTGTCTCACTGACGACCAGGATATTCCTGAACAGATGGACAGAATACTGCTCCGACCTGTATAACTATAGAACCGCAGGAGATCCAGAAGTCCTTTAAAGTACCCGAAAGCAAAGACACAGACAGTCACCCTATCCTCCGAGAAGAAGTGGAAACAGCAGTCAGAAACGCTGAAAAAAGGGGAAGTCAGCAGGGCTGACAACATTCCAGCTGAGTTGGTCCAAGCTGGAGGGAAGCCCCTGATCACGCCCTACTAAAAAATCTGCAACAAGATCTGGCAGACAGGAAAAAGGCCAACACCATGGACGCATCCCCTCATCAACACCCTCCCCAAGAAAGGAAATCTACAACAATGCCATAATACCACACAATCAGCCTCATAATGTCACCCAAACAAGGTCATGCTGCAGATAATATTGAATAGACTGAAGCCACAAGCAGAGACCATTCATTTCTGAGGAACAACAGTTCAGAGCAGGGCGCAGCACAACAGAACAGATATTCAACCTCAAATACTATGTGAGCGGTACCTTCCAAAATCAACAAGACCTATAAACCATTTTTTTATCGATTTTAAGAAGGCATTTGACAGGGTTTGGGATTTCGGCTTTGTGGGGAACCATAACTTTTACAGCACAATGCAAACCTGATCAAGTCATCAAACAGCTGTACAGCGAGGCCACCAGTGCAGTGTACTACAACAACAACATTGGAGAAATGGTTTCGAACAACAGTTTTGGGGTAAGGCAGCTGCTACTCTCACCCACCCTTTTCAACATCTTCCTTTAGAGAATCATGGCTGATGCACTGGAACATCAAGAAGGGTCAGTCAGCATTGGGGGCAGAACGATCACAAAACCTCCGCTTTGCAGATGACATTGATGGAATAGCAGGATCAGAAAAAGAGCTTGCCAGCCTAACAAACACCCTTTGGGTAAGGCCCCAAAACAACGGCATGGAAATCAGTGCAGAGAAACCAAACTGATGACTAATAACACCAACGGCATTTGCACTGATATCAGGGTTAATGAAACCAGAACTGGAAACAGTTCAAAGCTTCAGTACCTGGGACCATTGAATCAGACCAGGATCCAAGCCAGAAGTAGTATGCAGGACTGCACAGACAATAACAGCTTTGTCAAAACAAACACCATCTGGAGAGATAAAATATCTCACTATCTCCAAGATCAGACTAAGCGCTCCCTTTTCATATCCATATTTCTGTATGCCTGTGAATCATGGACCCTGACTGCAGATTTGGGGAGGAGAGTACAAAGGGAGTGGGATGAGAATGCTTTCGGAGACTCCTTGGCATCTCCTACAAAGACCACATAAGCAACGAAAGCGTGCATAACAAATCCAGCAAACCATTGGACCCTATAGAACCTTCTATCGATCGTGAAAAAGCGTAAACATAAGTGGTATGGGGATGTCACAAGTCCCAAGGAATTACAAAGACAGTTTTGCAAGGCACTGCCAAGGAGGAAGAAGAAGAGGCAGACCAAGGAAGAGCTGGAGGATAACATCAGTGAATGGACAGGCCTAAACTCAACAAAACCCTGAGAAAGGCAGAACAAGAGAAGAATGGAGGGAACTGGTTGCTGATCTTTGAGGGTGCCCCCACGGGCCCTCAGACTACGGGACAGATAGATAGATAGATAGCATTAGCGCTAGTTAGGGTGTATGCTTTAGGAAAGGGAAGTAATTTCCTGTTCCAGGTTCCTGTGGGTGCCGCCTCCTCCTCCTCCCCCTCCTCCTCCTCCTCCTCCTCCTCCTCCTACTACCCACTACAACAACAAAACTACTACTACTACTTCTCCAAATACTACACTGCTGCCCGCTGTGCGCTTGGGGTGCTGCAGCTGCTGCTGCGCTGCTGCTGCTGCGCTCTACTAAACCCCACCCCACAAACCCCACCACCACTTCTGCAACAACTACACTACTAAATACTACTACTACTAACCCACACTAGTAGGAAGGGGTTTTTGAAAAAAAAAAAAGGGGGAAAAAAAGGAGATTTAGTAAATTAGTTAAAAAAGAAAAAAAGGGGGGTTTTTTTTTTTTTTTGGGGGGGGAAAAAGGGTTTTTTTCCCCCAAAAAAGGGAAAAAATTTTTTTTAAAAAAAAAAGTTGGGTTTTTTAAAAAAAAAATTCTTTTTTTTTTAAAAAAAAGGGGTTTAAAACCCTTTTGCCCCCCCCTTTTTTTAAAAAAAAACCCCCCTTTTTTTAAAATTTTTTTCCCCCCCCCCAAACCCCCCCCAAAAAAAAAACCCCCCCCCCCCAAAAACCCCCCCACCCCCCAAAACCCCCCCCCCCAAAAAAATTTTTTTTTTTTTCCTTTTTTTTCCCCCCCCTTTTTCCCCCCCCCCCCCAAAAAAAAAAACCCCCCCTTTTCCCCCCAAAAAAAAAACCCCCTTTTTCCCCCTTTTTTTTCCCCAAAATTTTTTTTTTGGAAATTTTTTTTAAAAAAAATTTTTTTTTTTTTTTTTAAAAAAAAAAAAAAAATTTGGGGAAAAAAAAAATTTTTAAAATTTTTTTCCCCAAAAAAAAAGGGCCCCCTTTTTTTATCCCTTAACTCTTTTTTTTTTTTTCCTTTTTTAAAAAATTTTTTTTTTTTGGGGGTTTTTAAAAAAAAAGGAAAAAACCCCCCCCCCAAAAAAAAAAAAAAAAAAAAAAAAATTTTTTTTTTTTTTAAAATTTTTTTTTTTACAAAATTTTTTTAAAATTTTTTTAAAAAAATTTTTGGGGAAAAAAAAAACCCCCCCAAAAAAAAAAAAATTAAAAGGGGCTTCAGAAAAAAATTTTTTTTTTTTAAAAACCAAAAAAAAAAATGGGGAAAAAAAAATTTTTTTTTAAAAAAAAATTTTAAATTTTTAAAAAAACCGGGAAAATTTTTAAAAAAAAAATTTTTTTTTTTTTAAAAAAAAAGGGAAACCAATTTTTTTTTTTTAAAAAAAAAAATTTTTTAAAAATTTTTTTGGTTTGGTTTAAAAAAATTTGGGGCCCCCCCAAAAAATTTATTTGGGGTTTTAAAAAAAAATTTTTTGGGGTTTTTAAAAAAAAAACTGGAAAAAAAAAAAAGGGGGGAAAACCCCCCCAAAAGGGGGAAACCTAAAAGAAAAAATTTTTTTTTAAAAAAGGGGGGTTGGGGCAAATTTTTTAAAACCAAAAACCAAAAAAAAAAAACCAAAACCCCTTTGGGTTTTAAAAAAAAATTTTTTTTTTTTTTTTTAAAAAAAAAAAGTTTTTTAAAAAAGTTAAAAAAAAAAAAAAAATTTTTAAAAAATTTACCTTGGCCCCCTTTAAAAAAAGGGGGTTTTTTTTTTCCCTTTTAAAAAAAAAAAAACCTTTTAAAAAAATTTTAAAAAAAAAAAAACCCCCCCTTTTTATTTACAAAATTTTTTTTTTTTAAAAGGGGGGGGGGGTTTTTTTTTCCCCCTTTTTTTTTAAAAAATTTTTTTTAAAAATTTTTTTTAAAAATTTTTTCCCCCTTTTTTTTTAAAAAAATTGGTTCCCGGGGGTTTTGGGTTTTTTGTTTTAAAAAATTTTTTTAAATTTTTTTAAAAGGGGGGGAAAAAAAATTTTTTTTTAAAAAAAAAATTTTTTTAAAATTTTAAAAAAAAAGGGAAAAATTTTTAATCCCTTTTTTAAAAAAAAAAAGGGGGGTTTTTAATTTTTTCCCTTTTTTTTTAAAAAAAAGGCCCCCCAAAAAAAAAGTTTTTTAAAAAAAACCCGGAAAAAATTTTTAAAAATTTTTAAAAATTTTTTTTTTGGGGGGGGGAAAAAAAAAAAAATTTTTTTTTTTTTCCCCTTTTTTTGGGGGGGTTTTTTTAAAAATAAAATTTTTTTTAAAAAAATTTTTTTTCCTTTAAAAAAATTTTTAAAAATTTTTTTGGGGGAAAACCAAAATTTTTTTTTTTTTAATTTAAAAAAAGGGAAATTTTAAATTTTTAAATTTTCCCTTTTTTTTGGGGGAAAATTTTTTTTTTTGTCTTTTTTAAAAATTTTTTTTTTAAAAAAAAAAATTTTTGGGTTTTTTTAATTTTTTAAAAATTCCCAAAAATTTTTAATTGTTTTTTTTTTTTTAAAAAAAAGGGGGGTTAAAAAAAAAACCCAAAAAAAAAAAATTTTAAAAAAAAAACCCCTTTTTTAAAAAAAATTTTTTTTACCCCCAAAACCCCCCCCAAAAAACCCCCCCCAAAAAAAAATTTTTTTTTTAAAAAAAAAACCCCCCCCCCCCCCTCCCCCCCCCCCCCCCCCAAAAAACCCCCCAAAAAAAAAAACCCCCCCAAAAAAAAAAATTTTTTTTTTTTTTTTTTTCCCCCCCCCCTTTTTTCCCCCCCTTCCCCCCCCCCCCCTTTTTTTTTTTTGCCCCTTTTTTTTCCCCCCCTTTTTCCCCCCCCCCTTTTTTTCCCCCCCTTTTTTCCCCCCCCCCCCCCCTCCCTTCCCCCCCCCAAAAAATTTTTTCCCCCCCTTTTTTCCCCCCCTCCCAAAACCCCCCTTTTCCCCCCAAAACCCCAAAAAGAAAAAAACCCAAAAAAAACCCCCAAAAAAAAAAAAATTAAAATTTTTTTTAAAAAATTTAAAAAACCCCCCCCTTTTTTTGGGCTTTTCCCCCGGGGGGGGCCCAAAATTAAAATTTGGGCCCCCTTTTTTTTTTTTTTTTTTTGGGCCCTTTTTTTTAATTTCCCTTTTTTTTTTAAAAAAAAAAAATTTTTTTTTTTTTTTTTTTGGGGGTTTTTTTTCCCCCCCTTTTTTTTTCCCCCCTTTTCCCAACCCAAAAAACCCCCAAAAAAAGTTTTTTTTTTAAAAAAAAAAATTTTTTTTTTTTCCCCCCCCCTCTTATTTTAAAAAATTTTTTTAAAAAATTTTTTCCCCCCTTTTTCCCCCTTTTTTTTTTTTTCCTTTTTCCCCCCCTTTTTTTTTGGGTTTTCTTCTTTTAAAAGGGGGAAAAAAACCCCCTTTTTTTTAAAAAAAAAATTTTCCCCCCCTTTTCCCCTTTTTTTTCCCCCTTTCCTTTTTGGGGGGTTTTTTTTTTTCCATTTTTAAAAATTTTTTTTAAAAAAAAATTTTTTTTTTTTTTTTTTTTTGTTTTCCCCTTTTTTTTTTTTTTTTTTTTTAAAAAAACCCCCAAAAAAAAACCCCCCTTTTTTTTTTAAAAAATATTTTAAATTTTTTTTTTTAAAAAAAAACCCCCCTTTTTTTAATTTTAAAAAAAAATTTTTTAAAAAAAAAATTTTAAAAAAAAATTTTTTTAAAATTTTTTTCCCCCTTTTTCCCCCCCCCTTTTTTTAAAAAAAAATTTTTTTCCCCTTTAAAACCTTTTCCCCCCAAAAAATTTTTTTTAAAAAAAAAAATTTTTTAAAAAAAAATTTTAAAAAAAATTTTTTTTTTCCTTTAAATTTAAAAAAAAAAAATTTTTTTTCCCCCCCAAAAAAAAAAAAAAAAAATTTTCCCCCCTTTTTAAAAATTTTTAAAAACCCCCCCAAAAAATTTTTAAAAAAATTTCCCCTTTCCCCCCCCCCAAAAACCCCCCCCCCAAAACCCCCTTTGTTTCCCCCAAACCCCTTTAAAAAAACCAAAAACCCCCCCCCCCCCCCTTTTTCCCCCCCCCCCCCTTTTTTTAAAAATTTTTTTAAAAAAAACCCCCCCCCAAAACCCCCCCCCCAAACCCCCCCTTTTTTTTAAAACCCCCCCCCAAAAAAAAACCCCCCTTTCCCCCCCCCCTTTTTTTTTCCCCCCCCCCAAAAAACCCCCCCCCCAAAAAAAAAACCCCCCCCCCCCCAAATTTCCCCTTTAAAAAAAAAAAGGGTTTTTTCCCCCCCCCTTTTTTTAACCCAAATTTTCCCCCCCCCAAAAACCCCCCCCCCCCCAAAACCCCCCAAAAACCCATTAAAATCCCCCCAAAATTTTTTTCCCCCCCCCCAAAAAAAAACCCCAAAAAAAAAACCCCCCCCCCCCCAAAAACCCCAACCCCCCCCAAAAAATTTAAAAAAAAATTTTTTAAAAAAAACCCCCTTTTTTAACCAACCCCCCCCCCCCCCTTTTTTTTTTTCCCCCAAAATTTTCCCTTTTAAAAAATTTTTTTTTAAAATAAAAAAAACCCCCAAAAAAAAAACCCCAAAAACCCGGGGAAAAGGGAAAAAAATTTGGCCAACCCCCAAAAAATTTTAAAAAAGGGTAAATAATTTTTTTTTTCCTTTAAACCCAAAACCCCCCAAAAAAAAAAAATTTTTTTTTCCCCCAAAAAAATTTTTTTTTTCCCGGGAAAAATTTTATTGGGAAAACCCAAAAAAACTACCCCCCAAAAAAAAAATTTTTAAAAAAAACCCCCCGGGGGGCCCCCAAAAAAATTTTTTTAACCCCCAAAACCCAAAATTTTAAAAAAAAAAAAAAAAAAACCAAAAAAAACCCCCCAAAAAAAAGGGCCCAAGGGGAAAAAAAAAAATTTCCCTTTTTTCCCCCGGAAAAAAAAATTAAGGGCCCAAAAAAAAACCCCCCGGGGAAAAAAAATTTTTTTTTTTAAAAAAAAAAAAAAAAAAACCCAAAAAAAACCCCCCCCTTTTTAAAAACCCCAAAGGAAAAATTTTAAAAAAAAAATTAAAAAAAAAATTAAACCCAAAAAAAGAAAAAAAAACCCCTTTTTGGGGGGGAAAAAAAAAACCCCTTTAAAAAAATTTTTAGAAAACAAATTCCCCCCCGGGGGGGGGGGGCCCGCCCCCCCCAAAAAAGAAAATTTTCCCGAAAAAATTTCCCCCCCCTTTTTTCCCTTTCCCCCCCCCCCCCAAATTTTCCCCCCCCCCCGCCCCCCTTTTTGGCCCAAAAAGAAAAAAACCCCAAAAAAATTTAAAAAAATTTTTGCGGGGGTTTTTTTTTTTTTTAAAAAAAGGGGCCCCCCCAAAAAAAACCCCCCAAAAAATTTTTTAAAGGCCTTTTTTTTCCCCCCCCCCCCCAAAAAAAAATTAATTTTTCCCCCCCCCCCCAAAAAAACCCCCCCCCAAAATTCCCCCCCTTTTTAAAAGGCCCCCCCTTTTTTTCCCCCTTTATTTCCCCCCCAAAATTTTTTTCCCCCCCCAAAATTTTTTTTTAATTAAAAAAAAATTCCCCCCCCTTAAAACCCCCCCCAAAAAAAACCCCCCCCCAAAAAAAAAAAAAAAATTTGGGCCCCCAAAAAAAAAAAACGGGAAAATCCGTTTCCCCCCCCCCCTTTTTTCCCCCGGTTTTGGGTTTTTAAAACCCCCCCAAAAAAACCAAAAAAAAGGGGGGAAAAAAAAGGGGGCCCCCCCCCCATTTGGGTTTTTAAAAATTTCCTTTTTCCCCAAAAAAGGGAAAAAAAAAATTTTTTAAACCCCCCCCCTTTTTGGGGAACCAAAAAAAAGTTTTTAAAAAGGCCCCCAAAAAAAATTCCCCCAAAAACCCTTTTAACCTTTCCCCTCCCAAAACCCCAAAAAATTTTTTTAAAAAAAAACCCCCCCCCGGGGTTTCCCCCAAAAAAAACCCAAACCCAATTTTTAAAAAAACCCCGGAAATTTTTTAAAAATTTTTTAAAAAAAAAAAAGGGGGGGAAAAAAAAACCCAAAAAAAATGGGGGGGAAAAAAAAAACCCCCCCCCCTTTTTGGGGGGAAAAAAAAAAAAGGGGTTTTTAAAAAAACCCCCCCCAAAAAAAATAATTTAAAATTTTTTTTTGGTTTTAAAAAAAATTCCCTTTTTTCCCCTTTTAAAAACCCCCCCCCCCCCCCCCCTCCCCTTTTAAATACCCCAAAAATAACCCCAAAACCCCCCCCTTTTTTCCCCCCCCCCCCCCTGGGTTTAAACCCCCAAATTTCCCCCCCCCCTCCCACTAACCCAAACCCCCCAAAAAAAAAAAAACCCCCCCAAAAAAATTTTTTTTTCCCCCCCCCCCTTTTCAAAAAAGGGGGAAAGGTTTTTCCCCAAAAAATTAAATTTTTAAAACCCCCCCCCCCAAAAAAAATTTTTTTTTGGGGAAAACCCCCCCCCACCCCCCCTTTTTTCCCCCCCTCCAAAAATTTTTTAAAAAAACCCCCCCCTTTTTTCCCCCCCTTTTAACCCCAAATTTTTTTTTTCCCCAAAAAATTTTTCCCTTTTTGAACCTTTTCTTTTAAAAAAGGGAACCCCAAACCCGGTTTTTTTAAAAATTTTTTCCCCCCCCAAAAAACCCTTTTTTCCCTTTTTTTAAAAACCCCCCCCCCCCCCACCCCTTTTAAAAAAATACCCCCCTTTTTTTTTTTAAAAAAAACCCCCCCGCTTTTCCCCCCGAAAAACCCCCCCCCCCCTTTTTTTTTTAAAAAAAAAATTTTTGGTTTTCCCCCCTCCCCCCCCCCCCTCTTTTTCTTCCCCTTTTTTCTTTCCCCCCCCTTTTTTCCTTTTTTTTTAAAAACCGGGCCCCCCCCCTTTTTTTTTAAAAAAAAAAACAAATTTTTTTCCCCAAAATTTTCCCTTTTCCCTTTTTAAAAAAAAATTCCCTTTTTTTCCCCCCCTTTAAAAAAAACCCCCCCCCCCCCCTTTTTTTTGGGGAAAAAAAAAAACCCTTTTTTTCCCCCCTTTTAAAAAAACCCCCCCCCCCTTTTTCCAAAATTTGGGGCCCCCCCCCTTTTTTCCCCAAAGTTTTAAAATTTTAAAAAAGGGGTTTTTTTTTTTAAAAAAAAAAAACCCCAAAAAAAAACCCCCACAACCCAAAAAAAACCCCCCTCTTAAAAAAAACCCCCCCCGGAAATTTTCCCCCCTTTTTTTAAAATTTCCCAAAACCCCCTTTTTTTTAAAAAATTTTTTTTAAAAAAAACCCCCCCCCCCAAAAAACCCCCCCCCCCCCCCTTTTTCCCCCCTTTTTTTTTAAAAAAAAAAAACCCCAATTTTTTTTTTTTCCCCCCAAAAAAACCCCCCCCCCAAAAACCCCATTTTCCCCCCCCCCTTTTTTAAAAATTTTTCCCCCCCCCCCCAAATTTTTTTAAAAAAAACCCAAAATTTTTTTCCCCCCAAAAAAAATTCCCGTTAAAATTCCTTTTTCCCAAAAAAAAAAAAAACCCCCCCCCCCCCAAAAAAAAAAACCCAAAATTTAAAAAAAATTAAAAACCCCCCCTTTTTTTTTCTTTTTCCCCCCCCCCCCCCCCCCCCCAAAAAAAGGGGAAAAGGGGGAAAAAAAAAAAACCCCCACATTTCCCCCCCCCAAAAAAAAAAATTTTTCCCTTCCCCCTCAAAAAATTTTTTTAAAAAAAATTTTTTTTTTTAAAAATTTTTTGGGGCCCCTTTTCCCTTTTTAAAATTTTCCCCCCCAAAATTTTTTTTCTTTTAAAAAAAAAGGGCCCCCCATTCTTTGGCCCCCCAAAAAAAGGTTAAAAACCCCTTCCACCTTTTTTAAAATTTACCTAACCCCCCCTTTTTTCCCCCTTTTTTTTGTTTTTTTTTTTTTTCCCCCCAAAAAATTTCCCCCCAAAAAAAAATTTTTTTAAAAATTTTTTTTAAAATTTCCCAAAATTTTTTTTTTTTAAAAAAAAATTTTTTTGGCCCCCCCCCCCTTTTTTAAAAAAAAAACCCCCCCTTTTTTCCCCCAAAAAAAACCCCCTTTTTGTTTTTTTATTAAAAATTTTTCCCCCCCCCTTTTAAAACCCTTTTTTTTTTAAAAAAAAAAAATTCCTTTTTTTCAAAAAAAAACCCCCCCCCCCCTTTTTTTTTTTTCTTTTAAATTTTTCCCCCCGGGTTTTTTTTTTTTTTAAAAAAAAAAAACCCCCCCCTTTTCCCCCCTTTTAAAAAATTTTTCCCCCCCCTTTTTTTTTTAAATACCCAAAAATTTTTTCCCCCTTTTTAAAACCCTTTTTCCCCTTTTTTTTTTTTTTCCTTTCTTTCCTTTTTTCTTTTTTTTTTCCCCCCTTTTTTCTTTTTAAAAAAAAACCCCCCCCCCCCCCCAAAAAAACAGGAAAAATTTTCCCTTTTTTCCCCCCCAAAAAAAAAATCCCAAATCCCCAAAAATTTTTTTTTTTTTAAAACCCCCAAATTTTTTTTTTTTATTAAATAAAAATTTTTTAAAACCCCCCCCCCCCAAAATTTCCAATGAAAAAATTTCCCCCTTTTTAAAAAAAAAATTTTTAAAAAAAATTTTTTAAAAATTTTTTAAAAGGAAAACCCCCCCTCTTTTTTTATTAAAAAAAACCCCCCTTTTTTTTTTTTAAAAAAAAAAAACCCCCCTTTTTTTTAAAAAAAAAAACCCCCCTTTTTTTTTCCCCCCCCCCCCACCCCCCCCTTTTCCCCAAAAAAAAAAACCCCCAAAAAAAAAACCCCCCCCCAAAAAAAAAAAACCCTTTTTTTTATTAAAAAATTTTTAAAAAACCCCTTTTTAAAAAAAGGGAAAAAAAATTTCCCCCCCAAAAAAACCCCCCCCCAAACTCCTTTTTTCCAAAAAAAAATTTTTTTCCCCCCCCCCATAATTTTCCCTTTTAAAAAAATTTTTTTCTTAAAAAAAGGGGGGTTTGTCCCTTTTTAAAAAACCCCAAAACCCTTTCTTTTCCCCAAATTTAAAACCCCCCCCTTTTTTCTCCCAAAATTTTTAAAAAACCCCTTTTTTTTTAAAAAAGGGGGGGGCCCCCCCTTTTTTTTCTAAAAAAACCCAAACCCTTTTTTCCCCCATTTAAAAACAAACCCCCCCCTCTAAAAAAAAATTCCCCTTTTTTCCCCCCCCCCGGGGGAAAAAACCCCTTTTTTTTAAAAAAAAATTTTTTAAATTTGGGGTTTTTTTTTTAATTTTAAAAAAAAAAACCCCCCCCTTTTTAAAAAATTTTTTTAAAAAATTTTTCTTTTTTTTTTAAAAAAAAATTTTTTTTTAAATTTAAAAATTTTTCCCCCCCTTTTTTCCCTTTTAAAAAAAAGGAAACTTTTTTCCTCTATTAAAAACTTTAAAAAATGTCCTTTTTAAAAAAAAAAGGGTTTTTTTCCCCCCCCAAAAAAAAAAAGGGGTTTTTTTTTTTCCCCCCCCCCGGGGTTTCCCCCCCCAAAAAAAATACCAAAAAATTTTTTAAAAAAAAAAAAAACCCCCCCCCCCCCAAAAAAAAAAACCCCAAAATTTTCCCAAAAAAAAACCCCCAAAAACCTTTTTTTCTCCCTTTTTTCCCCTTTTTACCCCCCCCAAAAAAAAAAACCCCAAAACTCCCTTTTTTTTAAAAAAATTTAAACCCCTTTCCCCCCTTTTTTTTAAAAAAAAACCCCCCTGTTTTTTTTTTAAAAAAAACCCCCCAATTTTTTTTTTTTAAAAAAAACAACCCTTTCCCCCAAAAAAGGGTTTTTTTTTTTCCCCAAAATTTTTAAACCCCCCGGGGTTTTTTTTTTTAAAAAAAAAGGGAAAACCTTTTTTTTCCCCCCCTTTTTAAAAAAAACCCCCCCCCTTTTTTTTTTTTTTTCCCCCCCTTTCCCCAAAAAAAAAACCCCCCCCCCTTAAAAAAAAACCAAAATTTTTTTTCTTAAATTTTAAAAAAAACCCTTTTTTTCCCCAATATAAATTTTCCAAACCCTTTTTTTTTTTTTTTTTTTTTTGGTTTTTTAAAACACCCAATTTTTTTCCCCCCCTTTGGGGGCAATTTCAATTGGTTTTTTTTTTCCCTTTAATTTAAAGGTTTTTTTAAAAAAAAACCCCCCCCTTTTTCCTTTTTTTTTAAAAAAAGGGGGGGTTTTTTTTTTTGAATTTTTTCTTTTTAAAAATTTTAAAAAGGCCCCGGTTTTTTAAAACCCCTTTTTTTTTTTTCCAAAAAAAACCGGCCCCCCGGTTTTTTTTTTAAAATAAAATTTTTTTTTCCCCCCCCCCTTTTTTTTTGGGTTTTAAAAGGGGCCCCCTTTTTTCCCCCTTTTAAAAAATTTTTTTTTAAAAACCCCCTTTTTTTTTTTTTCCCCTTTTTTTCCCAAAAAAGGGGTTTTTTGGGGGGTTTTGGGGGGGGTTTTTTTTAATTTCCCCCAAAAAGGGCCCCCCCAAAAAAAAAAAATTTTTTAAAAAATTTTTTTTTAATTTTAAAAAAAAAAATTTTTTTTTTAATTTCCCTTCCCTTTGGGGTTTTTTTTAAATTTAAAAAAACCCCCCCCAAAAAAAAAAAAAAAAAACTGGGTTTTTTTATTAAAAAAAAGGGGCCCCCAAAAAAAACCCCCGGGGCCCCCCAAAAAATTTTTTTAAAGGGGCCTTTTTTTTTTTTTTTCCCAAAAAGGTTGGAAAAAAAAATTAAAGGTTTCCAAAACCACTGCGTCTTTCCTCTATAAATAAACAGGTAAAACTACACTGCTGTTTTTTCCTCTATAAAAACAGGTGCACAAAACACTGCTGTCTTTCCTCTCTATAAAAAACGGGGTACACTACCTGCGTCTTTTCTTATATAAAAACAGGTACACTACACTGCTGTTTTTCCCCAAAAATATAAAAACAGGACACACATGCTGTCTTTCCTCTTATATAAACAGGTGCACTACACGCTGTCTTTCCTCTATTATAAACAGGTAAAAATACACTGCGTCTTCTCTCTAAAAACAGGTTACACTCACGCTGTCTTTTCTCTATTATAAACGGGTACACCCCGCTTCTTTCTCTCTATATAAGAACAGGTACACACACTCTGCCCTTTCTCTCTTATATAAACAGGTACACTACACTGCTGTCTTTCTCTCTATATATAAACGGGAAAATACACGCGTCTTTCCTCTATATATATAAACAGGTAACACACTGCTGTTTTTTCTCTCTATAATATAAACGGTGCACTCATGCTGTCTTCTCCTATATATAAACAGGTACACTACCTGCGTCTTCTCTCAAATTTATATAAACAGGTACACTAACTGCTGCTTTCTCTCAATATAAACAGGTGCACTACACGCTGTTTTTCTCTCTTAAAAAAACAGGTACACTCCCTGGCTTTCTCTAATATATAACAGTTCACTACACTGCTGTCTTTCTCTCTATTTTAATATAAACAGGTACAGAATGCACTTTTCTATATATATTAAACGGGTACACTACACTGCTGTTTTTCTCTCTTTATATAAACAGGTACACTACACTGCTGTCTTTCTTATATATAATAAAAAAGGGTTTGCACTACACTGTTTGTCTTTCTCTCTTATGTATATAATAAACAGTGCACTACACTGCTGTCTTTCTCTCTATATATTAAACAGTGGCACTAACGGCGTCTTTCTCTAATATATAAACAGGTACACACACTGCTGTCTTTCTCTCTCTAAAAATAACAGGTACACTACACTGCTGTCTTTCTCTCTATATAATACAGGTCACTACACTGCTGTCTTCTCTCTATATAATAAACAGGTGCACTACACTGCTGTCTTTCTCTACTATATATAAACAGGTGACACTACACTGCTGTCTTTCTCTCTATATATAAACAGGTACACTACACTGCTGTCTTTCTCTCTATATATAAACAGGTGCACTACACTGCTGTCTTTCTCTCTATATATAAACAGGTACACTACACTGCTGTCTTTCTCTCTATATATAAACAGGTGCACTACACTGCTGTCTTTCTCTCTATATATAAACAGGTACACTACACTGCTGTCTTTCTCTCTATATATAAACAGGTGCACTACACTGCTGTCTTTCTCTCTCTCTGCCAACAGGTACACTACACTGCTGTCTTTCTCTCTATATATAAACAGGTACACTACACTGCTGTCTTTCTCTCTATATATAAACAGGTACACTACACTGCTGTCTTTCTCTCTATATATAAACAGGTACACTACACTGCTGCCTTTCTCTCTGCCAACAGGTACACTACACTGCTGTCTTCACTGGAATTCTTGGCACGGGGTTGCAGATGCAGTCATCCAGACGACTGTGATGATGGACACTGAAAAACAAGAAGTGACTGATAGTGAAAAACTGTCTCCTGGAATAATGTTCTAACTCCCAGCTGTATTCGGTTGCTGTTTACTTTCTACTTCTGCTACTACTGCTGCGAGTGTTACTGACAAGTTAAGCACATTACAACTATAACAACAGGTCTCTCTAGGATACCTAACAGAAACACGTCACAATCATAGCAATATTTCTTTCTATGAAACTTGGCAAGAAACACACCACAGCTAACAACAGTCACTTCTGTCATACCTGAGAATAAACAGGTTGCGTTTGATTCTTTGAGCATGATGTAGGACCGAGTTTGTAAGTTGGTTTGGGAGTTTTTTCCAAAATGATTGCAGACCAAGAAAACAATGTACAGAGTTTTCCAAATATAAAGAAACTGCGCATGTAGAAATTTTTTAACACCAGCGGACTTATCGAGATAGTATGGATTTTTTAGTTCATGTATGAAGATAATTCTACTTCCTTATGATGTGTTTTATTTGATGACAACATGAATCGGTGATTTTTCTAGCATGTGATATATACTAGTAGCACTAGACGATCTCTGTCTTTTGGGAGAAAACGAGGACTGGTGTAAGTGCTGAAAGGTGACACAGAGCAAGGAGGGACAAAGCAGAGGAAAGCACCACCCCACTGATGGCTTCTGAAGCTGTAGTCTGCTGCACAGCATTGCAAACACTGGTTGAACTTGTGTGGACAACATTGTTGGATTTTCGTTTCTCATCTTTCGAAAAATATTTCACGAATGAAAATCTGTCATCATCTCTAGAGAGAATATAGATGTTGACTTTCTGAGCAATAGATACAAATGCATGTGACTTTCTTTCACATCTTTAATGTAAATTAAAGGTAAGGCAGTCAAGCTTGCAAACTCTAGTAGGTGTTAACAGCTCCCACAGACGACAATTTCTCCAAAGGCTACTATATCGATTTAGTAACTAAAACCAATTACTGCAATATAAATGGGCGATTGTATCCTTGACAAATCAAGAAATAAAGGTACTCTTAGCATTTGAAAATAGAAATCGTAATCAGTAACCTTTTGGCTTTTTTAAGATAGGGAGTATTCTGTGTACTTTTAATCTTGGAAAATATGAAAACAGATTAATGTTTAACACGTAGTATGTAACACCATCTCATTAAAGTTTATCCCTTTCAAAACCTATTGTGTTGAAAGAGTGGAGCCTGCAAGGGTGACACCAGCAGGTGTGGAATTTGCCAGTGCAGACAGCTTAGATGCCCTGTAGTGGATGGTGACCTATTTTGCTGCTTAAAATGGGTCTGGCTGGTGACACTTTTAACCTCCCTCATGCAATAGCTTCATAAACTGGCTGTAAAAATATTTCTCCGTGAAATGATGAGCTTCTGCTTCAGAAAGAAGGGACCGTGATGAGGTTGTTTGCTGCTGAGCCGTTTTTACGTGGAGTTGCCATACTAACAGGAAGTCTCTTACGTTAAGGTAAAAAGGACTATTAAAAAAGACTTCCTTTTGTATACAACAGTTGTTATAACACAAGATCGTCCTGCCCTGAATTGTATCCATAATTACCATGTCTTCGACTTACGTATGCACAAAGCTGATATTTTTTTGCTTGCTGTTTGCTAAGCTTACACATGCTCAGACTTTCCCATACAACATTTCTCTTTTGGATGGTGAACATGTCACAAGCAGACAGGCGTATTATCGATGGCGGCACTGGCTGTTACATCACCCAGCTGTCGTTCAGAAGGTGCCCCCTGTGCCGAACACCAATGGAGTGACTTCAGCGATCGCCTGAAAGTGTTCGTTTACCTGACCCCCACCACCATTCTGGAAGTGGACGAGGCGCGCCAGACCGTTCAGTTGGCCACCAAGTTACAGTTCTTCTGGAGAGATCCTGCTCTGGCTTTGAGCAAAGAACTCATAGAACTATTCACTGATGGCAGCGTGAATCAGCTGCCTTCTGCTGTCGTTTTACCCCCTGATGTAATATGGCAGCCTACAGTGATTGTGCCTGAAGGAGCTGACAACCTGCCAGTGATGCAAGGCTTCTCCACGACGAGGGTTAACCGGGATGGTGACGTGTCTGTCAACATTCCCTACATCTTCAGCTTCTGTTGTCCTTTGGACATGACTGACTATCCATTCGACGAACACATTTGCCCCATCACTTTCTTTGACACCTCAGAAGTTGCTGACGTCTTTCCTCTCGGGGTTCCATGGGACAAGAACTTCTCCAGTCAGTTCAGCATCAGTGGGGAATGGGATCTTACGGGTGTCCTAAACAAAACGTATCACTTTCTACCTAGCTATCAAAAGGCTTATTCCAAGTTTATTCTCAGTCTTCGACGCAAGACCATGTACTACGTAGTGGTGATGATACTGCCCATGATACTGACCTCGTACCTCAACCTCCTGGTGTTTTTCCTGCCGCCAGACCTGGGAGACAAGGCCTCCTATCTGGTGACCCTCAACGTGTCCATGTCCATGTTTTCTTCCTTCTTCAACACCGACATGCCCAGAGGCCTGGACTCCGTTCCCAAGGTCTTCATTCTCCTCCTCTTCCTCTATGCAGAGAGTCTCTTGGTCTTGTTGCTGAGCCTGCTCGTGCTGAGGAAGTACAAACTACAGCAGATGGAGAGAGAATCTGGAGAATCGTGTACCTTCTTCACAAGCTCTCATGACCGTGTGTCTCAGGTGGATGGAGATGCTGCACAGAAGGTGAAGCGGGAAGGAAAAATAACCGCTGCACATCTGGATTGCTTGTTCTTTGCGCTCACTGCCATTGCCAATACATTCGGACTGGCCTACATCCTGATTCCTGTATACAGGCGTTGATTGTGACTTTAAGTCTGTATAAGAATGGCACAGTCATCTCTTGGCATGGTAGTCATTAGACAAAGCATAACCCTTGATGTTTGATAGTAACACTCACTGGGTGGATCTCAAGTTCCTTTGAGCAAAAAGCGCTGATTCATTATCCGTGACCGTGCCAAGTTACAGCTTATCTGGTTTCCCTTTTCTTTGAACATTGCTATGAAATGTGCTTTTAAAATTGTTATGGATTGTATGCAGCTAAGACGTTTTAGAAACAGATTCTTATTCTTCTTCTTCTTCTTCTTCTTCGCTTCCTTCTTTGTCGAATACCCAGGCAACAACTCTGCGGGTCCTAACAAATGCCACACATCGTGCAAATCCAGCATAACTCAGTCAAGGGTCCAGGGCCCTGTGCTAAAATTAGCACTCCCTTTCCTTTTACCAAGTCCACGTGTGGTCAGTTCCTGCGATAATTAGCACTAGCTGGCCCCAGCTGGGCTGGGATGGAATAGATAGCAGCTGGGAGCAGGTGAAAGTGAGGGAAACAACTGAGAGCTGTGGCCGTGGCTTGTGAAAGAGCCTGCAGGGGTTCAAAAAGCTTGTCCCTCATCGACAGGTCAATTGGCCAGATCTCGGTCCTTAGGTTTGGTGTGTTGGACAGGTCTGGAGGAAGTGTTCCACTGTCATGGGAGAAGTGCTGCTGATGCATGCTCAGAATCACCAACGGGGAACTTGCTAAACATGTGATGTCTGAATCTGCAGTGTCCAGTCCTCAGCCTCACAATAACTATTTGGTCTTTTCTGGGCAGGATTTAGTAGTTATCCTTGCTGTTGAAGTTAGAGTGCATGCTGAAGCCATCTTCTCTTTTGCTTTTCCTTCACTATTGTCTTTGCCTCTTCATACATCACTTCCTGCTCCTCTTGAGGCATCTGACTTTCTATCTTCGCCAGTAGGTCAGCTTCCTAGTTCCGGTAGATACTGCAGTGTGAAGGAAGCCACTGGATGACTGTATGCTCAGTGGACTGCTGCAGAGCAACAAGAGCAGAAGAAAGGGTGTTAAGTTCCTTGTTCTGTGAGTTATATATGGCCTGAAGCACAGACAGTGCGTGTGAGAAGATGACAACTCGGTTGGTGCAGAGTGTATTGGCTGCTGTTAACAGTGGATCTGGCTTCAGCCCTGAAGTTTGTTGTGAACTTTCCAGATGGTAATGATTGGCAAATTTCTGTGCTATCTTTCCAACGATTAAACAATATTTAACTAGATCATTTATATGACTCTCCCCCACGCAATTAGTTGCATTGCACTGTAGGTGAATGTCTAGTCATTAACATGTTTTTAATCTGCAATTTTTTTAAAAGGCTATTCAATACAGAAAGCTGAATGAAAATTGTACATTTCTATGAAAAGCTACTGCAACTTGAGACACTAGATTCCATGAAACAAGGAAACGAGAAACTGATATATTTGTATCCTAGTAGATGGTCAGGATGAAGGCTTGGGCACTGTAAAACACGTTTATAAAGCAAGAGCAAAGAAATCATGCCTGGATACTTCAGAACAAGATAGAAGAAAGCTTTTATTATAATCATAATCTCAAAATCGACAACCTGACCCCCACCTGCCCAAAATGGCTCCTATCGGAAAAGTGGGTCAGGTGCAGAGCGACTCATTTCGTGGTGGATGGTCACATGTTTTGTTTTACTTGCCTTCCACACAGAAACAGTTCTCTCAGGATTTAAAGATTTACACTACATTCTCAGTTTTGAAAAAACGTTTGATTTTGTACACAGAAATATTCTACGACACGGTTTTTTTTAAATCATTGTCGAAGAAAGTTATTGATATGTATCGACAGTATGCTTGCTGCAGTCAAAGCAAAGGTTTGCTGTGGAGGGAAGCTGACAGAAAGTACTGACTAAACAGCCAGCTTGATGCAAGGTATAACCGTTGCTTATTTCCCCGGTGGGTGGCGACATTCCTTCAGCTGAACGTTGATACATACAAAAAAGTAATATTGCAATAGTTTCTTAGGGCAAGGCGAGGAAAGGCAAAGCAAGGCAAAGTTTATTTCAAAACCCCATTAGAGGAACATCAAAGAATTACACGGTGCATGGAATGACTCAAAACACAACACACAGTCAGAACTTTGATAACAATTCAACAACAGTCATTAAAGTTGTCACTACAGCAGTATGATTAATACGGCAACAGGCAACTAACGTTTCGGTAAAATGAACACAAACACCTTAAGTGTGATTACCATTACAGCAGGCATTCTCTCCTAGTCACAAGACTGAGCAAAGCCACAACCTTTTTTGTTATTATTGTGAGAAAATTAACTGTATGAGAAAATAGGCGTTGATTTTTTTTAAAATAAAAGCAGAGTTGATAAATACATGTAACTCCCACTGTGTTGCTTGAATCGAATGATTTGTGAATCTGATAATTGTGGTCTTGCATTATTGAGACAACAGGGTCATCATCATCATCATCATCAGTCCCGTGACCTTGGCGGTCGTGGAGGAGACACGAAAGACGATGCCGTGGTAAGCCTCCTCCATCCAACTCGGTCCTTGGCTCTGCGCAGTAGTGCCGAGTCATTCATCCTGGTCCATTCTCTGATGTTGTCCATCCATGACTTGTTCTGTCTTCCCCTCCTTCTGCCACCTTCGAGTGTTCCCTGCAGTACTGTTTTTGGCAGAGTGTTGTGGCGGGTGACGATGGCCGAACCATGTCAGCTTTTTTTCTTGACGATGGTGAGAAGGGGTTCCTGTGGACCTGCCAGCCGTGTTATTTGACTCTTGACAAATTCATTGGTCTTTCGTTCTCTCCAGGATATGCCCAGCAGTTTTCTATGGCATTTTGTTTCAAATGACTGGATTCGCTTTGCTGTTTCAGCAGTCAATGTCCAGGTTTCACTTCCGTACAGCAGGATAGTCTGAATTAGGGCTTTGTAGAGCTTTAGTTTGATTGGGAAACTGATCTCTTTACTTTTCTATATGGTGGTGAGTTTTGTCATGGAAGATGTTGCCATGGCTAGTCTGACTTTGATTTCTGTCGTCGATCGCCCGTCCTTTGTGAGTGTAGCGCCAAGGTATTTAAAAGCGTTACCTCCTCCAGTTGCTGGCCGTTCATGTAAATTTTAGCAGTGGCGTTGCTCGTGCTGTTCACAAGTACTTTACTTTTCTCCGAGCTCACCTCCATCCCATTATGCTCTAGCTCTGTTCTCAAGTCTGGTCGTAAGATCTTGCAGCTCTGTGTTACTTCCGCCCATGAGGTCAATGTCATCGGCAAACCGCAAGTTGTTGAGGCGTCTGCCGCCAATGGAGATGGTAGAGTGGAAGTCATGGAGGGTCTCTCTCATAATGTTTTCCAAGAACAGATTAAACAGGGCTGGAGATAACAGGCGTCTTTGTCGAACCCCAACTGTGGTTTTGAAGTAGTCTCCGACCTGATTGTTCAGGACTGCACTGCTTGCGGTGTTGTATAGTGCTTGAATGGTTTGCACTAGTCCTTCTTCAATGCCAAACATTCTGAGGACCTGCCACAGGCCTTCGTGCCACAGCTCGGTCGAAAGCCTTCTTGAAGTCGATGAAGTGTGGAACGTCTCTCTGATGTTGAAGACTTTTTTCCATCAGATGTGGCAGTTAAAAATCTGTTCGATTGTGCTCCTGCTGCCCTGAACCCAGCTTGTTCCTCTGCAAGGTGTTCTTCTGCCTCTTTCTTGAGTCGATTCAAAATAACTTTGAGCATGATCTTGCTGGCGTGGCTGATGAGGCTGATTGTTCATAGTTTTTGGCATTTGGCGTAAATTCCCCTTTTTGGGCAGGGGTATGATGAGTGATTGTGTCCATTCTGTTGGCCACTGTTTTGTCTCCCAAATCTTCTGACAGATAGCTGAACATGTGTGATGACTGTTTCGCCACCATGCTTGAGCAGCTCTGCTGGTATGTTTGTCTGCTCCTGGGGACTTTCCTACTGGTAAACTGCGAATGGCTTCTTCCACTTCTTCCCTCAGTATAGGTAATGGCGAGGGTACTCTTGATGTTGCTGCTTCCTCTTCTATTACGCTTTTGTCAGGTTGGATTGGGTAGTTGTATAGTTCTTGACAATACTCAGACCACCTGTTCAATGCAGCTGAGCTTTCTGTGAGGAGGTTTCTGGAGCTGTCTTCAATGACATGATGATTTGGTATCTGAAGTGGTTTTGTGAGTTTCTTCAGGGTGTCGTATGCCTTTTACTGTTGCCCACTTTCATGCTTTTTTTTTATCTCATCACATTGATCACTGATCCACTTCTCTCTGGCCTTTAACATTGACTTCTTCACAGAGATGTTGGCCTCCCGGTATTCTTTAGGGTTGGAAGACCTGGTTGGTTACAGTGCTCTTCTTGTATCACAGAGGTCCAAAATGTCATTGGTATGTCCATGGCTGGTGTTTATTCCTCTGACGACCGAGTACCTCCTCTGCTGTTTCTCGGACTGCCTCATTAAAGTTGTTGGTGAGGTCATTGATGTCATTGTCAGGAGGGTTAATACCGCAAAACGTCCGCCAAGCTTAGCTTGGAAGATCTCCTCGACATCTGGATCTTTCAGTTTGTCCACGTCAAATTTGATACGTGGGTTTGCAGACTGTTTTGTTTTTCTCAGCTTCATTTTGAATACCAGCAGCACAAGGTCGTGGTCGCTGCCTATGTCATCTCCAGGGTAGGGTAGTTCTTGTTCTGGCTCTGTTGATGCTGGATTTGAAGCGCCGCGGTGTTAAGATAAAATCTATTTGTTATGGATCTTGCGTTTGGCGCATGCCAGGTTGTCCTCTTGACTGCTTGTGGGGATAAGGGTATTGGCAATGGTAAGTCTGTGGGTGCAGGCAAAACTCCAGCAGACGTAGTCCCCTGATCGCTGGTCTCTCCAGTTCCAAACTGACCAACTGTTCCGGCCCATTGGTTGTAAGAGTCAGGACCTACTTTGGCGTTAAAGTCCCCTTGAATGATGATGATGTCTTCTGGGTATATTCATAATGGTCTCTTCAAGATCTTCGTAAAATTCTTCTACTTCTTCATCTGCATGGTCAGATGATGGTGCATAGATTTGTATGATGGTGATGTTCTTGGGCTTGGCCGACACCCGGATAGCTGATAATCCTGCTGAAGCCGGTGTACGCTGATAATGCCACCCCACTACTTCCTTTCTGACAATAAATGCCACTCCATGTTGGTGATGTTTCTCTTGACCACTGTACCAGATCTTGTTGCCTTCATCAGTCATTGTCTCACCAAATCCTGTCCATCTCACTTCTCCTAGTCCAATAATGTCCCATTTATAGCGGCTAAGCTCATACTCAGTTCTTTGATTTTTCCGCAACTGATAGAGTGTACGGACGTTCCATGTACCAATGGTGATCTGTTCTCTAGGGAGCTTAAGTAATGTTTTAACTCAGTAGCTGACTTGTCACTTCCACCCTGGTGTTGATCAATGGAAAGCGCGGTCGTGGTAACCCGGCCTCGACCGGATCGGTCGAGATCGGTATGATATTGGCTTTGCATTTGTCTTTCATGTCTTTTCTGTGGGCTTAGGAAATTCCTTGGTGGCGCCAATCTCCTCTCCAAGTCTCCAGCTGTTGATTATGAATTGTTAAAAATCTCTTGCTTTAAAGAGGCTCTTTGGAGAAACTAATCTCTCCCTAGACGTATCTGTAGTATGAGAATCGTAATGTACCCTACTTTTTCCTCTTTTTGCATCATGTCTTTAAGCAGAATTAAATCAGCAGTCTCAAAAAAGCTGGTTATTATGTTTTGTGTGTGTGTTGTGTGTGTGTGTGTGTGTGCTGAGCTTTGTTGTGTGGTGATTGTGTGTGATTTATATTATTCTGGAATGATGTCAGCAAACCGTTTGGTGTATAAGCTTCTCACCATTCTTTTCAATGCTAAGGGCCAACTCAACTCTCTCCCTCTCTCTCACTCTCTCTCCTCCACCACCACTCTCTCACCACACACACACACACACACACACACACAACACACACACACACACACTTTCTTGCATTCATTATAATCATATGTATTACATTATGATGAAAAAGAAACAAAGACACGGAATTTACAATGTGTTTTAATGACCATATAAGAATGGAAGATGACCAGACACAGAGGCTATGCAGATAATCAGACATGTAAAGCACCAATGCACAGTGAAGAACAACAGGACCACAGGCCACTGTCAGGACACGCTCTCAACAGTCAAGACTCAATACTCAGGACTCAAGAGTCAATACTCAAGACTCAATACTCAAGAGTCAAGACTCAATACCCAAGACTCAATACTCAAGAGTCGAGTCTCAATACTCAAGAGGAAGACTCAATACGCAAGACTCGAGTCTCAATACTCAAGAGTCAAGACTCAACACTCAAGTCTCAATACTCAAGACTCAACATTCAAGTCCAATACTAAGACTCAAGACTCAACACTCAGTCTCAATACTCAAGACAAGCTCAATACTCAAGAGTCGAGACTCGATGAATACATGAAACTCTGAGGTTTATACACGGCTACAAACAACTATACAAAGATTCACACTCTTATCACCAACCATGAATACAAAGATGAAAATCACAGATCATAACTTTACAAAAATATGTACATAGACACGATTTCCTTAAATGGACAACTGATATCAAGACGATTTCAATTTCTTTGAAAGTCAATACCTAGCCTTTTTTTGTTATCATCTGAACTAACACCATTAATTAAATCAAAAGAATAACAAAAGACAAGCTATCAGATTCGATTTAAGAACACTTGTTATAGCACAGTTAAACTTTGCTTACTTCGGCTCCCTACGACCTAGGTAGACCCTTTACCTTATACCTTTGCTTACTTTCAAAAGCATAATGAAGAGTATGTGAAACTGCACGGTAACCCTTTTTGTTCAGTTGATGTCTGAAACAATTGTCGATACATCGTGGATTACACCTTCAATATAATGTTTTCCTTCTTGTAAACATTATCAAACTTTATTTGGGGGAATGAAGATGTATAACCTATTCGTTAAATATCAGTGTAATTCATCATGTTACTGGCACAGTCAATATGACATTTTGGCGTGCGCATGTGTGTGTGTGTGTGTGCGTGTACAAGCTACAAGCTACCTTTTAATATTCTTATTTGGGTTCTTAAGCTCCTGAAATCAAGTGAAGGGATAAACAAGCTCCTTTCCTGAAGTATCAAAATAAGTACCAGCTTCTTAAAACGCCCCCACCACCACCCGGGTTATCACTTTGCGCTCACGATTTGACCACTGGAGATGGAGTCTTTGCTACCTGTTTTTGGGCGTTGTGGGTCTGCTAGAATTGCGATACCATTGCTGAAATGGCTGTCCAGGCATGAAACACTTGAACAACGAAACTTAACCACAGAAAAAAATGACTGTTTTGGAGTAAATTTTGTCGACAATAAAGAAATAGACAAGAAACTACTAAAAAACAAAGTTTAGAAAACACATTTTAACAACAAATGACCATAGTTGTAAAAGTGTAAGTCACACAGAGAAATCAAAATTGCAATAATACTACTTGATTTAGTTTGAAAAAATACACACACATTGAATAATGGACATGTGTGATAATAATAGTAATAATAATAATAATAATAATAAACTGTTTCAATACCATTACCATTTTCAAAAAAGACAAATTGTTTCATGAACAGCACAATAATAGCATGTCATTGTTCAGAATCGTCTGGTGCGAAAAAAAATTGTAACACTTAAACAACAGGTAACAAACTTTGCAGGTAAGAGTAACATCTTAGGGGAAAAGAGTAATCTTATTTGAAAAAACGTCAACCAAAAATAGAGAATTCCTCATCCGATAAGAATATTATGAATGATTTGGGGACAACATCTATATCTAAAATCAGTCATTACCGAGACACCTTCCATAACAGCTAAATGTATCGGCATTTTTTTCAAAACCATACCATGCAAAAACCATGTTAAATTCCTAAACTTTGTTGTGTGTTAAAAGCATGCAGGCCTTTCATGTTCACCTCCAAGTTTCTTCCAGAAAATAGTACTGACCTTGGAAAAGTCTACTGCCTTTATTCTACTTGGCTGTGAGCAACAGTAATCACATTTAAAGGAGTCTGAAAACACGAATCTTGGATGGGGGGGGGGGGGGGTGTTATTGCTTAGACGTATTTTATCATTAGTGTGAGCACACTATGCCTAGGTGTAAGATCCATGTTATGGTTGTTTAAGAAGTTATGCGTTTTTATGTGCAAACATGTTATCCTTTTTCAAAAGAAAAATACGTTTAAATCATTTCTTTTACTCTTGAGATTTGACTGTGTACGTTGTTTTTCAAAGCCACGGGAACACAATCAAATACACCGACCAAAGTGAAAGAGAACAGGTACACAAGTGGGTGTACACAGCTGTCCAGAGCGTGGTTTCCTCAGTGCTGCAGTCAGTCACAAGTCCTATGTACAAATGGAAGCTTCTGGTGGACTTCAATAAGGAGTGACTTTTCTGTACAAGAAGGCTAGGGAATACATGTTTGCAGACTTTGACCAAAATAAACAAACAGGAAACTCTCTCCTCTCTCTCTCTCTCTATCTCTCTCTCTCTCTCTCTCTCTCACACACACACACACACACCACACACACTAAAAAGAAAAAAGAGCCAAACATACCAAAACGTATGTCTTCCACATGTCCATCCACACATCCCGGTGACGGCAGTTTCGCACAAACCGCGCACTTTGACCTGCATGTCGCTTCACACAGTAAATTCCACCAGCACTTTTTGTCATGTAATAAATATGGCCTAATAATCAACAGCAACGAAACATATAATGTTACCAATGCGAAGAAATACAAATGTACAATGATAAAATATTCTATCACAGTTGCAGAGTTTTTGAAAGACGAGATTAGAGCGGATATGGACCCAAACAAACAGTCCTCACAATATCGTAAAATAGTTCGTAGATTGCCAAACAATGCAGAACGATTTGTTGTCGGGGATGTTTTCTGCTCTCTGCAGGTCTTAACTATGTGCTTTGAGGCGACTCGTGGCTTTAAACAAGCCCTTCAACAGGACAATGGAAATGATACAATGTAATGTGTACAGTTGCAGGCACAAGTGCTCTCAAAAATGAGACAAACGTGACCAAGGCACTCAACGATGCTTTTAAAAACCCACACACGACAAAATTGACAGAGATTGTTTTCAAGTGCTAATTAGAAGAAAGGACAGGAAATTCTGAGCTACATGAAATAGAAAAGTGTTGCTATTGGGCGTTCCCCTGCTTAACACAGTGGGAGTCTGCCAAAATATGTACTCTTTTTCAAGAATATGAACTCTTTTTACATATTTTTCTGTTGAGCTAGGTGGCGCTAAATACAAGATGGCGCAAAACGTTTTTGTTTCAGATATTTATTTCGGTTACCAATCTTGAATGAAATTAGTAATGCAATGAATGCGAACATGTTTTTTCTTTACAAAAGTAAAAAAAGTTGAAA
>CM054141.1:71417351-71467351 GCA_028751875.1 Rapana venosa
CCTTTTTGAATTAAACGGTTGGTTTGTTTTTGAGCATGTGTAGGACCAGTTTGTAGGGTTTGGGAGTTTTTTCCAAAATGATTGCAGCCCAAAAAAAACAATGTACGATTTTTCCCAAATAAAAAAAACTGCGCATGTAAAAATTTTTTTTAACCCCAGGGACTTTCGAAAAGTAGGGTTTTTTTTGTTCTGTTTGAAGATAATTCACTTCCTTATGATGTTTTTATTTGATGCAAAATGAATGGTGTTTTTTCTGAGGGATTTTTATGTCACTAAACATCCTGTTTTTTTGGGAGAAAACGGGGGACGTGTAAGTGCGAAAGGGAACAGGCAAGGAGGGACAAAGCAGAGGAAAGACCACCCCACTGATGGCTTCTGAAGCTGTAGTCTGCTGCACAGCTTCCCAAAACCTTGGGGGAAAACTTTTTGGGGGAAACATTTTGGTTTTCGTTTCTACTTTGAAAAAATTTATTTCAGAATAAAAATTGTCATCACTCTGGGAAATTAAGTGGATTCAGAAATAGATAACAAAGAAATTTTTCTTTACTTTTAAATTAAATTAAAATAAGGCAGTAACTTGCAAATTAGTAGGTGAAAAAGCCCAAAGACACAAGTTAAAGGTACATATCGTTTTGTAATTTTAAAACCAATTCGCAAATAAAGGGGGGATGATCCCCCAAACAAAAAAAAGGTCCCTTTAGCTTTTAAAAATAGAAAGAAAATCATAACCCTTTGGTTTTTTAAGATAGGGAGTATTCGGTATTTTTAATTTGGGAAAAATATAAAACAATTAATGTTTAAAGTGTATAAAACCCCTTTTCCTTTTAAATTTATCCCTTTCAAACCTTTGTTTGAAAGAGTTGGAGGCAAGGGTGACCCAGAGGTGTGAATTTGCCAGTGCAGACGTTAGATGCCCGTAGTGGATGGTGACTATTTTTCTGTTAAAAGGGTCTGGGTGGTGAACTTTTAACCTCCCCAGCAAAATTCATAAATGGCTGTAAAAAAATTTTCCCTTAAAAGGATTCGCTTCAGAAAGAAGGGACCGTGATGGGTTGTTTTTTGCTGAGCCGTTTTTACGTGGGTTGCCTACTAAAAAGGGTCTCTTACTTTAAGGTAAAAAGGGGGCTATTAAAAAAGACTTCCTTTTGTTACAAAGTTGTTATAACAAAAAGATCGTCTGCCCTGATTTTTATCCAAATTCCCCCTGTCTTCATTACTATGCCCCAAAGCTGATATTTTTTTGCTGCTTTTTTGCTAGCTTCACATGCTCAGACTTTCCCATCAACATTTTTTTTTGGGGTGAAAATGTCACAAGCAGCGGGGTATTTCGTGGCGGCACTGGTGTTTCATCACCCAGTGTCGTTAGAGGTTTCCCCCCGTCCGAACACCTGGGTGACTTTAGCGATCGCCTGAAAGTGTTCGTTTACCTGACCCCCACCCCTTTTTGGAAGTGGACGAGGCGCGCCAGCCCTTCAGTTGGCCCCCAAGTTAAGTTTTCTGGGAGTCCTGCTTGGGTTTGGCAAAGAACTCTAGAACTATTCCTGATGGGAGCGTGAAAAGCTGCCTTTGCTGTCGTTTTACCCCGATGTAATATGGGGCAAGCCTACAGTGTTGTGCCTAAAGGGGCTGACAACCTCCGTGTGCAAAAGGGTTCTCCACACGAGGGTTAACCGGGTGGGACGTGTCTGTCAACATTCCCCACATCTTTAGCTTTGTTGTCCTTGGACTATGACTTCCTTCGACGAAAATTTGCCCCTCACTTTTTTTGACACCTAGAATTTCCTTTGCAAACACTTTTCCCCCTTTATTTTTTTTTCCCCTTTTAAAAGGGGTTGGGCTGGGTTTTTTCCCCCCTCGGGGTTCCCAATAAACAAAAAATTTTTCTCCAAAGTAGTTCGCTTCAGTGGGGAATTGGGGGGATCTTTTTACGGGGTTCAAACTTACCATTTTCCCTTTTACTTAATTAAAAGGGTTTATTCCAATTTTATTCCCTTTTTTAAAAAGTTTTCACCAAGACCATGCTCCGGGGGTTTGATAAAATCCCCTGTTTTGCCCTTCGTACCTCAATTTTTGGTGTTTTTTTTGCCCGCCAGTTTTTAACAATTTTCCTTTTTTGGGGGGTGCCCCTTCAAACTTTGGGTTTTCCATGGCCATGGTTTTCCCCCCCTTCTTTCAACCCCCGGGCCAACCCCAAAGGGGGATTTCCGGGTTCCCAAAGTTTCTTTCCTTTCCCCCTTCCCCCCTTTCTAAGGGGAGAGGGCCGGCCCTTTTTGGGCCACCTTGTTTTTTCCTGGGAAATTTCCCCGGCTTTTAAAGAAAGAAATTTTGGAAAATTTTCTGTCCTTTCCACAACCCCTTCTGCCGTTTTTGTCCCCCGGGGGATAAAATTTGGGCCCCAAAAGAAAGGGTTTTGGCCCAAGGGAAAATAACCCTGCCACTGTTTGCCTTCTCCACGCCAATTCCAAATTACATTCGGAACTTCCCTACACCCTTGATTCTGTTTCCGGCTTGATTGTACTTTTTTGTTCAAAAATTTCCCCAAATCACTTTTTTGGCATGGTGTTTTTTTGGGACAAAAGAAAACCCTTAGTAGTTTCACTCATGGGGGGGATTTAAGGGGTTCCCTTTTAAAAAAACGTTTTCTTTATCCTGGCTTAAAAAATTACCAAGTTTTTTCTGTTTCCCCTTTCCATGAACAATTGGAAAGAAATGTTGCCTTTTAAAATTGGGTTTTTTTTGGAGTAAGGGGAGAAAAGGATTTTTGAAAACGTTTTTTCCCTTTTCCTTTTTTCTTCCTTCCCTTTTTTCCCGGAATCCCAGGGCCAACCCCGGGGGTTCCCAACTCCCACCCCCCTAAAAACCAGCAAAACTCTTTTTTGGGAGGCCCTGTGCCTGAAAAATTAGCATTAAAAAAGGGGTTTCCTTTTAAACCCAATTTTCCAAATTTGGTGGTAGTTCCCGATTTTAAGGGAAAAAATGCGGGCCCCCAGTTTGGGGTTTTTTGGGTGGTTTGAAATTTGGGACCCCAATTAAAATTGGAAAAAACTTGAGGTTTTTGGCCTTTTTGGTTGGGAAAGACCTTTTGGCAGGGGTTCAAAACCCCCTTTGTTTTAAAGAAAATCAATTGGCCAATTCCTTGGCCAAAACCTTTAATTTGGTGGTTGGAAAATTTTTAGGGTTTTCCATTTCTGGGAAATTGCTTGATTTTGTTTTAAAAATTTTAAGGGGAACTAGGTTTAAAAAAATTTTATTCTTTTTTTTCTTTTTTTGTTCCTTCCCTTCCCAAAAACCCTTTTGGGGTTTTTCGGGGCCAAATTAAATTTTTTAAACCTCTTTAAGGGGAAAGGGTTGTTGCTAAACCCATTTTCCTTTTTTCTTTTTCCCCCACTTTTTTTCCTTTTGCCCTTTTTAACATTTCCGGGCCCCCTTGGGCTTGGGTTTTTAAAATTACCCCAGTGGGAGCTTTAATTGGGGAAAAACCGGGGCTTTTGGTGGGGGGGGGGGCCCCTGGGGGTTGAAAAGGGGCCTGCAGCGGCAAAAGACCCCAAAAAAAAGGGTTTTAAGTTCCTTGTTTTTGGTTTAAGGCCGGGAAAGGCCCCCGGGGGAAAGTGGCGATGGGGAAAAATCCCCAACCCGGGGTTGGCAAAGTGTTTGGCTGTTTTAAACCCTTGGAAAAATTTTTTGGTTTTTTCCCCCGGGGAAGGGTTTGTTGTTAATTTTCCGGGGTTTAAGGGGGCAAATTTCCCTTTTCTTTTCCAAACTTTTTCTTTTTTAAATAAATCATTTTTGCCCTCTTACCCACGAATTTTTTCTTGCCTGTGGGTGGTTTATTTTCAATTAAACAGGGGGGGGAAAACTGAATTTTTTAAAAAGGGTATTCAAACAAAAGCGAAAAAATTTTTTACCTTTTTCTTGAAAAAGGCCGGGCAAGAAACTTTGGGAAGAAAAACTGGTTTTGAAACGGAAAAGAAAAAAACGGGTTTATAATTTGAAATTTTTTAGATGGAGGAGGGAAACTGGGGCATTTTTTAAAAAAACTTTTTAAACAAGACAAAAGAAATTTTTTCAGCCTGGGGAATTTTAGAACATTAGAAATTTTTTTTTAAATTACCCTTTTTTTAAAATTTTCAAAACGAAATTGAATGAAAAATTTGTTTTTCCTAGGGGAAAAAGTTAAATTGAGACGACCCCAAAAAACCGTGGTGAGTGCAATTTTTGTTTACCTTGTTCCCAAAACCAGAAAACCATTTTATAAAAAGGAAAAAATTTTACCCCATTTTTCAGGAAAAAAGTTTTATTTTTAACAAAAAAAACAAAACCTACCCCCATTTTTAAAATTTGCCCCAAGGGGAAAGGGGTTATTTTTTCCCCCAATATTTTTTTCCCCTAAATTAAAAAACAAAATTTCCTTAAACCCCCTCAAAAAACCCCTAAAAACCCCCATTTAAATCAAAACCCCCTTTTCCCAAAATTTCCCCTTTAAAAACCCATTCCCTTCCCTAACTTAATACATTCCAAAAAATAAATTTTCCAAAAATTTTCCCTTACAAAAACAACCAAAAAACAAATTTTTATTTAAAAAAACCCCTTAAACCCCCCCCCCAAAAATTTCCCGGGTCTTTTAAGCCCACAAAAACCCCAACAAAACCCCCTAACTTTTAAAAAAACCCCCCCAACCTTAAATTTAAACCTCCCCCCCCCATAATAAATACCCCAACCCCCCAAAACCCAAAACCCCCCCAAAAATAACCCCCCTTTTCCCCCCCCCCCATTAAACTTCCCCCCCCCCCCCCAAATTTAAAAAATCCCCCCCCCCAAAAACCCCCCCCCCTTTTTTTAAAAATAAAAAAAATCCCCCCAAATAAAATTTAACTTAAAATTTTTTTTAAAACCCCCAAAACAATTATAAATAAAATTAACCCCAACTTCTTTTTAAACAAAAATTTTAAATCCATAAATTTTTTAACCCATTTTAAACAACCCATTCATCAACCTTCTTTTTCCCCCCTACCCTTTCCTGGGGGGAACCCGAAAACCTTAACCTTTCCCACCCCAAACCTCCTCCCCCTTTTTTTCTATCCCTTATCCTGGCCCCTTTCCCCCTCTATGTTTTCCATCCATGACTGTTACGTCTTTCCCCTTTTTCCCTTTCCCCCCTTTCCCCGAGATTTCCCCCTTTCCCAGTACATTTTTTTGGCGGTTTTTGTGGCGGGGACATGGCCCAAAAACCCCATGTCAGTTTTTTTTTTCTTGGGACGATGGTGAAAGGGGTTTCCCCGGGCCCCTTCCCCAAGCCTTTTGTTATTTAAATTTCTTGACAAATTCGGGGGATTTTCCGTTTCCCCGGGAAATGCCCACCTTTTTTTCTAGGGCTTTTTGTTTCAAATAAATGGATTCGCTTTGCTTTTTCAGAAAAGGAATATGGTAGGGTTTCACTTCCGTACAGAAAGGATAGTCTGAATTAGGGCTTTGTAGGGGTTTTTGTTTGTTTGGGGAAACTGATCTTTTTTACTTTTCCATTTTGGTTTGGGGTTTTTTTGTCCAGGGAAAAAGGTTCCCCATGGCTAGTCTGACTTTGATTTCTGTCGTCGATCGCCCGTCCTTTGGAGTGTAGCGCCAAGGTTTTAAAAAAGCGTTACTTCCTCCATTTGCTGGCCGTTCTTTGGAAATTTTTAGCAGGGGCTTTTGTTTCGGCTGTTCAAAAGTATTTTAATTTTCCCCCGACTCACCCCCCACCCCATTATGCTCACTCTTTTTCCCTAAAGTCTGGTCGTAAGTTTCTTGCAGTCTTTTTTTTTCCGCCCTGAGGTCAATGTCATGGGAAAACCCGCAAGTTGTTGAGGCGTCTGCCGCCAATGGAGAGGGTAGAGGGGGAAGTCATGGAGGGTCTCTCTCAAAAGGTTTTCCAAAAAAATTTTAAACAGGGCTGGGAAAACGGGGCGTCTTGTCGGACCCCAACTGTGGTTTTTGAATTAGTCTCCGACCTATTTTTTCAGAAGGCCCACTGCTTGAGGTTTTTGTTTGTGCTTAAAGGGTTTGCACTAGTCCTTCTTCAATCCCAAAAACATTCTGAGGCCCCTGCCACAGGCCTTCGTGCCACACTCGGTCGGAAAACCCTTTCTTGAAGTCGTTGAAGCTGTGGAACGGGTCTTTTCTGGGGTTGAAAAATTTTTTCCATTTTGTTGTGGCAGTTAAAAATCTGTTCGATTGTGCTACTGTCTGCCCTGAAAAAGCTTTTTTCCCTCCCCAAGGTGCCCTCTGCCTCTTCTTGAGTCGTTTCAAAAAAATTTTTGGCCCATGATCTTGCTGGCGTGGCTGTTGAGGCTGATTTTTTTATATTTTTGGTTTGGGGCCAAAAATTTCCCCCTTTTTTGGGACGGGGGTTTATGAGGTGTTTGTGCCCAAATTCTTTTGGCCCTTTTTTTGCTCCCAAATCTTCTGCATTTCTTTTAACTTGTGTGTTTGCTGTTTCCCCACCTTGCTTGACAGCCTGTTTGGTTTTGTTGTCGCCCCGGGGGATTTTTCCTAGGGGAAAGCTGCGAATGGCTTTTTCCCAAATTCTTCCCTCAGAAAGGGTTAAGGGCGAGGGTTTTCTCTTGTTGTTGTTTGTTTCCTTTTCCCTTTTTCCTTTTTGTCAGGTTGGTTTGGGGGGTATTTTGTAAGTTCCTTGATTTTTACTAAACCCACCTTTTTCAATGAAAGCAGTTTTTGGGAGGGGTTTTGGAGCTTTTCAATAAATTTGATTTTTGGGTTTTGAATTTGGTTTTTGTGATTTTTCTTGGGGGTGTCGTATCCCTTTTTTTATGTTGCCCACTTTAAATGTTTTTTTTTTTATCCCCATCACAATGTACACTAACCCACTTCTTTTGGGCCTTTAACTTTGACTTTTCACAAGATTTTTGGCCCCCCGGGGTATTCTTTGGGGTTTTGGAAAAACCGGGTTTGGGTTTTCCCAGTGCTTTTCCCTTGTATCCAGGGGCCAAAAATGTCATTGGTATTTCCATGGTTGGTTTTATTTTCCCCTTGACGCCCGATACCTTTTCTGCTTTTTCCCGGGGGAACCCCTCTTTAAAGTTGTTGGTGGGGTCTTGATGTCATTGTCCAGGGGGGTTAAATCCCCGCAAAACGTCCCCCAAGCTTGGGCTTGGAAGTTTCTCCTCGACATCTGGATTTTTTTCATTTTTGCCCAAACGTAAAAATTTGATAGGGGGGTTTTGCAGGCTTTTTTGTTTTTCTTCAGTTTTCATTTTAAAATCCCCAAACACAAGGCGGGGTTCGCCCCCTATGTCAGCCCCGGGGGTAGGGTTCTTGTTCGGGCTCTTTTTTGATGCTGGTTTTGAAGCCCCGGGGTTTTAAAGATAAAATCTATTTGGGTTAGGGATCTTCCCTTTTTGGGGCGCATCCCGGGTTTCCTCCTTGACTGTTGGGGGGATGGGGGTTTATTTGCAAGGGGTAAGTTTGGGGGTGAGGCAAACTCCAGAGACTTTGTCCCCCTGTCGCGGTTTTTTCCAGCCCAAAACTGACCAACTTTTCCGGCCCATTGGTTGTAAGAGTCAGGACCAAATTTTGGCTTTTTTAAGCCCCCTTGAAAATGATGATGTTCTTTTTTTGGGTAAAAATTCTTAATGGTCTCTTCTATTCTTCTTTAAAATTCTTTACTTTTCCTGAAAGGTCAGTTTGGAGGGGTGCATGGGTTTTATGGGTGATGTTTTTTTGGGGGGCCAAACCCCGGGATACTGTTTAACCCTCCCGGGAAACCCCGGGGTGAAAACAGCTGATAAGCACCCCACTATTTCCTTCTGAAAAATAAAGGGGCCACCCCATTTTGGGTGATTTTTTCTCTTGCCCCTGAAACCAGATCTTTTTTGCTTAAATCCCCTTTGGGTCTCCCAAAATCCTGTCCAGCCCCACTTCTCCTATCCAAAAATGCCCCAAATTTATTGGGGCCTAAGCTCATACCCAATTTTTCTTTGTTTTTCCGCTCTGTTTAGATTTGGTCGGCTTTCAGTACCAATGGTGATCTGTTCTTGGGGATTTTTAAGGGAATGTTTTAATTCCAGAAAGCTGCCCCTTCCCTTCCCCCTTGGTTTTGATAAGGGGAAAGCGCGGTCGTTTGGTCCCCGGGGGGCCTCGCCCGGATCGGTCGAGGAAAGGGTAGATTTTTGCTTTGCATTTGTCTTTCCTGTTTTTTTCTTGGGCTTGGGAAAATTCCCTTTGGGTGGCGCCAATCCCCTTTCCCCAAAGTCTCCACTGTTGTTTTTGAATTTTTAAAAACTCCTTGCTTTAAAGAAGCTCTTGGGAAAAACAAATTCTCTCCCTAGACGATCTGAAAAGTATGGGGAGTCGGGATGTCCCCCCTCCCTTTTTCCTTTTTTGGGCTCTTTGTCTTTTACAAAAAATTAAATCACATCTTTTTAAAAGTGGGGTTTTTTGTTAAGTGTGTGGGGTGTGTGTGTTTTGTGTGTGTGTGTGTGTGTGTTGTGTGTGTGTGTGTGTGTGTGTGGGTGGTGTTGTGTGTGTGTGTGGTGAGCTTGTTGTGGGTGTTTGGGTGATATTTATTCTGGAATGATTTCAGAAAACGTTTGGTGAAAAAGTTTCTCACCACTTTTCAATGTTTAAGGGCCAACTAAAATCTCTCCCTCTCTTTCCCCTCTCTCCTCTCTCCACACACCACAAACACACACACACACACACACACACACACAAAACACACAAACACACACAAAAAACACACTTTCTTGCATTCTTTATGGGGCAAAATTTTTACTTTTTGAAAAAAAAGAAACAAAGACAGGGAAAATTTTTAAAAAAGTTTTTTAATGCCCATATAAGGAATGGAAGATGACCAGACACAGGGGCTATGAGAGATAAGACATAAAAAGCACCAATGCACAGGGGAAAAACAACGGGACCACGGGAAAACTGTCGGACCCCTTTCTAAACGCCCAAGGACTCAAAAACCAAGCCCTCAAAGGCCCAAGACCAATACTATCTAAAGGGGACCCCAAGAGTCAAACCAATACTCAAGACTCGAGCTCAACACTAAGGCAGTCTCAATATTTCAATTTTCAAGTCTCAAATAAAAAGATTTCAAGTTTCGTGAATACTGAAACTCTGGGGGTTTCTCACGGCAAAAAAACCCAACTTTGTAAAATTGATTTACCCTTATCCCCCCCCCCTTGTATAAAAGTTTAAAAATTCCAGTCATGAACTTTAAAAAAAAAATGTCATAGACACTTTTTCCCCTTTTTAATGGACAATTTGGGTTTTACAATACTGTTATTTCCAGATTTTTTGAAAGTAAAATCCTACCCTTTTTTTTTTAAATCATCTGAACTAACCCTTTAATTTTAAAATCAAAAAAAAAACAAAAGCAAGCTTTTAATTCGTTTTAAGAACCCTTTTTTTTTATAGGACGATTTAAAAAATTTGCTTACTTTAAAAAAGCCTAAGAAGTTTATGTGAAACTGCAGGGAAACCCCTTTTTAATGTTCTTTGATGTCTGAAACAATTGTCGATAAAATCGTGGATTACACCGTCAAAAAATTTTTTCCCTTCTTTTTAAACTTTTACCCAAAAACTTTTTTTGGGGGGAATAAAAAGGTTTTCCCCCCCAAAAATTCGAAAAATTATCATTTAAATTCATCATGTTACTGGCACGTCAATATGACTTTTTGGGCGTGCGCATGTGTGTGTGTGTGTGTGCGTTTTTCCCAAGCACAAAACCTTTTAATGTTCTTTTTGGGTTCTTAAGCCCCCTGAAATCAAGTGAAGGGATAAACAAGCTCCCTTTTCCCAAATTTTCAAAATAAGGGACCCGTTCTTAAAACGCCCCCACCACCACCCGGGGTTTTCCCCTTTGGGGCTCACGATTTTACCACTGGAAAAATGGAGGCTTTTTCTACCCGTTTTTTGGGGGCTGGGGTCTGTAGGAATTTTCGATTCCATTGCTGAAAGGCTGTCCCGGGTTTTAAAAACTTGAACAACGAAACTTAACCACAGAAAAAAATGGGCCCGTTTTGAGTAACTTTCCTGACAATAAAGAAATAGACCAAAAACTACTTAAAAAAAAAAAGTTTGAAAAACAATTTTTTAAAAACAAATGACCAAGTTTTAAAAGGTTTTAAGTCACACAGAGAAAACAAAAAATTGCAAATTTTAAATACTTGTTTTGTTTTAAAAAATACACAAAAATTTGGGAAAAATGGACATGTGGGGAAATAATAAAAAAATAATAATAATAAATAAATAAAAAAAATAAAAAAAAAATAATAATAAACTGGGTTTTAATACCATTACCCCTTTTTCAAAAAAACAAAATTTTTTCAAGAACGCAAAAATAATTGCATGTCATTGTTCCCGAATCGTCGGTGCGGAAAAAAAATTTTAAAAACTTAAACAACAGGTAACAAAACTTTGCGGAAAAAAGTAACAACTTAGGGGGAAAGGGGTAATCTTATTTGAAAAAACGTCAAACCAAAAAAAGAGAAAACCTCATCCGAAAAAAATTTAAAAAATTTTTTTTGGGGCAAACCCCTATATTAAAATCTTTAAATTTCCGATTAAAAACCCCCCCCCCTTTAAAAGCTTAAAAGTAAACGGCCCTTTTTTTTTAAAACCAAAACCCTTTCAAAAAAACCCTGTTAAAAATTTCCCAAAATTTTTTTGTGTTAAAAACATTGGGAGGCCTTTTATGTTCACCTCCAAATTTCTTCCAAAAAAAAGTTTTGACCTTGGAAAAATCTACTGCCTTTTTTTTCTACTTGGCTGTGAGCAACAGTAATCAAATTTAAAGGGGGTCTGAAAACACGAATCTTTGGGGTTGGGGGGGGGGGGGGGTTTTTTTATTGCTTAGGGCGTATTTTTTCCCTTTTTTTTGAGCACAAATATGCCTAGGTTGTCAAATTTCCAAAAGGTTTTGGTTGTTTTAAAAAGTTTTGCGTTTTTTTTTGTGCAAAACGGGTTTTCCTTTTTTAAAAAAAAAAAATTACTTTTTAAAACATTTCTTTTACTCTTTGGGTTTGCGTGTACCGTTTTTTTTTCAAAGTTTAACCGGGGCACAATCAATACCCCCGACCAAAGTGAAAGAAAAAGGTTCAAAAGTGGGTGTTCACAGTGGGCCAAGCGGGGGTTTTTCCCCAGTGCTGCAGCCCGTCCCCAATCCTAAAGAAAAAATGGAAACTTCTGGGGACTTCAAAAAGGAGTGACTTTTCTTACAAAAAGGCGGGAATACTTTTTTGGGAGACTTTGACCAAATTAAAAAAAAACTAAAAATCTCCTCTCTCTCTCTCTCTTTTCCTCCCTCACTCCCCACAAAACAACACACACAACACTAAAAAAAAAAGAGGGGAAAAATACCAAAACGTATGTCTTCCCCCATGTCCATCCACCCAACCTGACGGCAAATTTCGCAAAACCGCGCACTTTTTACCTGAGGGCGCTTCAACTTGTAAAATTTCCAAAAGCACTTTTTTCATTAATAAATATGGCCTAAAAATCAACACAACGAAACCTTTTAATTTTTTACCAAAAACGAAAAATACAAATTTTTCAAGATAAAATTTTCTATCACAGTTGCAGAGTTTTTGAAAAACGGATTAAGGGATATTTGGAACCCCAAAAAAACATTCCCCCCAATAAACCCTAAAAAAAAATTCCTAGATTGCCAAACAATGCAGAACCCATTTGTTGTCGGGGGATGTTTTTTTGCTCTCTGCAGGTCTTAAATATGTGCTTTGAGGCGACTCGTGGCTTTAAAAAAAGCCCTTTTAACGGGCCCAAGGGGAAAAATTCCCTTGGAATGGGTACAGTTGCAGGCACAAGTGCTCCAAAAAAGAGGGCAAACGTGCCAAGGCACTCAAACGTTTCTTTTTAAAAACCCCAAAAAACGGGCAAAATTGCAGAGAGGTTTTTAATGTAATTAAAAAAAATGGGGCAGGAAATTCTGAGCTACATGGGAAAAGGAAAAAAATTTTCTAAATTTTTCGTTTCCCCCCTCTTAACACATGGGAGTCTGCCCAAAATTTGTCCTCTTTTTTAAGAATAGAAATCTTTTTTTCATATTTTTTTTGTTGAGCTAGGTGGGGCAAATTTCAAAGGGTGGCGCAAAAAAAGTTTTTTTTTCAGATATTTATTTCGGTTTCCCAAACTTGAAAGAAATTAGTTTAAACAATTTAATGCGAACATTTTTTTCTTTACAAAATTTAAAAAAAATTTTAAATCAAAATCAAATTTAAAAAAAAAAAACGAAGTAATTATTTTTTATAAGCAAATATTACGGAATGACAAAACGTTGGTAATATGATGTGGTTTCAAGTCGTTTGGGATGGGTTTTTGCCAAAAGCGATTAAACTGCTTTTAAGCTCTGAAATGTATTTCGGGAAAATAGCGAGATTACAACAGTGTTTGGGCTTTTAAAAGACAAAACAACTGAATGTCTTGTACAATTTAAACTTCCCAGCAAGTTTTTTGCCCTAAAAAGATTGGGTTTTTAAAAAAAGTTTGAAATTTAAACAAATTTGCGAGTGACATTTTTTCCCCCTGCTTACCAATGTTTTTCTTGGGAAAAACCCCACTCCTGAAATCCTAACACCCCTTGTGCTTAAAAGGACCACAAATAAAGGGTGAAGTGACAAGCAGTGAAAATGATTGTCATTTTTATAGTCCTGTTGTGTTGCTGTCGTCGGTTTTCATTATCACATCAATAACAGTGACTTTAGAGATTATTTGAAAATTTAAAAATTGCAAAAAAGTTTTGTTTGTGTTTGTTGGGGGGGGGTTTTTAATTTAAATTTACTTTACACGGCCAAACCCGGGAAAAGGGCTATTTCTTTTGAGAAAGGGGAAAAAGCAGACAAAAAAACCCTTTGGTTGGGGCCCCGCCCCCTTTCTGTCTACCGGGAAAAAAGGGGAGGGAAATCACAGACTGAAAGGTTGTTAATGCACGCTGTCCAAAAAACCCTTTTTTATCAAAAATTAATATTAAAAAAACCCAAAGCCCGTCCTGCTCCAAACTGGAAAAAATACAAAAAATGAAAGTTTATCTAACTTCAAAGCGTAATGAGCAATTTAAAAACAACAACAAAACTTATGGGATGCGAATGCAAATTCACAAACAGTCCAAAATAATTTAAATATTTGACGTAAACTTCAAGAAAAAAGAAAAACGGTTTAATTATCGAAAAAATATGACATAAACACGTTGAAACAACATTTCTTTTTTGTATTATACTTAAGTTATCCTTTATTTTATTGATAAGAGAACGAGGTTTTTATTGGGTGAAAGAATTTTATTTTTCCGTTACTTTGATGTTCTTTTTTGACATGGGAAAAAGAAAAAAACTTTTTTTTAAAACAATCGTTTTATCAAAAACAGGATGAAATTTTTTTTTCGTTTCATAAATAATTTTTCAACGTTTGCGGTTCCCCCTCAATGTTTTTTATTTAAATTTTTTTTGTCCCCTTGCAAATTACCCAACAAAAACACTTGGGAATGTTCTGCCCCCTCTTTTTTTAATAAGGGGTCTGTTACAATGAATTCAAAGGCGGTTTTAAATTTAGGGGGGGCGCATACGGTCGTTGCTGTCCTTTTGGGCCCCGGGGGGTCGGGTGTTTCCTTTGGGGGGGTTGGGGGGGAGGTGGGGGTGGAGGTGGAGTTGAAGGAGTGGACGGTGGGGTGGTGCTGGCCCAACCCCCGGGTCCTGGGTCTCCCAAATTTTGGGTCTCCCGTACAGGGAACTTTAAACCCCGACCTGCCTTCTCGAACCAGGTACCCTCCTCCTCGTCCCTCCTCTCTCTGTCGTGGCTGCAACCACCACCCCCCCCGCCCTGCCTTTAGTGTCAGGGAGGGTAGGGAAAGGCTGCGCGCGCCGTGCCCGGAAAGGGCCCTGTTTCACCACACCGAAAGCAGAAAAGCACGCATGACACAAAAAAACCACAAACACCACACACACAAACCCCTCTAATGCCATAATTTGAAAAACCCTTTAAAACAAAAGAAAAAAACACACACACACACACACACAAAAAAACCCTTTTGAAAGGGAAAACCTACCTATAAACAAAATCCAAAGGGATTTTTTAACCTTTGGGGCAGTTTTTACCCCTCTTTTTTATAAACCAGGTTTTTCCCATCTGACTTCAATTCCTAAAACCTTTTTGTATAATCCAAAAACTTCTGATCTAGGTGCAGTTTCCCACCTTCCCTTTTCCCTAATTTTAGGGATTTTTTTATCTGGGTACAGACCCACCTACCTTTTTTTGGGAAAAAACCCGGGACTTCTTAACCCCGGGTACAGTTCCACCTACCTTTGCATAAACCAGGGACTTCTTACCTGGGTACAGTTCCACCCACCTTTGCAAAAAACCAGGTACTTTTTACCTGGGTACAGTTCCACCCCCTTCATAAACCAGGTACTTCTTTCCTGGGGACGGGTTTTCCCCCCAACCCTTTTGGATATCCCCCGGTATTTCTTACCTGGGGACAGTTTTCCCCTTTCCCTTTTGCATTGTCCAGGTTTTTCTTAACCCCGGGTACAGTTTTCCAAACCCACCTTTTGCATAGTCCAAAGGTTTTTTCTTACCTGGGGACCCGTTCCCCCCCCTTACCAAAAACCAGGTACTTCTTGTTGGGGACAGGGCCCCCCCTACCTTTAGCTTTGTCCAGGGATTTTTCCTGGGTACAGTTCCCCCACCTTTTCTTAAACCAGGTACTTCTTTTTGGGTACAGTTTCCCCCAGCAGCTTTTCCTTTCCCGTTGAGGTCGTCCATGTCGGAGGGTCTGCCCGGGGGCGACGTCTCCCCTATCCCCCGGGGGCCCCCGAAGTCCAAATGAGGGGGCCACGCCTTCATTTGGGTGGATCCGCCCAAACTCCGACATGGAAAAAGCACACACGCACAAAAACACCCAAAAAACATAACACAAATACACAATACCCACAACATACACACACACAGAAACGACAGCAACGCGGCGCGCACCAAACCAAAACCCCGCACACACACACCTAAAAACCTACACACACACATACACCAAACATCACACACCAACCCCACCCCAAAACACAAAAGGCCCCAGGCGGCGCGCGCGCCCCACAAAAAACACATACAACACAGAAAATACACACACCCCACATAACACACACCCCACAGAGGACAGCAGCGCGGGGCGCGCGCACCAAAACCCCACATACTTTCACAGCCAACCACACACACCAAAACACAACACAAACCCCAAACACCCCACCACACCACACAAACACACACAACACACAAACAACAAAAACACACATACACACACACACACACACCTACAAACACACACATACCCCACACACGCACGGGACACACACATAACCCCACACACACATACACACACCCACCCCAACGCAAACAGCACACCAAAACACCAAAAAGCTCTTTTAAAATAATTTCTTTCCCCCCAAAGGCAGTGGGAGGGTTTTTTTTATGAGAGTTTCCAAAACAAAAACATGTTTTACATTTTTTGTGAGGCAATGCCCCGCCTTTTTTGACACTGACAGCCCTGAACAAAGAAGCACCAAAAAGGGTTTTTTTATTTTCACAACAGAAACATTCCCTTTTGGGGATGCCAAGCCAGTATAAACAGTATCCTCACCTTCAAAGGGAAAATCTGTGCAAGGGAAATCCCTCCTTTTTATCCCCCCCTCTTTGTTTTCTTTTCCCTTTTTTTCCTGCCCAAACCTTTTTTTTCCTTTTTTTTGCCCCTCTTTGTGCAATTTTCCCCCCCTTTAAAAAAAAAAAGACTTAAAAAAAACAATTTTTTCCGACCCAAAGTAAAGGGTGTGCTGGGCCCGTTGTCAGGGCTTAACGGCAGTGCAATGCATTTTCGCTCATATGACGACAAAAAAATATAAAAACGTCTTTAGGGTTTTGACCAAGAAGAAGAAAAGAAAAATGATGACAAGCGTAAGAAAAACCCCTTTACGCAGGGCCCCACTCCTTGTTTTTTTTTGTAAAGAAAAAAAACCCGCCAAGACAACTGTGTATGAAAACTACGACAAAATTCTGTTAAAACAAATGTGTATGAAAACTAGACAAAAATTTAGCCCCGTTAAGTCAACTCGTTTTATGAAAACTACGACAAAAACTTCTGTTAAAATCAATCGTGTATGAAAACTAAAAGACAAGGGCTTTTAGTCGGGTTAAAATCAACTCGTGTTTTTAAAAAAAACAAACTATGTTTTTAAATCAACTCGTTTAATGAAAACCCATGAAATGGGCTTTTAGTCTGTTTTAATCCAAATCGTGTTTTGAAAACTAAAGACTTCTGTTTAATTTAACTCGTGTATGAAAGCTTTTGACAGATACTGTTAAATCAACCGGGTATGAAAACTACGACAAGACTAAAAGTCGTTAAATTTAACTCGTGTTTTGAAAACTACGACAAACTACTGTTAAATCAACTCGTGTATGAAAACTCGACAAAAAACCTTTTGTTCCCCGTTTTAAATCAACTCGTGTATGAAAACTACGACAAGACAAAAGTTGTTAAGTCAATTTTCCCTGTATGAAAAAATACCCACCCAAAACTAATGTTAAAGTAACTCGTTTTATAAAACTAGGCCAAAAAATACTGTTAAGTCAAAATCGTGTATGAAAAAATACGAAAAGAATATGTTAAACAACTGTGTTAAAGAAAAAACTACGACAAGACTTAGCTGTTAAATCAATCCCTGTATAAAAATACGACAAGACTCCCGTTTTAATCCCAAATACCCCCCCCCTATGAAACCCACGACAAGGGCTATAGTCTGTTAAGTCAACTCGTGTAGAAAAAATACGAAAAAGACAAAATGTTAATTTTTAATCGTGTATGAAAGCACGAAAGAATTTAGTCTTTTGAAGTTACTCCTTGTTTTCCGCCCAAAGTCAGTTTGTGTTCTTTGTTTTGGGAAAAACCCTTTTTAAATGAAGTTCCATCCCCCCAAAACCCGATTGTGGCTTTCCTTCGTGGTGCGGGAAAAAGGGGTAATTTCAAATTTCTTCCTTCGGGCAACTTCGGAGAGAAACGCCCAGGGGGCGGAAAAAAAATCTGTTTTAAGCTAAAAAAAACTCAAAACCCGAGGGAAAAAAGTACACAAGACCCCTAACCTCAACATCTCTCCAACTGAAAACAAAAGAACCCAATAAAACAGAACCGACATAACACAGGGGGGGGGGGGGGGGGGGGGGTGGGGGGGGGGGGGGGGGGGGGGGGGAAAAAGGGGGAAAAGACACATAGGGAAACCCACATAAAAAAAATCCCGAACGAAAAATCCACAAAAAAAAAACCCCCGAACCCCAAAAAACATTTAAAAAAACCGACAAAAAAACACAAAAACCGACAAAACACAGAACCGACAAAAAACAGAAAACCGAACCCGCACAGAACCGATACACAGAACCGACACACAGAACCGACACAATAATTAACACACAAATTTTCACACAGAAACCCAAAACCACAGAACCGTAAAAGACAAACCAAAAAACACAGAAAACCCTTTACGACAGGGAAACCCACACACTTAAATTTAAAACACATAATTAACACACAGAACCAACCACAGAACCGGGCACAGACAGAACCAAACACAAGAACCGTCACAGACAGAAAAACCAAAATACAGAACCAACAACAGAACCCTCCAACAGAACCAAACCCCAAAAGAAAACCCCACAAAAAAACCGTCACAGACAGAACCAACACACAGAACCAACACACAAAAACCAAAAAAACAAAACTAACTTTCAGAACCAAACCCCAAGAAACAACACACAGAACCCCACAAAAAATAACCAACACACATAACCCAAACACAGAACCAACACACAGAACTTTAAAACACAGAACCCAAAACACAGAACAAAAAACAGAATAACACACAGAACCCAAAACACAAACCAACACAAAAAACCCACACACATAACCCACCACATAACCGACACACAGAAACCAACACACATAATCAACCACAGAACCAACAAAACACAGAAACCCAAAACAACACAGAACCCCTCACAAACAGAACCCAAAGCAACACCCGAACCAACACAACCAGAACCAACACAACACAGAACCATCACAACACACAAACCAACACAACAAAAGAACCAACCAAAAACAGAAATAAAAACAACACAGGACCATCTATCCGTTTATCGAAGCTTTGGGCTCAGTGGTCAGGAAAAAACCGCTTTCCCCCCACCCGTTAAGCAGGTCGAAGTGGTTTCCACTTGGGGTGACCGTTTTTCCCCGCCTTGGTTCAGTACGTCCCCCCTTCACCCCGCTATAAATGGGAAAACCCGCCCTTTTAGGGGCAGGGAAGAAAAACAGCGAGGGAAGGAGATGGGCGCCGCCAAACATTACGCGGCCCCTAGAAAGTTGAGGGCTCTGCCCCTCGCTCCCCTAAAGACCAAAAAAGGGAAGGGACCCTTTAAACCCTTTTTTGGGCCCAGGAGGGGCCGCATGAAGATAGGGTCACAAAAGCGAGAACCTTTGGGGCCGGAGGCGGGGTATGGGCTGGGCAGAGTCACCCGCGTTTAGGACGCTGTGTACAGCAGGGGCAGGACAGCCTGGGCCCCGGTGAAATTTATTTTTTACGAGGCAGGTAGTTGGGGGGGATTTGTATTTTTTATTGAATACCAACCCTTTTTTGGGGGCCCGGGTTTTTTCTCTATTAAATTGGGGGCTGGGCCCCCCTCCGGGAAGAGCGCGTCGCCACCCAAAACAGCGCCACCTTTTCTTTCTTTTTCCCGTTTGCGTGTATAAATTTTTTTCCCTATCAGAGTGACTTTTTAATACGAAAATTTTTTCCGGGAAAACTCTTTTTGTTGCCGGGGTTGTTTTTTTTTTACGTTTGTTTTTTTAAAAGCGTGTTACGCACGGGGCCCTCTTTATCATCTCAACCTAAAGATCTATCTAGGGTCTAGTGGTGGGAAGGGGGGGGGTTTTCCCGCACCCCCGGGAAACGAAAACCACCCCAACCCCTTTGAACCCGGACTTTTCGTTTTGTGGGGAGGTGTGTGTCTCAGCGCAGCTTACCTGTACACCCAGCTCTGGCGGGACGGGGTGTAGGTGTTGGAGGAACGGGTGGACTGTCGGGTATCCTCCCTGGAGGTGAGCGGGAACGACCGGGAATCCACCGATGGGGCGCCCTGTGGATGACAGTGAGAGAGTCCGTGTCCGTGTGTATGATTGCTTAGTAAAGAGACAGACAGACAGATAGACAGAGACAGAGACAGACAGACACAGAGACAGAGACAGACACAGAGACAGAGACAGACAGACACAGAGACAGAGAGAGACAGAGAGAGCAGACGACAGATAGACAGAGACAGAGAGAGACAGACAGACAGAGACAGAGACAGAGACAGAGAGAGACAGACAGACAGATGACGAGACAGAGAGAGACAGACAGACAGATAGACAGAGACAGAGAGAGACAGACAGACAGATAGACAGACAGACACAGAGCAGAGAGAGACAGACAGACAGATAGACAGAGCAGAGACGGGACAGACACAGAGACAGACAGACAAAAAGACAGACGACACAGAGACAGACAGACACAGAGACAGACAGACAGACACAGAGACAGACAGACAGACAGACAGACAGACACAGAGAGAGAGACAGACAGACAGACAGACATAGACACACACACACGCACACTAAATCTATGATTAAGATGATGTATGTAGCAAAACCCACATTGTGTCTGGTGGCCCATAGGCACTGCACTGCTGTAGGAAAGAAAAGGTCGAAGGTTTGAATCCCGCCCCAAGTCGTTCTATCCACTAAGCCGTTAGCAGTACTCTGCGTGCTGATATCTCAAGGGTGTGCTATTCAAGAATAGCACGTTAGCGCACGTCAAAGAACCCATGCAACCAGAGAGTTGTCCCCGACAGAATGGTTAGATTATGTAAAACCCACGGTGACAAACAAAGCACACATGCAAACAGGCAAATGGTAAAGAGATTGATTGATTGATTGATTGATTGATTGATTGATTGATTGATTGATTGATTGATTGATTGATTACAGATAAGTATTGATATAATTGTTTTTATCCGGCCCTTGCCCTGAGAAGGGACTATCCTTAATAATCAGAGCCAATAGTTTCATTTAAACGTTAAAGTAAAATATTCATTTTTTTAACTCACTCGGGACGGCCAATTCTCTCCCTTGCTTTCCCCCACAGACGGCCCATTTGTAATGGTTAGTAAAAAAAATCATAAAAAATACAAAACACATAGTAAGAAAATGAAATTTTTTGAACTTATGTATAACATACTGGGTTAGTATATTATATATATAAATTGAAGCTCTCACTTTAGTAAAACGCGGGTCATGGAGACCTAATCTTATCCCTTCTTTTTTGCTTCTGACACATATGCAAATATGCTGGGCATAGCGGCTACTCTCTACAACTGCAAACAAAGAGCTCGGAATACACGAAATCACCCGACAACGCACTGCATTCGACGTTGGACAGGCTCACGAAGCTATGTTTAGCTGCACGAGTCATAGTATCATGCGGCCGCCACATGAAAAATCTGCAAAAAGCAAATCTGCTATAGCGGCCAGTCGTCCGAAACCGTGGCTTTACACCGATCCGCTATAGCGGACAGCCGTCCTCTGAGAGTTTAAAAGGATAGACAGAGAGAGAAGGAGAGAGAGAAGGAGAGAGAGACAGAGACAGACACAGACAGACAGACAGACGGACAGACAGAGACACAGCGAGAGGCGTTCTATCAATGGACTGCCCCACTGTCTTCTGCTGCTCCTCCAGGACCGTGCCTCTAATCCTCCCCAAGTGGAGATCTGCCCTGACCGGCAGGTCTGTCCTAAGTCTACTGAGGCCTGACTTCACTTACCTCCTTTTTCCAGCGCACAGACCTCCGGCTCTCGGCGGCGGTGCCCGCCAGACTGGCGTCTTCGTCCTCACCGCGCCAGCGCACAGAGCGGGACTCGGCAGCGGCCCTGTCAGACTGGGACCTGTCCACCCCCCGTGCCCTCTGACCCTCCTCCCGCCCTCCCGGGGACCTGGACCTCGACCTGGCCGAGTCCCCTCCCCCCCACCCCTGCCGGCGCCGGTGGTTGGTGGGCGGCCTGCCGCGCTCCAGGTTCACGCTGGGCACTGAGGTCACACACACACACAGACACATAGATAGACACACAGACACACAGACACATGCTATTCTTGTCCTATGTTAGTTATTGTCGCTGTTGTTGTTGTGTATGTATATTTGTGTTTGTTTGATTGTTTATTTCCTTGCTGTGGTTGTTCTTGTTGATTCATCTTTTTGTTGTTGTTTTATTCAGTTGTTTGTATGGTTGAAGACACAGCGAGAAAGAAATCAAGACGATTCTGAAAGAAATGACAATAAAATCTTGTGATCTTGATCCTATACCTGCTTCTCTTTTTACTCAGTGCCTTCCACAGCTTATACCCACCATCACAAAAATGGTTAACTCATCACTTCTTTCAGGAATTGTTCCAACTGCTCTCAAAACTGCAATAGTTACACCTCTACTAAAAAAGCACGACCTCGATACTAACACTTTGAAGAATTATAGACCTGTACCCAACAAACCGTTCATCTCTAAAGTCCTTGAAAAGTTGTTCTGAACAACTCAACAACCATCTTCACTCAAATAGTCTCCTTCCCCTTTTCAGTCTGCCTATCGCGCCCATCATAGCACTGAAACTACCTAGCCCATACCCTAAATCACTTCTACTTGCTTCTGACTCGGGGAAAATCTCCCTTCTACTCTACTCGACTTATCTGCAGCCTTCGACACTATTGACCATTCAATTCTTTTTCTCCCGTCTTAAAAAAACTTCGGTTTTACTGCACAGCCCTCTCCTGGTTCAGTTCATACCTCACTGACCGATTCCAGACAGTCGCAGTAAACAAGATACAGTCAATACCCGCCAAACTGGAATGTGGTGTCCGCAGGGATCAGTTCTCGGCCCTGTTCTTTTCACTCTCTATACTGCTCCACTATCACATATAATAAACCGTCATCATATCAACCATCACTTTTATGCAGATGACTCTCAGATTCAAAGTAGTGTTACACCTGAAAAACTGCCTTCTCTCTTGACAAAAATGGCCTACGCTTTCAAGATATCCAAAACTGGATGATACAAAAAAAGTTACGTTAAACGCAGATAAAACCGAAGCCATGCTTGTAGGGACCAAACACAAACTCTCTTCCATTACAACAACTTCAATAGAACTCGGCAATACATCAGTCCCTTTATCCACTTCCGTGAAGTATCTAGGTGTCGTTATCGACAACACACTCTCTATGAAAAAATTCATCACCCGACCTGTCGTCGTGCTACTATCAATTACGGCGTATTTGTGCAATTCGGAAAGTACCCGTCCACTGAAAGCAAAAAAGCCAAACTTGTCACTTCTCTCATTCCTCTCACGTCTGACATTGCAATTCTCTTTTAGTGGTCTGCCAGCAACATCTATCCATCCCTTCAACGCATACAAAACTCCGCAGCTCGACTAGTTCTCAGAAAGAAAATATCTGAGCACATTAACCCCCTCTTGCGATCTCCCCACGGGCTGCCTGTGCCACGAGAGTAATTTAAAAGTCAGTACCCTCTGTTACAAATGTCCCACAAAACTGCACCCCCTACCTATGTGAATGTCTTAACCTGACACCTTCACTTTTCCTCCGCCTGTGCAGATGCCTTGTGCCTGCGAATCCCTAATTTTAAACCCAATCCAGTTGGCCCCGCCTTTCTCTATTTCTGGTCCATCCATCTGGAAACCCTTCCTCTCTCTCTTCGCCAAAACCTAGTTATGAACTTTTAAACCCACCTAAAGCATATTTTTTTCCCAAACCAAGACTTCCCCCCCTCCTTTTTTCTTTCTAACCCATGTTCTACACCCGGCTAAAGTATACTGCCTTGCGAGTGTAGTGTGCTTTTGAAAAAACATTTGACTATCGAAAAAATTTCTTTTCATAATTTTGTCTGCATTGCACCCCTGTTTGTAAATATCGGTTTTTTTAAAATTTTGATTATTTATCATTGATTGCATGACTGTGAGGGTTTGGGTTGAATGCATGCGCTTTGGTTTGCTTTGAAGTATAGGCTATATAAGTTCCATTTATTTTTTTATTTTTTTATTTTTGAAGGTTTGTGTGTATATGTGTGTGTGAGAGAGGGGGGGGGGGAGGAAGCAGTTGGTGGGGGGTTTTTTAATTTTATTCTGGTTTTTCTTCTTTTGTTTGTTTTGGTTGGTTTTCTTTGTTGCTTGTTTGTTTGTGTTATGGCGGATATTTTTTCAAGATTTTTGATTTATTTGAATTGTATGGTCTAATGTTCTTCTGGGTTTTTTGTTTTGTTTTTAATTCCACATATGCATATGTTATTGTTTTTTTTGTGTTTGATTTGTATAGTTTATCATAGATTAGGTTTTTTATTCTATGTCTGCATATACATTATCTTTTTTTCTCGCTTTTTTTTTCTTTCTTTAGATAGATGGCTTGATGAAAAAAAGCAAATGCACTGCTTATTCAATGTACCATCTGAAAATAAAAGTTTGACTTTGACTTGACTTTGACACAGATAGACACACAGACATTTTCATTTTCCATTTTATTCTTTTATATCGAGGATAATGGAATAAGAACTCAAGTGCTTTTTTACTTCCTGTCCCCGTGTGTATGCGGTTTTATAAATTCTGTCATTCGTTCCCACCGTCACACAATGGCCTACTCTTACGAAAAGCAGAACAGGATTTAACGTGTGCGCAAGATGTTCTGCGTGCGTTCGCACACGGGGCCTCGGTTTATAGTCTCATCCGAAGGACTTTTGGGGAGAGTGGACACACAGACACACAGACACACAGACAGACACACAGACACACAGACAGACACACAGACAGACACACACAGACAGACAGGCACTAGGCTGACTACAGTTATGCTGATGACTGTATGCTGTGTGCTGACTATAACTATGCTGAAGATACAGACAATACAATGACTATAATTATGCTGACGATATGCTAACAATATAATGACTATATGCTGAATGATATGCTGATGATATGCTGACGATATGCTGATGATATGCTGACAATATGCTGATGATATGCTGATGGTATGCTGACTATATGTTGACTGTATGCTGATGATATGCTGACAATATGCTGATGACACGCTGATGGTATGCTGACTATATGTTGACTGTATGCTAATGATATGCTGACTATACTGCTGGCTATGTGCTGACTATATGCTGGCTATACAGACAATATGCAGACTATATGCTGACTATATCTTGACAATATGCTGAATACATGCTGATTACTCACAGTCTGCTTCTTCTATTACATTTATTACTGCTACTTATGATCGCCACCGTCACCACCACCACCACCACCACCACCAACCAGCAGCAGCAGCCCTGTCATGTTTAATGAACTACGCACTTACTCTGAATTAAAACTGCATTGTGTGTGATACAAGGGTTAAATAGCAATGTTTGCTTTGAATCAATATTTTAGATTATATGAAAACATAATGCGCCCAAAAGCCAGTGTCTTAAAAAAAACAAACTGATTTGCACTTGTCTCTATCAGAATAGTGTTTTAATAACTCGGTATTTTGGAAAAAAAAACAAGTCTTTCCATGAAACACCCCTGAGACAAACAAACAGACCCAGCTGAAAATCTTTCATGAGGTCTTGGTCAGACCAAAAACCTGCCAGTGCAATACCCCAAAACCCGCCTTTTAAATGTCGCTGCTTTAAAATGTGAGTTGAAATGCTCTTCAGCCATGACAAAGCCTTAGCACAGCGACTTCCTTTTCCCCTTTTCAAACGAGAAAAAATCCTCTGAAGGGACATGGTTGCATAATTTTTTATGGGCGAAGTACTCAAAAAAAATCAACACAAAAATTTTCAGCGGGTTCACTTTGGCTCACAGTGACCCCGGGTGTGATGAGTCAGACAGATATTCGGGGTGCCATAGCTTTTAAGCTGGGGGGCGGCCAATGCGGCCCCCAGGTACAGGTGAGGGGAAGGGTACGTACTTTGTGAAAAAGGGTCAGCGATGGGTGGGGGGTCAGTGGGGATGCCCTGTCCTGACTGCTGAGGCTGCTGCTCGCATGCTCCTTTTGCTCTCTTGACCCCGCTTTCGTGCTCCTCAATGCAACACACACAACACACCACCCACACCCCACACAAACACTTTTATTATGTATATATTTTTTTTATATTATTTTATAATGTGTGTAGATTATGTATGTATTTATGCATGTTATTTTAAAACATAAATTTTTTAAATAATAAAAATTTTATAATATATTATATATATATTATATTTTATAATATTTTTATATCTCATCTCAGACCCGTGACCTTGGGGGTCGTGGGGGAGAATGAAAGACGATGCCGTGGTAGCCTCCTCATCCACTGGGCCCTGGCCCCGGCCAGTAGTCCCGAGTCATTCACCCCTTTTTTTTCCCATTCCTCTGAGTTGCCTCATGTTGTTCTTTTCCCCCCCTTCTGCCCCCTTCGAGTTTTCCCCTCAGTCTGTTTTTGGGCGGTGTTTGGCGGGTGACGTCCGAACCAGTCAGCTTTTTTTTTGCGAGGGTGAAAGGGTTCCTGGGGCCCTCCCACCGTGTTTTGACTTTGAAAAATTTCTTTGGTCTTTCGTTCTCTCCAGGATATCCCCAGTATTTTTATGGCATTTTGTTTCAAATGATGGATTCGCTTTGCGTTTCAGCGTCAATGCCCAGTTTCATTCCCGACAGCGGATCGATGAATTAGGGCTTTGTAACTTTAGTTTGATTGGGAAACTGATCTTTTTATTTTTCCCCATATGTGGTGATTTGTAGGGAAAGATTTGCATGGCATTTGACTTTGTTTCTGTCGTCGATCCCCCGTCCTTTGTGGTGTAGCGCCGAGGTTTTTTAAAAGGTCTACCCCCTCCATTTTGGGCCGTTCATAAAAATTTTAGCAGTGCGTTGCTGTGCTGTTCACAAATTTTATTTTCTCCGGCTCACCTCCACCCCAATTTGCTCAGCTCTTTCTCAGCGGGTCGAAGATCTTGCAGCTCTGTGTTACTTCCGCCCTGAGGTCAATGTATCGGCAAACCGAAAGTTGTTGGGGGGTCTCCCGCCAAGGGAGATGGAGGGGGGAAAGCTGGGGGGTTTCTCTCATGATGTTTTCCAAGAAAGATTGAACAGGATTGGGAAAAACAGGCCCCTTGTGGGACCCCAACTTGGGTTTTGAATAGTCCCCGCCTGATTGTTCAAAAGGACCCCCGCTTCAGTTTTTTGTAAGTGCTTAATGGTTTGACTAGTCCTTTTTCAATCCAAAAACATTTGAGGACCTCCCACAGGCTTCGTGCCTACTCTGTAAAAAAGCCTTCTTGAAGTCGATGAATTGTGGAACGGGTCCTTGATTTGAAGATGTTTTTCCATCATGATTGGCGTTAAAAATCGTTCGATTGTGTCCTCCTGCCCGAAAACCCGGGCTTGTTCCTCTGAAAAGGTGTTTTTCTGCCCCTTTTTGATCGATTAAAAATAATTGACAGATCTTGGGGGCGGGGCTGATGAGGTGATTGTTCTATATTTTTGGCATGGCGAAAATTCCCCTTTTGGGCGGGGGTATGATGAGGTTTGTGCCCGTTTTTGGGCCCACTGTTTTGTCCCCAAATTTCTGACAGATACTTTTCTATGTGTGATGTTTCGCCCCCATGCTTGGCAGCTCTCTTTTATATTGCTCTCCTGGGGACTTTTCCCACGGGAAGTTTCGGGTGGCTTCTTCCCTTTTTTCCCTCATATAGAATGGCGAGGGGGCTCTTGTGTTGTGCTTTCCTTTATTATGCTTTTGTAGGTTGTATTGGGGAGTTTTCGTTCTTGAAATTTCAGACCACCTGTTCTGCAGCTGGCTTTCTGTGAGGGTTTCTGGAGCTGTCTTTGAAAGATGATTTTGGGTTTTTTTGTGGTTTTGTGAGTTTCTTCAGGGTGTGTATCCTTTTTTTTACTGTTGCCCGTTCATGTTTTTTTCGATCTCACATTGTCATGATCCATTTTTCTTGGGGCCTTTAAAAATTGACTTTTTCCGAGATTGTTGGCCCCCGGTATTTTTGGGTTTGGGAAACCGGGTTTGGTTTTATGCCTTTTTTATGCAGAGGTCCAAGATGTCATTGGGAGTCCCTGGCTGTGTTTATTTCCCCTTTAGCCCCAGTCCTCCTCTGTGTTTCTCGGCTGCCTTTGAAATTGTTGGTGAGGTATTTTGTCATTTCCCGGAGGGTTAATGCCGCAAAACGTCCGCCAGCTTTGCTTGGAAGATCTCCTTTGACATCTGGGTCTTTCAGTTTTTCCAAAGTCAAAATTTTATCGTGGGGTTTTCAGGCTGTTTGTTTTCTTCAGTTTTTTAAAACAGCGCACAAGGGGGTTTGGGCCTGCCTATGAGCTCCAGGGGGGTTCTTGTTCTGGCTCTGTTGATGCGGGGGTTTTTTAAGCGCCGTGGTGTTAAGATAAATCTATTTGGGGTTTTGGGTCTTGCCCTTTGGGCATGCGGTTTTCCTCCTTTACTGTTGTGGGGTAGGGGGTATTGGGAATGGGAATCCGTGGGTGCAGGCAAACTCAGCAGACTTGTCCCCGTCTTGGTCTCCCAGTTCCCAAAATGCCAACTGTTCCCGGCCCATTGGTTGAAATCAGGACCTACTTTGGCGTTAAAATCCCTTGGGGTGATGATGTGTCCTTTTGGGGTTTTTTTAATGGCCTTCAAAAATCTTCATAAAATTTTCTACTTCTTCATCTGTATGGTAGATGATGGGCAAGATTTGTTTTTGATGGTTGGGGTTTTGGGGGTTGGGCCCACACCCGGATGCGATAATTTTTTTTTTTTTTTTTTTTTTTTTTATTTTTTTTTTTTAATCCGGGGAAACCCCCGGTTTGTCAGCGATAATGCCCCCCCACTATCCTTTTGACAAAAAAACCCCACCCCTGTTGGTGATGTTTCTTTTGGCCACTTACCGATTTGTTGCCTCTTCAGTCAATGTTCAAAAAATCCTGTCCATCTCACTTCTCTAGTCCAATAAGTCCCTTTATAGGCTAAGTCATACTCTGTTTTTTGTTTTTTCCGCACTGGTAGATGTGGGAGTTCCATGTCCCAATGGTGATTTTTCTCTAGGGATTTAAGTAATGTTTTAACTCCATAGCTGATTGTCACTTCCCCCCGGGTGTTGATAAAGGGAAAGGCGGTCGTTGGTAACCCGGGGCCCTCGACCGATCCGGATCATTTCGGCTTTGATTTTCTTTCATGTTTTTTCTGGGGGCTTAGGATTTTCCCTTGGTGGGCAATCTCCTTCCAAGTCCCATATTTTTGGGTTTTTTTTTCATTGGGGTTTCCCCCCCCACATGCGACGGGTTGTACTGGGTTACCTGGATACCTACAGTAGCAGGAACTTTTTCTGAGACCTGACACAATTTTATTTTTTTATATATTAAATAATAATTTAAATTTTATATATAAATTTTATTTATTATATAATTTCTTGCAAGCTACATGCAAAATTTTAACCAAACCCCCAGAAAAAGTATATTTTGTTTATACGCTTTTTCCCTTTTTCTGTTAAGGCATTTTTTAACAAAAACAAAACTTTTAGCCCGACTTCAAATCTTTTTCAGGGGAAATCTAGCATTTTTTGGGCCACTTTATTTTTCAAATCTTTAAAAATTTTAAGAAAAAATTTAAATTCGATTTTTTGCAAACAGCACCGATGAAATTAAGTTGGTAAAAACATACACACAACGCGTTATGTTGTTCTTAACTCCTCTCTTCTTCTCTCTCTTCTCTCTCTTCTCTCTCTCTCTCTCTCTCTCTCTCTCTCTTCTCTCTCTCTCTTTTCTTTCTCTATCCTTTCTCGCTTTCTCTCTACTATCTATCTATTCGTACCTAGTAGATAGATAGATGATAGATAGATGATAGATGATAGTGATAGTAGATGATAGATGATGATATAGATGAAGATACCTATCGGTTTAATTCGATTTCTCTCTCTCCTCTCTCTCTCTCTCCACCCCCCACACACACACCACACACACCCCCCCCCCCCCCCCCCCACCCCAAACCCCCCCCCACACCCCCCACCCCCACCACATAAACCCCCCCCACCACCCCCCAAAGTTCCCCCCCCCTCACCTCCCCTACCTACCTGTCCTGCCCGCCGCGCTGTCCCTCCTTTTTTGCAGTGGGCCGGACTGGCGCCCCGCAGGGGGGAAGGGAGTGGGCGCTCCCCCCCCACGGCCGACACCTGCCCCCCCGCCCTGCCCCCGCCCCCCCGGTCAGCAGTCAGCCCCGTGTTGGGTCTGGAGGCGCTGGCCGAGTCCCTCCAGAAGGCGGAGCTGCTGCCGTCGTGGCTGATGAAGCCGCTGGACATGGAGGGCAGGGTGACGTCATCGCGGGTGGAGGCCAGGCTGGACAGCTTGTCGCTGCGCTTGGAGGAGCGGGTGGCGTCCCTCAGCGAGGTCTCCGAGCCGGGCAGGAAGGAGACGGTGGTGCCCATGCTGGTTCTGGAGCTCATCTGGGTGCTGGGTCCGTCTGTGGACGTGGTGGTGGTGGTGGTGGTCCAGCTAGGCCTGCTGGTGCTTCCTGAGCTGCCCGAGCTGGACTTGTACGTTCCCGACTCTTTGGAGGAGGCCCTGCCTCCCCCTACCCAGGCCGTGCCTTTGCCGTTCTTCCCCTTGCCTCCCGCTCGGCTGCTGCTCCTGCTGGGTCCTGCTCTGCTGCTGGGGTCCTGAAGGTCAGTGCTGTCCAGAACGTCCAGGTCAGCGTCAGCACCTCCTCCTCCTCCTCCTGCTCGACGTTTAGCGCCGTCGTCACCACCTGCCCCTCCTCTTCTGATGCCTCCCCCTGCCCCTGCCGCCAAGCCGTCACCTTCACCCAGCCTCCCTCCACGACTGGCCCCTCCCCCACCCCTCCCTGCTCCCTTGTGCTCCTCATCTCCTGCAGTTTTCTTTCCCGGTCTCCTGTCGTCCTCCTCCTCCTCCTCCTCCTCCTCGCCTTTTCCTCCCGCCTTGTCCCTGCCTTTGCCTGCCTGGCCTTGCCAGCCCTCTTTTTTACCTTTGCCTTTTCCAAATAGCCCTGGTTTACCATCCCTTTCACCCTTTCCTTTTCCAAAAGATAATTGGCTATCGTCCCTTTCACCCTTTCCTTTTCCAAAAGATAATTGTGTTCCGTCCCTTTCACCTTTTCCCTTTCCAAAAGATAATTGTGTTCCGTCCCTTTCACCTTTTCCCTTTCCAAAAGATAATTGTGTTTCCCGCCCCTTTTTACATTTTCCCCTTTTCCCAAAAAAAGAAAAATTGTTTACCACCCCCGCTTCATCTTTTTCCTTTTTAAAAAGGCCCTCCTTCTTTCCCCAACCTTTTTTCCACCCGGGCTTTCCCTTTCCCCCCGAATTGTCCCTTTTCCCCCACCCTTTTTCATTTTCTTTCAAAGGGAATGTTGTTTCCCAAACCCTTTTCACTTTTTCCTTTTCCCCAAAAACAGCCCCAGTTTACCCATCCCGTTTTCCCTTTTCCTTCCCCCAACCTGCCCCTTAGCTGCCCGGGCCCTGTCTCCCCTGCTCCTCCCAAAGTCCTTGGGGGTCTCTCTGGTCGCTTTTGGCTCGGCCAGCGGGCCCTTTTTTTCTGTCTGGCGCCAGCCCCTTTTCCCCTGCTGGCCGTCCCTGTCCCCCCCTCTCCCCCCCTTTCCCCTGTGCACCCTGCCCCTTTTTGGGGCCCCTTTTGCCCCCGGATTGTTGACTCTGTCGTTTTTTTTGGACAGCCCCCCAAACAGACCCCTGCTTTTCCCCCGGATTTGGGTTTTGGGGCCGTCCTCTCCATCTTTGCTCCGCCCTCTCCCTTTTCCTTTCCCCAGCCTCGGGTCCTTCCCTCAGACCCCTGAAACTCCCGAGGTTTGGATTCCCCTCCGTTTCCCTGTTTTTCCCCAGCGCTGCCCCGCTCTGTCTTTTAAAACCCCGGGGGCACCGGGGACCCCGACTGGCGGCCCCGGTTTTTCCCGGAGTGAGCATCTTTTCTTCCCCTGCTGCGGCCCCGTCGACCCCCCTCCGCATGCTGCTCGGTCCGGCCGCCCCCAAACTCCCCGTTTCCTCCTTGTTTCCCGACTCTTTTTTTCCCCGGGAAAACTGTCCCCGATTCCGCCGCGAAAGGGTTGCCCAGCAGGGGCCGGAGGAAGAGGAAGGGGAGGAGGAAGAGCGCTGTCCCGATTTTTGGGCCAAAATCAGAGCTGTTTTTAAGGTGGCCCTCCCAAAAAGGAAGGAAACGTTCGGTTAAAAAATCGGGGGGGGGGAAAAGGGCCGTGGTTGTTTATGAAAATGGAGAAAAAGGGGGGCAAGAACGGGGTCCCTTTTTTTTCCTGTTTTATGGGGTTTCACCCCACCTTGAAACACAGTATTTCACACCGTTTTTTATTTTAGAACTAAAACCCCGGGGAAAAGGGGAAAAAAGCTCAGGGGTTGGGAAAGCACCCCCCCCTTTTCCCAGCCAATTTTTAACAGCGTTGACGTGGTTTTACCAGTTGGAGGGGGTAAACCGTTTGCGCGCCTTGGATTCAACAGTTCCCCCGTTCATAATCATAAATCAAACCCGTGACCTTTGGGCGGGGGGGGGGGAGACAGGAAAAAACGTTCCCGTGGTAACCTCCCCAACCCCATCCCCCCGGCCCCCGGGGGTTTCTGGGGCCAGAAAGTGCCGGAAAAATTCATCCCTGGTCCTTTCTCTGATTTTGCCATCCAGGGACTTGTTCTGTTTTCCCCCTCCTTCCCCAACCCTTTCGAGTGTTCCCTGAATTTACTTTTTTTGGGCAGAGTTTTGGTGGGGGTGACGTGGGCCCAAACCATGTCAAATTTTTTCTTTTTGACGTGGTGAAAAAGGGTTTTTTCCTTGGACCTGCCAGCCGTGTTTTTTGGGACTCTTGACAAAATTTCCGTTGGGTCTTTCGTTCCCCCCAGGATTTGGCCCGGAAAAGGTTTTTTTATGGCTTTTTTTTTTCAAATAAACGGGAAAATTCCCCTTTGTTTGTTTCAGCAGTCAAGGGTCCGGGTTTTCCCCTTCCGTAACCCAAGGATCGACTGAATTAGGGCTTTGTAGAGTTTTTTTTGGGAATTTGGAAACAAACTTTTTACTTTTCCATAAGGGGGTGAGTTTTTGCCCATGGAAAATTTTGGGCCAAATGGCTTTATTCGACTTGTTTTCGCGCCCGATCGCCCGCCCTTTTGTTGAGTTGTAGCCCCAAAGGTTTTTTAAAAAGCGTCTACCTCCTCCAGTTGTTGGCCGTTCATGTAAATTTTAGCGGTGGCATTGCTCGTGCTGTTCACAAGTACTTTACTTTTCTCCGAGCTCACCTCCATCCCATATGCTCCAGCTCTGTTCTCAAGTCTGGTCGTAAGATCTTGCAGCTCTGTGTTACTTCCGCCCATGAGGTCAATGTCATCGGCAAACCGTAAGTTGTTGAGGGGTCTGCCGCCAATGGAGATGGTAGGGTGGAAGTCATGGAGGGTCTCTCTCATGATGTTTTCCAAGAACAGATTGAACAGGACTAGAGATAACAGGCATCCTTGTCGGACCCAACTGTGGTTTTGAAGTAGTCTCCCGACCTGATTGTTCAGAAGGACTGCACTGCTTGCAGTGTTGTATAGTGCTTGAATGGTTTGCATTAGTCCTTCTTCAATGCCAAACATTCTGAGGACCTGCCACAGGCCTTCGTGCCATACTCTGTCAAAAGCCTTCTTGAAGGTCGATGAAGTTGTGGAACAGGTCTCTCTGATGTTGAAGATGTTTTTCCATCATGATGTGGCAGTTAAAAATCTGTTCGATTGTGCTCCTGCCTGCCCTGAACCCAGCTTGTTCCTTTGCAAGTGTTCTTCTGCCTCCTTCTTGAGTCGATTCAAAATAACTTTGAGCATGATCTTGCTGGCGTGGCTGATGAGGCTGATTGTTCTATAGTTTTGGCATTGGCGGGAATTCCCTTCTTGGGCAGGGGTATGATGAGTGATTGTGTCCATTCTGTTGGCCACTGTTTTGTCTCCCAAATCTTCTGACAGATAGCTGTAACATATTGATGACTGTTTCGCCACCATGCTTGAGCAGCTCTGCTGGTATATTGTCTGCTCCTGGGGACTTTCCTATGGTAAGCTGCGGATGGCTTCTTCCACTTCTTCCCTCATATAGGTAATGGCGAGGGTGCTCTTGATGTTGCTGCTTTCTCTTCTATTATGCTTTGTCAGGTTGTATTGGGTAGTTGTACAGTTCTTGACAATATTCAGACCACTGTTCAATGCAGCTGAGCTTTCTGTGAGGAGGTTTCTGGAGCTGTCTTCAATGATGATGATTTGGTTTGAAGTGGTTTTGTGAGTTTCTTCGGGGTGTCGTTTTCCTTTTTACTTTTCCCCTTTTTCCCATTTTTTTTCGATCTCAAACATGATCATAAACCACTTCTCTCTGGCCTTTAACATTGATTTCCCTTCACGAAAATGTTGGCCCCCCTTTTATTTTTTAGGTTGGAAAAACCGGGGTTGGGTTTTAAAGGCTTTTCTTGTATGCAGAGGCCAAGACTTTTTTGGGTAGTCCAGGGCCCTGGTGTTTATTCCCCCTGCCCGCCCGTTTTTTAGTAGTATTATGTAGATTAGTAACGGCACCCGCACGCGGCACAGCAGCAGCAGCAGCAAGCAGCAGCAGCAGCAGCAGCGCACCCGGGGTAGTGTATTAAGCCCCCCATTCACCCAGTGAAAAGGGGTTACCTCCCTTTTTTAGGGTCGGGGGAAGGTAAAGCAGCGAGGGGGGAGATGGGCCTGCCCTCAATTTTCGGGCCCCTAAAAGTGGGGGTCTCTGCCCCCCTCGCTCCCCTACGCCCTTTAAAATGGGTTTAGGGGACCCCTTTCCTTTCCCTTTTTACAACTCGATGCGGGAAAAAGGAAAAAGGGAAAAAACAGAAAATTTAAAATAAATGGCTCATGCTTTTTAAAAAGGGTTTTTCGTTTAAAACGCAATCAAAAAAAATATTCCCCCCTGGGTTGTTGCCCCTAAATATAAAAGGAATGAACACAGACTTCATTTGGGAATGGCATTTAAAAAAGGTGCACAACTAAAACATAGTGATATAGAAGCACAATTTGCACTATAAGCGGGTTATTATCAACATTTTTTTTTCATCTTCATCAGCAGCAGCAGCAGCAGCAGCACCCGCAACAGCAGCAAAAGTAGCAGCATGAATAAACAGAAATTGAGTAGTAGAAGCACTTATTTGCACTATCAAGCATATTATAAAACATTTGGGTTTTTCACTTCATCGCAGCAGCAGCAGCCAACAGCGCACCCCAGTAGCACTAATATTTGCATTTTTAAGCTCAGCAGAAACAGCAACAGCAGCAGCACCCGGCACCCGCAGCAGCAGCAGTGGGAGTAGTAGGAGAAGTTATAGTAGAAGAAAACCAGCGCAGCAGCACCCACAGCACCCAGCAGCAGCAGCAGCAGCAGCAGAAGAAAGTAGTAGTCAACTTTGTCACCCGTTGTACCCGGTTGCCCATCATCCCCAAACATCCTCATCGTTGTAAAAAATCTTTATCCCCTTCCCCCCTCACCTCCAGACGGCCCCCCCCCCCTCCCCGTTTTCCCCTCCGCGCCTTCCCCTCCCCCACCCCCCTCCTCCTGCTCCTCTTCCTCCCCCTCCTCCCCCAAATCTCCCCCAAACTGTCGTCAGTGCTTTCGCCCCCTGTTTGCCGCCGTTGCCGTCGTTGTAGTCGGTGTCGTAGAACTGTGGGTGGCAAAGCCTGGGGACGGTCAGGGTTTCATGCGAGAGGACTGCTTGTGGGGTTTTTGCCCCGACTGCCCCCCGCGCTTCTGCCCCTTCCGGGGCTTGGAGAAAACTTCACCACGGGGGGACACGGGCCACACGTGCCCTTCGTCACTGACAGTGCGTTCCCGCCACCCCCGTACGTCGTCCTGAGAGGGGCGTTCCCGGGCCACCCCGGGGACGTCAAGATGCGTTACAGCCAAAACCGTGACGTCACTGAGAGGGGCTTTACACCCCCACTGTGGGGTCACGAGAGTGCGTTACAGCCGAAACTGTGACGTCCTGAGATTTTGGCGTTACGCCACCCGTGACGCCCACTGAGAGTGCTTTTACAGCGAACCCCGGGTGACGTCACTGGGGAGTGGATTTTTTCTTTTCAATTCTATGCCATTTAAGTCAGGGCAGATTTCTCTGCGTGAAATTCGGGCTGGTCCCCCGGGGGAGATTTCTTTGGGCCAAAAGACCCACGTTTTTTCCTGTGGCAGCTGTATTTGTTTCCCTATCAAAAGGGGTTTTTTCCCCCTAAAGTTTTGCCAACCCCCAACTCTTTTGGTTCCGTGGGTTTTTTACGTGCGCTAAAAAATTTTTGCGAACACAGGGGAACCTCGGTTTTTTGTCTCACCCAAAAGACTAGCACCCAGCCCCACCACTCAGGGTCTAAGGGATGGGGGGAAAAAGTTTGGGGTTTCCAAAGGGATTCAACCCACCGCACATTCCGACCCCCACTTTTCGCTTTCAAAGTAGGGGGGTTACCTCTAACCAAACCACCGAATACAGCGACATGCGGGACGTCATGAAAGGGGATTATGAAACACACTACGTAACAGCTAGGGGAAATTACGAAACACCCCTTGGGGGTCACTGCAAGTGGATTACAGAAAGGGGACCTGGCAAACCTACAGTGGTTTTAAAACCCCCTTCCCATTATAAAACACGCAAAAAGACCTTCTCCCCCTCCTCCCCCTTTCCAACCCCCCTCCCCTCCTCCTCCTCCTCCTCCTCCTCCCTTCTTCTTCTTCTTCTTTTCTCTTCTTTCTTCTTCTTTTTTCTTCTTTTTTTCTTTTTCCTTTTTCTTCTTCTTTTTTTTTTTTTCTTTCTTCTTTTTTCTTCTTTCTTTTTTCTTCTTCGTCTTCTTCTTCTTCTTCTTTTTTTTCCCCAAAACGCTAAAAAACAGCAACTACTGTTTCTGTCTAAAAACCGAATTTTAATGCTTTGCACTGCCTTTTAAGCGCCGGGAAATTTCAGGCCCGGGCGCTTTTTATTTGGAAATGGGGGGGAATTATCTTTTCTTTTGGGGAAAAAAAAAAAAGGGAGGTTGAAACCAAAAAGGGCCCAAAAATGGGACAAGAAGGGGTGAGGGGAAAAAAGGGGAACAAGGCAGAAAAAAAGAAAAGGGATAAAAAAGGGGGAAAACCCCTTTATACAAAACCTCCAAAAGGGGGAGAAAAAAAACCAAATACTGAAAACCCTGGGCATCCCCACCAAAAAAAATAAAATCCCAATGGCTTGATCCCCTTTCGTGTAACCGCTGCGGGGGAAAACAAAAACCACTTTTAAAGACCTTTCTTTTTATGTAAAGCGTTCTTTGGGGTTACAAGATACAAACATAATCGACATGCACCCGCAGAATGAAGTTTTCTAAAGTCGGAGTGTGGGTTCTGAGGCCAGGGGGCCCGGGCCCCAACAAAATGCCCAAGAAGAGGAAAAACCAACACCCCCCGGGGGACAAAATTTACATTTTAAATTTATTTAAATTTCAATTCAATTCTTTAAAACGAAAAAAAAACGAAAAAGCACTTATGTGCTTTTTACAACTAGTCCCCTGTGTATGCGGTTTTGAAAAATTTCTGTCATCTTTCCCACCGACACAAAAATGGTTTACTTTTCCCAAAAAAGGGGAAACCGGGTTTTAAACCGTGTGCGAAAGGTGTTTCGTGCTTCGCACACGGGCCCTGGGTTTTTTTTAGCCTCACCGTGGGGCCCCTTTGGGGGAGATAAGTCTGCACTAAATTTAACCCCTGGGGAAAAATATCCCCTTGAACGGGAATCGAAACCCGGGTTTCAGATTGCGACCCGCTTTGTTCTGCCACTAGGGGGTTCCGTTCCCCGGGAAAACACGCAGAGAAGAGAGGGGGAAGGGGAGAGAAAAAGAGAGAGAGAGAGAGAGAGAGGGGAGAGAGAAGAAGAGAAGAGAGAGAGAGAGAAATGAGCTTTAACTGTCAATTTTTGGAAAGTTTAGTCTGTGTTGTTTTGTCTGTGGGGCGGGTGTGTCTGTTTCTGTGTGTGTGTGTTTATGTGTGTAGGGAAAGGTGTTTTGTGTGCCGTGGGAGGTTTAAGGGGGTGTTTGTGGACGGGTTTTTGGTGCAAAAGACAAAAAAACGATAAAACACAATTGAGAAATTTAAAAAAACAACAAAAAAAAAAAAGAACAATGAAAAAAAGAAAAAACACGACAAAAACAAAAAAAAAACACACAGATAGATCGTACCTTGGGAATGAAGCAAAAAATTAAAATAATGATTTCTCCCCTCCTTCTCTTTTCCCTCTCTCTTCTCTCTCTCTCCCCTCTCTCTCTCTCCTCTCCTCTCTCTCTCTTCTCCCACACACACACACACACACACACACACACACACACAACACACACAAAACACAACACACACACCCCCTTACTTGCGTACACCAAATGCAGAAAACAAGATACACGTGCCTCCCGTGTCTGTCTGGCCAAAACTTGGAGTGAGGACCAGGGGAAAATAGTTTTTACATACAAATAATATTTTAAATAACTATACTAACATACAATAACATACTTTTAAAACTATACCATACCATCCATACCTATAAAAAACTAAACCATCCCCATACTATCAACCACCCCATACCATACCAACTATCCCATACTATCCCAACCACACATACACACACTATACTATCTCACTACCCTTTTCTAACAACCACTACACTAATTCCTCTACTATGCACCTATGACCCTCCTCTAACACTACACACACTATATTACACTACACTATACTAAACAAATTTTTCACTCACTATGTACCACACTATATACACTTACTATACACACACAAAATTCTACTCTATAGTAACACACACTATACTACCTATACTCACTCACTTATACACGCACTATATACACTGCACTTACAAACTACACTACACAATACTCCCACGAAACTGATACCCTTATCAAAAGCTTCTATGACAACTTCGGGTCTCTGTGGGCCAAGAAAACACTGTCTTGAATCAAGACAGGATAAGAAAAGGATTTTGATGTCGGCAGTTCTCTTCAATCGGCCATTGATTGGGTCACGGAGACACAGAAGACAACCCAAGGGGGTTTCGTGGAGCCTTTTTAAACACTAAAAAATCCCTTGCTTGGGGTTTCCCGGCGCTGCTGTCACACACACCCCAACATCCCCAGGAGAAGACCGCAGACTCCAAACACTGGGACAGCAAGTAGGCTTCGTATTAGCACCAAAAAAAACGAGACAATGTCGCTAAATGTGAAAACCACCCCTGTGAAAGTGAATGGAACTGCCCTGCACCAAAGCAAGTTCACATACCTGCAGCAGATCAAACCAGAGGGCCACAAAGAAACATCCACAACAACGGGGAAAGGGCCCAATGTGTTTGGGGAGATGGACAGTATCTGGAGATAAACTCGGTAAGCCCCCAAACCAGATCTGTGTTGTATCTACCCTCCTTTTCGGTTCTGAGTGTGGGGGATGAGGGAAGCGGATCTTAACACCTTCGACCCTTTCACACCATTGCTTCCGAAAAATTTCCCCCCCGGATCTTTTGGGCCCCAAAATCTCCAATGAAGCCTACATGGAAGCGGGTAAAAAGACATGGGAACCACATCCCCAGACGACGGTGGAAGTGGTTGGGGACATCCTCCAAAGAGACCCACATCAATCACAAAAACAGCTTTTCACGGGCCCCCGAAGGAAGGAGAAAGAAAAGGGAAACCCAAAAACAACGTGGGGAAAACTGTAAAAAGTGAGTGAAGGCCATGCAGCCCCCTTGGGGATCATGACTGGGGGCCCCGGGTACAGGGTGGGAAACGCTTTTTTCGCCCTACACACCCGGGGGGTAAGGTTAATGATGATGATACTACACTACACTATGCAAACATACTCACACACAATACTATATACTACACTACACTACCTTACTACACACACTAAACTACCCCACATAACTATACACCTAACATCATACTACCTACATACACTACATTTCACTACACTATCTACACTACACTACACTAACTATACTACACTACACTATACTACACTACACTATATAACACAAAAACAAACTACATACACATATTTTACACTACACTACATATACTACCATACACTATACTAACTACACTTCTACACTACACTTTACTACACTACACTATACTACATACACAATACTATATACTACATACACTCACTACACTAACTACACTACACTACAAACACACTACACAAAATTTACACTACACTACACTTCACAAAACTACACTATACTACACTACACTACACTACACTAACTATATTATACAACTATACTACACTCACAATACTATATACTACACCACACACTATACTCACTACACAATACTACACTACATACCTTTACTACCTACATACACTACACTTCTTTACACTACACTATATATATACCTTCACACACTACATTACCAATACTAACACACTATATACACTACAAAAAATAAATTACTACACTACATAACTATACTACACTGCACTATACTACATACATACACTATATACACTCATATATACACTACACTAACACTAACTTTTAAAATATACACTATACTACACTACACATACTACAAAAACACTATACTACACTACCCCACACATACAAACCAAACAGTACACTATACACCTACACTACACATACTATACAAACATTACACTTATACACTACACACCACACTAACTACACATCTACACTACACTAACATACAAATACTACATACACTACACAACTACACTACATACACAAACAAACTTACTACACTCAATATACACTACACTGCTAACTAACATACAACTCACTATACACACAACACTACAACACAACACATACTACATACACTAAACATACTACACTACACTACACTATACTACACTAACATAAACACACTACACTAACACACTAACTACACTATGCTACACTACACCCCCCAAAAACACAACACACCCCCAACACACTACACTACCTATACACCTAACGACACTACACCACTGCACTAAAACTACATACACTACACTTACAAAAACAACCTATACTCACTACACTAACTACACTAACTAACACACTACACATACTCACACACATATACCTACACACACATTACACAAACCACACACCATAACTACACCACTATCACCTACACTCACTAAATATACACACAAACTACACTACACTTACTACACGACTACACTATTCCCAAAACTACACTACACTATCCACCTAACTGCACACACTAAAACTACACTATACTACACTGTACTATGCTACACTACACTACACCACACCACACTAAAAACTAAAACTACACTAACAAACAACTAAAACTACCTCCCAACTACATTACACTAACTACACTACCCACGCACACTACACAACAAATACTAAAACTAACTATCCCAAACTACACACACTAAACTACACTACAAAAACTAAACAAAAAACCATACTACACTAAAACCACACTACACAATATACACTACACAATACTCCCAAACACTCCACTACACAAACAAATACAAAATCACAAACTACACAACCCACTATACTCCACAAACCACTACACTACACTATACTACACTATCTAAAAACTACACTACACAAACCCTGACAATCCTACTGCCCGGGCCCCTTTCGAGGTCTTAGGGGGAGCTTGGAGCTGCTGTTTTTGAGGCTCCTTTGCGGTCAGCTCCGCGCCCCCCTTTTCACGTCCTCCCCTTTCCGTACTGCTTGAAGAACCCTTCTCTCCCTTTCTGCCGCACCCAAACCACCCCCCAAAACTTTGCATTTTTACCCTATTTATTATTTAAAAATTTTTTAAAATTATCTATTTATTATTTACTTATCTTTTGTTTTTTACTCATTCATTTTTTTTGTTTAGGGTATTCTAGTCAGAACTGCCCCCTGCCTTCAACAGCCTTTATCCCAGCACCCTCCAAAAAGGCATAACCTTTATATTATTGTGTGTGTGTTTTTGGGTGTTTTTGGGGTGTGTGTGTGTGTGTTTTGTGTGGGGTGTGTGTGGTGTGTGTATGTGGGGTTGTGTGTGGTGTTGTTTTTATTTTTTCCCTTTTTATTTCCATGATAATGCAATAAGCATTTTTGTCCCTTTTTTTCTACATCCGGGCCCCCGTGTGAATGAAATTTTGAAAAATTTTGTAAACTGTTCCCACCGGGGACCTACTCTTCCGAACAGCGGAACGGGTTTTAAACGTGGGCGCAAAAATTTTCCCGCGTGCGTTCGCACCCGGAAAAATCCTTTTGAACTAAAATTCAAACCCCGGGGTCAGCACTCACGAATAATTATTCTAACCACCGGGCTCCCCCCCGTCCCTGTGTGTGTTATCTGTCTGTCTTTTTTTGCCCCCGGCCTTTTGTCTGCCCTGTCTGTCTGTTTTCCTGTCTCCTCTCTCTCTCTCTCCCCTCTCTCTCTCTCCTCTTTTCTCTCCTCTCTCTCTCTTCCTCATCGTAAAATAAATTCCTTTAAAATTTTAAAGGTAAAGAAATTAATTCCTTTGTGTATACATTACACAAAAACAAAAAACACACATACACCCTTTAAAACACAGAGAGGCAAGAGAAGAGAGAGAGAGAGAGAGAAAAAAGGAGAGAGAGAGAGAGAGAGAGAGAAAAGCTAGTTATAGGAGAAGAGAAAGAGAGAGAGAGAGAGAGAGAGAGAGAGAGAGAGAGAGAGGCTAAAAGAGAGAGGGGAGAAAAAGGGAGAGAGAAGAGAGAGAGAGAGAGAGAGGAGAGGAGAGGGGAGAGAGAGGAAAAGAAAAGAAAAAGAGAGAGAAAAGAGGAGAGAGAGAGAAGAGAGAGGGGAAGGGGAGAGAACTCGAACCGAACTCGAACAAATTTATTCAAAAAAAAAGGGCCTTTGGGCCCATACATAAAGGGGGGTTGCCGAACTGTTTGTTTTTTGGGTTTTTAAAAACACAAACGCACCACCCCAACACACACACACACCCCAAAACCCGCACAAAAACACCACACACACACACACACACACCACACAAAACCAAAAATGTTACTGAAATAACAAAAACCCACTAAAAAAATATCACTTGGGTTAACAATTCTTTTCTTATTAAAAGGCTTTAAAACAAATAAAAGGGGGAGGCTCCCGAAACAACCTCAGAGACTTGATCCGGGAGAAAAAGAGTCTAAAAAAATTTTAGGCTTCTACAAAATTTTTAACGGGGATGTGTTCTGCCTAACATCCTCAAATACTGGCCCACCCAACAAGACAAAGTGTACTTAAATCCCCCGGGAGTTTTCTTACAAAAAGGCCAATAACAGCCTGCCCGCCCGTAAAATATCATTTTTCTCTGTATCTGAATTTATAAACATTTATATCTGATACACCAAGTCAAAAAATTTAAGACATTATTTTTTTAAAAATTTTTAAACCCCCATATAAATTTTTTGGGAAAAGGGTTTTGGAAAACATGCGAACTTATAAATTGTCTGTACTTTTGAAATCTTTCACTGTTTTGTATATGTTTTACTCCATTGTTTGCCATGGGCATCAACCAACTTGCCTGACAGCGAAAAACCCCTTCTCCCAATTTCCGACTCCTTAAAGACCCAAACAAACCCAAAAACCCGAGTTCACACAAACTTACTATTTGTGTTGCCCAGTTTTTTTTTCCCCTTTACATCAAGATCATAAAAAAACTTTAGGATTTAAAAGGTACCCCCCGGGGCCCCTTCCCCTAAAAAGCATAATCTTAATCCAAATCTAATGCATTTTAAACAGCGATTAACAGAGAGAGGGAAATCTTTTAGTTTCACAAAAAACAAGATCATTGGTGTACCAAACAAAGCCTAAAAACTGTTTAAAAAGCAAAAAATTTGTACTGTTTTCAAAATGTGAAAAAAGTTTAAACCCAAAGCCCCAAAATTTCTGCACCAATAACACAGTGGGTTGAAATTTGTGCATCAAATATTTTAAATGAACAAATAAAAAGAGTTATTAATCAAAAACTTTAGTTTTTTTAAACCCACAAAAACAAGCTTCTTTTTACCCGCTTGCCAGATTTTTACATCATTGTAAAACTAAGCTTAGTAGAAAAAAAAAGATTCCAAAAAAATTATATACATTAATCAAAAGGCATGATTTTTTCCTTTAAAAACCCATTTTTCATGGGGCACTAAAAAACCCCCCCACCTTTTTTAAAATACAAACGATTTACTTTTAAACCAGATTAACCTTAAGATCCAGTGCTTTAAAAGCACTTTTTTAAGCATTTTTAACCCTGCTTTGAAAACCCCTTACGACTTTTTCAGATGCAGGAAAACATCATCAGCAACAGAAAATAAAAAAAACTCTGAAAAACCCTTGGGGGGAACGTGGCCCCATTTTTTCCCATTTTTAAGATTTTCCTTGGCAACTCATTGAAAAAAAACAAAAAAACAAAAAGGGGGCCCCTTTAAAACACCCTTTTTAAAACCCCCGGGGAACAGTATATTAGGGGCCCGTCACTTTAGTTCCACCAATCTTATTCTGCTTCTGACATTCTATACATGGCTCTAAAACCCACTAAAAGTTTACCCTTCACACCATTTTTTAGGAAAATGGGCCCACAACTTTTTTTCCTGTTAACAAAACAAATGTTTTTTAAAAAAGTCAATAAATGCAACAAAGAGTTTAGGGTTAAAGAGCAAACTGTTTCGTAAAAAAATGCAAGCAGAAAAAACATATGATCTATAGGGGATATCCTCTTTTAAAACCAGCTTGGTGCCACCTTAATTTTTTAATTTTTTCATAACCCATTCTTGAAACCAAAAGTTAATAATAAAACTATATAATTTAACTAACTTATGTCAGTAAGAAAAAATTTCCCCGGTATTTAATTGGGTTATAAACATCACCCTTTTTATGCAAGGGTTTAGATTATAAATTCAGCCCATTTATCGGGAAAAAGGGACCATCATAAAAAATTTTTTGTTGAATTTTTAAAAAGGAAAAGCAAAATATTTTAAACCCCCAAAAATTTTAGAAATTTTCACCAATTTTTTGATAAAGGACCGGTTTGTTTTCCCAAATTTTTAAATTTTTCCCTAAGTGCCCCTAATATCTTTTTTTTTAGATTGGGAAACATGAAAGCTTTCTCATTTCCATCACTGTCAACATCAAAATCATGGATTTGGGGCTAATGAGCCCTTTCTCCAACGGGGTTTTGGTTGAAATTTTTAAACCCCATCTGCCCATCTAAATATACTATTTTTTGGCTAAATTTTTTCAAAAATACGCCTTTTTAACATTTTTCCCAAAAATTTGGTTTTGAGAAAGATAGATGACATCATATCTGCAAGTAAGGTCTTTTTTAAATACTGTTTTTTTTTTTGGGTTCAAGCATGCATTTATTTTCCCCCATCTTGTGACTCAGTACAGGGTTTTTTGTCCTCATTTTTTAAATTTTTTTTTCGGAAAGACTTCAGAAGTTTTTTTTAAACCTTATTTTCATACTTTTCATTAAATTATAAAAACCAAGTACATTTTGATGGCCCTTTTTATTGATATTACCTTTTCCTTCTACATTCAGCACTGGCTTTTATGAAACCATTAAACAAATAAAAAGCTTCATTAAATTTCTCATCAATCATTTTAAAAGGGCATTAAAAAAAAATTTCCCACAGTTCACACCCGGGAGATTTTTTTTAAATTAAACCCTGAAAAGTTTTTTTTTCTTTCCCATACAAATTTTTCCAAACAGATTTTTTTTAAAAATTTTTTCCCCACACCGTATAATACTGGATTAATTAAAATTCAACGGGAAGGTGATCGGAATCAGAACGCTGGCAAAAAACTACGACATGAGTCAAAAATCTGAAAAACCCAAATCATCTGACATTTAAAAAAAAAACCCTTTTAACACAAACATCCTCCATCAGAGAGGGATGTAAAAGCGTCCTTTTTGGTCACCATTAAAAATACCCTTTTAAAATTTTGTAAACTAAGAGCAGTGCACATTTTCAATATAATTTACCAAAATTGGGTTGAAAAACACAATTTTCAAATTTACGACTCCCCTGCTAGAGACAATTTTTACTTTAAAAACATCTGAACTAAAGTCTTTTTTCACATGCTGCAAGAAAAGTTTGGGGCCCCTCCCTTTTTAAGTCCCCACATAGTATTAAAAATCAATTTCCCTCCATTTTCCCCACACAATTTACTAAACATTTTTTCCCAAAACAAAGCAATTCCTTTAAATCTTTGCAACATGTTAAAAAAAGGCAAACCTTTCAGGTGGGAAAACCCACACAACAAGCAAAACTTTTTTTTCCGAAACACAAAAGAGATTTGTCACAAAAGAAAAGTGAAAATATTAGGATAAAAAACCATCTAAACAATTCACAAAGGCAGTTAACTCGGGCCTTTAAATTAAACAAACAAAACCACTATAACGCCCCCCTTGAGGCAAATTTTAAATTTCCCGACTTACAGAAGCCTTATAGCCGAAAAAAACATCTGGCGGACTTTTTTCCAGAATTTTTCGTCAGACAAAATAAAATAAAAACTACGCAAAATAAAAAAAAAAATCTCTATCAGACATTTTTAAGAACAATCCATTTACGTTCCAAACAAAAATAAAAAGTTTTAAATTTTTTTTTATCTGTATTACCACAATTTAATTTTATCCACACCCTCAAGACTGACACTTTTACCAATTACATTGACATGACAAGACACAGCATTCTGCTTTCAACAAACAGTTAAAAAAAGGTTTTTTAATGGAAACTGCCTACAACCCACTGGTCAGCTGGGTTAGACCTAGGGCCCAAAATCAGACCTTTCTTTGCCCAAAACCCCTTTACATGGGAATGTGTCACACCTCACTTTTAACAAAAACTGAGGGCCCCACTTGGCAAGCCCTTTACATGAGGGCTAACTGAGGCCCGAGTGACCCCGGGGTTCCCCGTTTAAATTTTTTCCCACCCCCCTGTAAATTTTGAACTATGGAAGGGGAAAATTTTATGGGGGCCCGGGCCAAAAAAAACTTTTTCCCTCTTTTAAGATCATTAAGGGGCCCTCCTTTCGCCATTAATGGGTTTAAATGATCCCAAAAACCATTCTCAAATTTTTTCCCTTGCCCTAGCACTCTTTAAATATGGGGTTTTGATTGGGGCCTGAATCTCTAACAAATTTTTTTGGGAAAAAACTCGTCTACAAAAATCCTTGAACCCTTTTTAAACGGGGAATTTTTTTTGCCTTCAATATTTTAACTTATCTTGAAAAAACAACACCTGGCAATAATGGGGGAGTTGGGTTTAGAAATTTTTCCTGTGCCCCAAAAACAAAAAACAAAACTTTAACAAAACTTTCTACAATTTCCAAATTTTTTTTGGAAAAAAAATTTTTTTTCAAACATTTTTACAAACAGCTCCATTTTCATTACTTTTTTTTTTCCAGCCCCTGAAAAATGGAAAATTTTTCCGTCCTTTACCGGCCCCTTTTTGAACGTCTGCATTCTTTTTTAGTTTTTCCACTCTGTCCATCAGTTCTGTATTTGATTCTTTAAAACCCAAATTTTTTGGTCCCCAAAAATTTTTTCCAAAGTCCTTGGGGCTAATTAAACACACATTTTTTCTTTCAAGGCTCAACACTGTTTGCAAAATTTGTAAATTTTACTCCTCATTTGTCTCTGTGGTTTTTTCTTTACATATTCCCACTTTTTTTCCATCTTGCCCCCCAAAGGGATAAAAGTTTTTCCCCAGGCTACTGTAGGGAAGGATCTCCTGTCTACGTGTACGTTGTAGGTGTGCTGGCGGCCCTAAACTGCACTTACTTTGGTTTTCCCCGCAGCTTTTTCCTTTTATTGTGCAAAGACCACCCCCGCACCACCTCGGGCAGGCTGGTTTTGCCTCAGCTTCCGTCCCTTTACCAGGTCCCCCGGTTCGTCTCCACATCACCACACCCCAAGCAAAAGGCCCCCCCCAAAAAGAAGGTAGGGGGCAGTCCCAACAAGACAAACCCTTTTTCGCCCCCTTTTTTGCGTCAGGATGGACACCGCCATGGCCGATTTGAAATTCCCCCCCGTTTGGGCATGAAGCAGGGAATCTGCCGCAAATGTCCCACAGACCGCCCTGTACAACCCGCAGCGAAAATTTCCCCTCCTCCTTATCTAACTGTATGCTAGCAATGAAAAAAATTTAAAGGGCCATTAAAACTAGCTACTAATTCCAAAAGTACTAGAGCAAAACCCCCCCCCACGTCTTCACCTTCGCATTACGTGATCGGGCCCCCCGAGAAGAGAGAGGAGAGAGAGAGAGAAAGCCTACTGCAGACGGGAAAAGAAATTTCTGGGAAAACCCGGGACGAAAGGGACGACGACGTCAGAGGGGATGTTTGTGCATAGAAATAGATGAAATATGACGTCATTTTTTTTTAAAAATGCAGGGCTACTTTCATTTTTTGCCGGGCAGGCCGCTGTTCTTTTTAAAAACCCCCCCCCGAAAAAAAATTGCTGCCCTCCTTCCCGTCCCCCTTGTCTCCGTTTCCCCTCCCCCGTCCTTAACAAAACACACACACATGCACGCAAAACCCAAAAAAAACCATATACACAACCCCCCAAAAGCACAACCCCACACGCACACAAAATACACCACGCACTTACAAAAAATAAAAAACCTAAAACTCACATGCGCACGCACACGCACCCCAAACACAAAAACGTACAAAAACCAATTTCACATATACAACCCCAAAAAGCATGCCCCACACGAAAACACACACATACACCCGCATTACACACGCCCCATAAACAATTCACCTCACAATGTCTGCAGCAAAGACTCAAAACAGGGTTGTAAAAGATTGTAAAAAGAATGATAATAAAAATAATAAACAAAGCCGATGTTTGGGGGTGTGTAGCCCAATAAAATGTTGTTTTTAAACCCTAAACTGTTAAAATGTAAAAGGGAAAAAATAAAGGGGGGGGTATTTTTTTCTAATGAAAAAGGGGGTGGGCCCCAAACCGACAAGAAGAAGAAAAAAAGGGGAAAACCTTCAAAAGAAAAAAGGGGAGAGAACGCTCAGACAGCCCAAATCCTGTTTTCTCCCAAACCCGCGACAATGCGGTTTGCTGCTGCTAAACTCCAAAAAGTCCAAAGGCCCCCGCGCCTCCGACTTTTGGGGTGGGAGGGCACTATTTAAGTCTTTCTTTTTGTAAGGTAAGGTAAGGTAAAGGGGCCCATAACCCATAAAGGGCGTAGGGGGGCGAGGCGTCGAGACCCCCCCCTTCTCTAAAGGGGCCCGCATTTTTGAGGGCGGCGGGCCCCTCTCCCTCCCCCCGCTGCCCTTTTCCTTCCCTGACCCTAAAGAGGGGAGGTTTCCCCCTTCGCGGGGAACTGGGGGGAAATGTACTGAAGCCAAAGGGGCACAAACGGTCACCCATCCAAATGGAAAAACCCCCTCGACCCCTGCTTAAAATTGGCTGGGGGGAAAACGAAATGCTCCACCACTGAAACTATCCCCCTCCCCCCCTTCTTTTGAAAAAAAAAAAAAGGGGGAGGGGAATGGACACAGTAGACAGAAAACAGACAAGAAGGAGATTTCAGGAAGAAAAGGAACAAGGGGAAAAAAAAAGAGGGATAGAAAAAAAGGGAAAATTTCCAGCACAGAATTTTCAGAAAGGGGGGGATGAAGTTTAAACCGACAGGCCCCCCGGGATCCCCACGGGGGGGATCTACATGGAATTTCCCGGCCCCGAAAAAATGGGGTGGTGGTAGTGAAGAAGGGGGACGGTGGGGGGGTGGGATGATGGTGACGGTGGGGGGTTTTGGGGGTGGTGGGGGGTGGTGGTTTGGGGGTGACGGGGGGTGGTGGTGATATTTGGGGAAAGGTGGTGGTTTGGGGGTGGTGGTGGTGGTGGGGGTGGTGGGGGTAAAGTGGGGACGGGTGGTGGTGGTGATATTTTGGGGACGGGGGGTGTGGGTTGGGGGGGTGGGGGTGGTGGGGTTGTAAAGACGAAATGGATGGGGATGAGGGGAAGAAAGATGAAAGATGGTGGTGGGGGTGGGGGTAGTGGTTGGGGATTATAAAGAAGATGATAAGATAATGTGATGGGGATGAGAAAAGATGATGATGATGATGAGAGATGAAGATGATGGGGGTGGTGGTGGGGGTTTGGGGGCGGGGGGGGTGGTGGGTGGTGGTGTGGTGTGGTGTGTGTGGTGTGTGCGTGCGTGCCCTGCGTGCGTATGTGTTTTGTGTGGGGTACGCGCGCGTGTTTGTGGGGGGTGTAGTGTTGGGAGGGGGGGGGGGGGGGGGGGGGTTGTAAGGGGCACGTTTTTTTTCTATGGGCGGGGTGTGTTGGGGGGGGGTGGGATGGGGGGAGGGGGGGTCATGTGTGTGTGGGGTGCATGGCGTGCTTGCCCTGCGTGCGGCGTGCGTGGGGTGCGGTGGGGTGGGTTGTGTGTGCGTGCCTTGGGGTGTTTCGTGCGGGGCGTGCGGCGTGCGTGCGAGCGTGGGGTGGGTGTGGAGTTTGTGTGTTTGGTGGGACTGACCTCCATGCCGCTGTCGTTTTCGCCCAAACCCCGTCCCCCCCCCTTCCACACCTTCAAACCCCCCTTCCCTCCTTGCCGAACACCACCGCGCCGCCGCTTGCTGCAACAGTGCTCTCCCTTTTTGTGCCCTTTGTCGCGGGGGGTGTTGAGGTTCTGGTTCCTTCTTTCTTTGCTCTGCTTTTTTACTACTACCCTCTTATCTTTTTTCTCATTTAAATTCGTTTGGGGGTTTTTTTTAAAACCCTTGAATTCTTTTAACTTTTTTTTTTTTTGGGGGGGGTTGGTTTTTTGCTGTTGCGGTTTTTTGTTTTGGGGGAATTTTTT